>NW_004624745.1:22497600-22587962 GCF_000247695.1 Heterocephalus glaber
AGAAAGTCACAAACAGCTGAGATTCAAACTACAGGTAACAGTGGAGAAGTATTCAAGCTCTCTTATACAATCTTTTTTTTTGTCTTTGGTACCGGGGATCGAACTCGGGTCCTTGCGCTTGCACAGCAGGCAGCGAAACCGCTGAGCTAAATCCCCGGCCCACTTCAGAGCTTCTTGCTTCTATATAACTGTACCTTGGTACCCATTCGTCAGCCTTTCCCCATATCCCACTCCCTCCACCCCCAGCCATATGTATGTTTTAATGGATGTCTATGTTTCTGGAAAAATAATTAGGGAATGAAAGAGTACATGATTGTTTTCGTCTCCAGGTACGGTTGAGAAAAATAGGTAGAGAGATGGTGGTTCAGGGGACAATAGTTAGTATCTTTGCTGTCCTCACCTCTTCCTTCCTATTCCACTCCTCACTCCCTGTCTCCCTCCCTCCCTCCTTCTCATTCTCTTTTTCTTCTTGTCTTCCTCCCTCCTCCTCCCTTCCTTTATTCTTTTTAAATATTGACAAGAAGCAAATATGATAAAAAAGTTAGCATTTGTTAATTATAAATTGTAGTGAAAGTTTAAGTTAATGCCTTTTATTTTATTGTAACCTTTAAATTTCAGAAAGCAGAAACCAAACCAAACAAAAAACCTAATATTTATACAAATAAAATCATAAACGATAAAACGCTACTAAAGGAAGTAAAAGTAGACTTGATCAAAGAACAATTGTTTTTCAAATGCTGTGTTCCATAGAGTGCTACTTCCATGGCATAAACCAAACCATCAAAGCTGGAAGCTCCCCCTGGCATGGGAGGCTAGAAGGAGGCACCATCACAGTTACTCAGCATAAACTGTTCTTCTGACCTCCCTCATGATGGACCTTCAATCTTGAAAGACACTCTCGAGGTATCTTTTAAGAGTTCAAGTAAGTGGCTCCACTGTCCTGAAGCAAATGGTTTCATTTTTTAGCAGTTCAAACTGTTAAGAACAATTCTCCCTTACTCTTAAGGTGAAATCTCTTCCTGCAGACTCTGCCCCTTGGTTCCTTTTCTTTTGTCTAGAGTGACAGAGATTAAATCCAGGGCTCCTTTAACAGAAACATTGTTTAAAAACGTGAAGACAGCTGCCCTGCACTTGTAAGTCTTTATATCTAAAAATATACAGGGCTTTTTATGCAAATGCAGCCATGTGAGCATCACATGGCGACATCACCAGAAAATATCAAAACAGCTGTGAAATTCAACTGTGAAAGTTCTGTTTGAAAAGATAGAAGACACTAACCTGAGAACACGGAGCCAGGCCCAGTGTCAGACAGTGGGTTTTTCTCTGGGGTTGGAACTGAGGAGTCTTCCCTGGGAGGTGGGAGTACATAATTGATGAGAAATGCTTATCAGACTGGGAAATACAGAGATGCAATGAAGAACCAGATGCCTGGCTAAAAATTGATACCTCAACAAACCTAAGAGGGAGCTCCATTATCTCCTTCTTAATGACACTGTATATTTTATAAGGGAGTAACGATACCTTGTCGATTTCAATGCCAAAGTGGGCTAGCAAAGTCGTCTGAATAACAACATGGATAAGTTTGATTTAAAGGTGCAGCTGTGGAGACACATCCCCCATCAGAATGATGCTTATTGACTGGTTTCCTTTTTGCCAGCTTGAGAAGTAATCAACAGACAGGAAAGGGTGTTAAGGCTGAGTTCTAGAGAAGGTGTTGGTTGATATTGTTGTTCCAGTTACCAGAGATGTTACATATCATTATGAATAGAAGGAAAGAGGAAGGGAGGAAACTGAGCTGAAGTTCCCAGTGCTAGTAGTGGAACAAGGATTTCAGCTTAGCTTCCTGGGACTCAGATGTCTTTTTTAAAGCATCAGCATTCTCCAAGAGATTGTAAAGAGGTCAAGAGAAATAGAGAAAATATTTAATGATTAGTTGTGACCAGTCAAAATGGACTATGGCAGCTCTGTGGATGTCTGGGTGGGTTAGCCATCCTCTGTGGCTACCACCAACTGGGTCTCAAGACATGGTTTTGAAGGCGAAGCAGACCGAGTGTTGCTAAAGTAAAGCTAATGGTGTCATCTTTGTCTTCTTTGATAAAATGGCCTCTCTGTTAGTCAATTTTCTACTGTTACAGCAACGTACCCGAGGTTCAGTACTTTATAAAGAAAAGAGGTTTATTTAGCTCACAGTTGTGGAAGCTGAAGGCCCAAATAACATAACACCAGCTCTGGGGACTGGAGAGAGAGAGAGAGAGAGAGAGAGAGAGAGAGAGAGAGAGAGAAAACATGGCCAGTCTGAAGCCAGAGTGTAGCAGGAGAGGTTATTTATTTATTTATGCTTTTTTTAAATAGGGTCTCATTATGTAGTTCAGGTTGGCCTTGAACTCAACATGTCGCCCAGGCTGGCCTCGAACTCACAGCTATGGAGGGGTCTTTATCACAACTTGCTCTCATGAGAATGCACTCAGGGTCACCTGAGAACTGCTTTAATCCCTTCTGAGGGCAGTGTCCCCGGTGACCCATGGTCCTCCCACAAAACCCTACCTCCTAAGGGCTCCACATCATTTCCCAATGCTGCTATCCCAAGGACATGCTCCCAACACACGAACCCTTGGGGAACATGCTCAAACTACATCTGGACCACAGAAATGTCTCTGAAATTGTGCTCTATTGCTTTTCAAAATGTCTCTTGGAAATCGCTTCAATCTGACTTTGAATGCAGAAGAAAGTAAGGGAGAAAGGATATGGGGAAGAGATGAGATGGCTTCATTTTTCTGCATTTTAGGGTGACTGAACAAAGCTTGTTCCTGTTCAAATAGGGTATCCTGGGGGCAAAAGCATCTTTTAATCCTCTCTGCTTAGCCCCTGTTCCATGGGTCCATTTTTCAAGAATGTTCTCTTCTTGAAATCCTGTTCCCCATCTCTCCTTGTTTCCATTTTACCCCCAAACCACTTCTAACATTGCTTCCACTGAGCCATCTTCCTTGTCCCCTTACCAGGTCCCATCTGCCCCTCTTTCTCATTCTGAATCCATTTCCTAATCCCTCCATCTCCCAAGTGGGTAGAAACATCTTCAGACGGTAGTTCCCAGATAGCATCCTTAAATGTGGGGGTGTCTGACCACCTACGATGGAAAACACAGATTTCACAACCTCTGCCTCACTGCTTTCCCCCCAAGTGCTGTTTATTTGTTTTTGTCTAGAGTGAATTAAAATCAGTTTTGTTTGGAGGATTTCACAACACTCTTCAACATTTTTGGAGATCCAATGGAGAAAGATTGAAAGCGGGATGAATCCTAAGGGCCTGCAGCATCGCACGTGTTTGTGGGGCTTTTCCGCTTAGTTGTGTAAACTCAGTCCAGTGGGAAACAGACATGAGTTCATTTTTTCTGTTTGCCAAAATGCAATGGTGTGCATTTTGGTTCAAGAGACCACAAAAGGACTTTTCTCCACTGTGAAAAGTTCTTATGGGGAAGTGTATCACCAAGTCACATCACCTAAATTGACTGTGGCCAGAGAGGAAGAGAAATGTCAATCCCATCACTAACATTTTGTGGGTTAACTCACTGCGAGCACTCTTCTGTATTTTTCTGCTCTCCTGATTCAACCACATAACTGCCTACATTAAGCTGTGGTGATTACCTGGCTCTTCCGTTCTTGGGCTGCTAACCCTTGAACTTTCATTATTTTAATTAAGGAGGAGATGAAGACAAGCAGGAAGGTCCAGGACTGGAACTGCTGAGGACATGACCTTGAGTATCAGCCCTGACAGTGACCCCAGGATTTCAGGTGCACATGGCAGCTAGTTTCTCCAGAATTTCCTTAGCCTGGTGCCCACTTGAGAAGTTTGTTCTCCAAAACTCAAACCTCAACAGTTATAAAAACTTACTGGACATGTTTGCAATATTTTTGAAGCCGAAAATATGCCCATATATTTTAAACAACCCCCCAGGGATCCAGAATGAGGAATGGCCAGGCTGGATGAGAGGCAGCCCAGAACTGAAGGCCCAAGAGGAGTGTGCCAGTATCAAATTATTGGATGGGATTTCTGAGCAAGAGTCAAATATGTCAGGCCCCCAGCACTTGTGGAAATTATTTTAGCAGGGACTGGTGTGGCACTAAGACAATGATTTGTTTTCTCAAATTCCAAATGAAGAAATTGTGTAGCTTGTTTACCTGCTAATTAAAAATTTAACCTTTTCTTTAAAATATTCTGCATGAGTTATGGGAACCTATGAGACAAAGCTTTATGGTTTAAAATGGCAAAGGGTCCTGGAGACCCAAAGAATTGCTCAGTAATTGATCAGTGATATTCAGCCTGAAATACATAAATTGTAAGCCAGAAGAAGACACTAAGAGGAAGAACAGAAGGGTTTGTTTGGAGAGCACCACACATAATTATAAGTTATGGGAACAGAGAAGAAAATAAGACATGTTGATTAGAAACATCAGGATGAATTGGCATTTATTTTGCTGTACAATAGAAAATTTGTTTCGAATTTGCTTCCAATAGATGCATAGCATGGTGAGTGAGGAATTGAATTTTATTCCAGGTTCATATTTAAGCTTGGAAATGAAATGTGGGAAGGTATGCCTCATTTCAAAGAAACTAAACAAGTTTCCGAATATTCTTACATAAGGCATTAAGCGGAAATGGATCTGATTTGATTATCCAGTATCTGTAAGCTTAGAAAAACACTTTTCTCTTGGTTTTGAGCTTTAGTATATGTTTAGACTTTTTCTGTTCATTTACTGATGCATTCTGAAGTTCTTCCCTATGAATCTTTGCATGTCCTGTTACAGTCTAGTTCTACCTGCTTATCTCTTTCAAACCAGCATTTTCAAGAAAGCTTTTGAGGGGAAAATTGTTTATTATATGCCTACAGAATATTAAAAGTACACATTCTTCTTAGTTATGCTGCAGCTGTTAATTTTCCTTCAGGTCTTTTATAACTGGACCAAATGTAAATGTCACAAGAATATTTTATTTCTTCTTTTGAATGAAGAGTTGGTTAACATCGTAAGTTTTCTACCATATTCTTAAAGTGCTCTATGACTACTTGTGGAGCTACCATTTTCTTTAGAGCCACATTATCCCAGACCTGCTCCCCAGCCAGCTAGGAGTGAAGGCACACTGCTGTCCTTTGGTATAGCTGACAGGTGAGCATGGCTGTCTGCCTCTGATGAGGGACTGTCCCCATGCTAGGCCACACGTGCCTCGTCCCATTGGCCTTCATCTACCCTAGCCCTTAATAGAAGATCACCTTAAGAGTTGGCCCTCTCGTGTTCCTGCCTCCAAACCTCATAGGGAACCTGCTGATGGCACTGTTTCTGCAGAGCTGATGGGCATCTCCAGGGAGTTCCCATGGCAGCTTCTTCAACTCTTGGGTGTCCTCTGGCCCCTTCCATGTCCTCACCACCTCCTATCTCATTCTTAGCAGATGTCTGGGCCCCCTGGAGCATAGAGAAACCCACTAGAAGGTGACATCTTGAAGGATCATGAAGGGCTTACTCATATTCCCAGTGCCTGGCACATAATCTGCATGCAACAAAATGCTGTTCCATTTGAACAAACCCTTCTGTAGTCTTTTTTCCTCTTCTTTTCCTTCTTATTGGAAACGAAAACCTGGCCTCTCCATCTTCCGGGTTGACTGTCTGCTACCTGTCGTTCTTCTTTCCTTCACAACCCTGGTCCTTGTTTGGTTTCCTGCCCAGAACCATGGACATTAACTTCTGCTTGCTCTCAGCATTGTTTCTTCCTAAGTGACATTCTACCCAACCCCCATTCCACACCCAAAGTCCAACACTCCACCAGCATAAAGAGAGTGCTACCATTTGAAGGAAGGACAGATGCTCCAGTAAGAGATTAAAGGGAAACTTTATGGGAGAAATGCTATTGGAAAATAGCTTGGAAGTGTTCTTAAAATGTTTGGAGTTAGTTGCCAAAATAATGAAATAAAAAATACCAAGAGATTTCAGGAAAAAATACCACTTTTGCAGGCTTCTCCTGAATTTAGAAGATTTGGTAATGCCAGGTCAGTAATAATCACAGGCCAACTGAATCCTGTCAAGAAGGCTGCTCTAAAGACGCATGCAACATGCGCTACTGACTTTTTGCAACCGACTCTGCCATTTGGTCATCAGGAGACTGGCTGTAATTGCTCTCCACTCCTCCACTCGAATGTGGACTTGCCATGGTGGTTTTCTTGGAACTCATAGAAGGCAGTGGGCGAGGTGGTGTGTGCAGTTGGAAGCTAGGAAAGGTAAGCCCATGAAGCTTTTGTGGCTGTCTCCGAGTGCTCATTTTCTTCACGCTCCCTTCACAAATGCTGTCTCTTTGAAGTCAAGCATCGTGCTATGAGGAAGCCCACACCATCCCAGAAGGCCATGTGCAGGAGCTCTGGTCGAAGTCTGAGCAGAGTTCAGGCTTTGTGTCAACTCAGTACAGGTGTGAAGATGCCTCCAGAGAATTCCAGGTCCTGGATGAAGCTGGAGACCATTGTGGATCAAAGACAAACCACCACTGCTGAGCTCCGTCTGGATTTTTGATCCACAAAATCCAGATAATAAAATCATTGTTCTTTCTGACCCTGACTTTTGAAGGGTTTTTTTTGTTACATAGTAAGAAACAACTGGAACATCATGTCTTAATGTTCTCCAGAACATTTAGTACAAGGTCAGTACTGGTTATTCATTATTTTTAATTAATGAGATCTTAGAGGGCAGAAGATGTGTAAATTATCCAACTCTTATTTTTCCTTCTTGTGGAACAATCACATTTCAACATGGTGGGATGCAAACAGCTGATAGTCACTACAAAAGAGAACTATTTTCATGGTTGGCATGTAGAAATAGTGCTTCTTAATTATTTTAATTTTTAAAATTTTGTTTACAAAGACAGCACCAGCTACATAATCTTCATAGACAGGCACCCACTCAGCTCCCTACTTAAAAGGATGGAATTTTTTAAGGTGAACTTGGCTGCAAGCTATTTGTGTCACAGGTGGAGAGATGAGAATGAACCACCACTGACCTCTTTTTCCTCTGTCCTTCAATCAAGGGCAAATACCTCCAGGTGTTCTCACTTTTCTTCACCCAAAACATACAACCATCTGGAAAAAAACTGTCTAATGTTCTCCAGCATCCATTAAAACCACACTCCAAAAAGCTTCAGAGCCCGGCAGACAAAAGGCCCTTTGTTGAAATGTTTACAGAGATATTTCTAGAGATTAATTGGCCTCAGAATATGAAGAGGAACCATGTACAAAATACCCTATACAAAAATACTAAAAACCCTGATCACAAACATAGTTCATATTCACTACATTAAACATAGGGAAGCCCAAAGAAAAAAATTAAGATGACTCTAACTTCAATTTCTAGAGAACAGCATTGTTATCCTTTAGGCTACACCCTTCTTTTTTGTTTGTATTATGTAAATGAAGCACATGATGCCGCAAAGATCAGATCTTACTGTAACCCTTGTTCTTCCCATCATATTGTACACATTTTCCCATGTTATTAAATATCTTTCTACAGTATAATTTCGTGCATTGTATTCTGCCCTACGAATGTATCCTAATTTATGTAATCATCTCCTTTTGTTTAACATTTAGATTATTTTCCAGTTTTCTCTTATTGGCTATAACAGCAATGTCCATCCTTGCCTTATCTTTTCACATGCCTGTGATTATTTCCTGGTTAAACATGTAGTCATGGCATTGTTGAGTCAAACAAATGATATGTGAAAGACATTTGATCCTTATTGGTAAATTGTGCCCCATGATCACATTCCCATTGGCGATGTATACGAATGCTGATTTCACCAAACCCAAATGTTTCCTAAATGGAAAACATTTTCTTATGGTTTGGCAATCAATGGTTGTAGTACCTTGGATTCAACAATAATACACCAGTAGCCAATTCCAAAGAACTGAGGATGATTGAGAGAGAAGAAGGAATCTCCGAGATGCAGAAGGAGCCCTTTCCCAAAGAGGAGACCCAGAGAAATAAGTAATTTTACACAGACCATCTGCTGTACACCTTTAGTTAGAAAGCAGATCAATCATTAACAATTGTTCCAGGCCTCTCTTCCATTTTAAAGCATTCTAATATAGGCAGCTTCCCAAACTAGTTTTGCTCAATCAGGATGACTAGAAGTTCTCTAAGATCATAAAACTGGGCCAAATCTTCTTCATGTTTGCTTTAAAATATTTCTTCTGAGTCTGGTGAAAGTTGCTGATGATGAGCCTTGCATCAGGCTCAAAGAAGGGCTGTGAGTGGGAGTGGCTGCTTTTCCAAAGAAGAGGATGCATGTCTTACAGTTGTCTAGATGACCCCTAAAGCCTCATAAGCTCATAGGTGGGTTTTGGGGGATGTGATTGGATCATGGGAGTGGGATACTCATACTGGATTAGTCCACTGATGAGTTTGTAGCTAAATGTGATTCTGGGAGGTGAAACCTGGGCGTGTGGCCTGGAAGGGTCTATTTCTTGCCCTTCTCCTTTGAGCTCTCGCTGCTTCCTGTTGCCATGCTATGGGCTATTTCTCCTCTGCCATACCCCTCTGCCAAGCTGCAGAGCCAGCCGACTATGGACTGGCACCTCTACAAACTGAGCCTAAATACACCTTTCCTCCTCTAGGTTGTGGGTGTCAGGTATTGTACCTCAGTGATGAGGAAGAAATTAAGGCAGCATGCAATAATATCACCTCAAGCTCAAGATGCAGGACACACCCCAGGCAGAGGCAGCTGGTAAAGCTGAGAGAAAGATGGGCAATTAGTGTGTGTGGCCTCTGTCACTTGCAAAGTTCCCTGGCTCATTTTTAACAGCACACTAGTCAGCAGTGTGGGTCATTCCTGGCTCTTTAGATGTTTAGTACCCCACACCCCTTGGATTTCTGTTCTGTCTCAACTTCTGTGACATCTTGTCTCTCTTCTGGATTTTGCCTCACCTTCTCCAAGTTTTCCTTTTAGTTTTAAGTCTGTGGCACAAACCTCAGATCATAAACTCAAACATGTTCATTTCTTTAATTTTTAAAATAACTGATTTCACATTCTGCTTGAAGTTTTTGCTTTGGCAGGTGGTGGAAACTACATGTCAGTACACTCAGAGTCATCTCAGAGCTATCCTCACTGCCGCATTCTCTGTTCTCCTTCAGATTCCTGTACTTTCTGAGGGTAGAAGGAGACTGGCATCTGGTTAACATTCATCACCCTCCGTGCACACTGGTGCAGCCTGAGGCCCCTGTCATTCCTGTCAGATCCCTGTCCTCAGCGATGAATATCACTGCAGTGTCCTCTTAAGCCCCTGGGCTCTTGTCAGGGCTGGCACACTCTCTATTACTTCTGTTCTGCTCCAGGGTACCTGGGAAACATCTGGCTGCTCTCAGCACTGATGTGGATGCAGGGAAGTTGTGACTCTGCCTGGACAGGCCACTCAGTTTTTGCTTCTCAAGCACAAATGCCTGGCGGGGAAGCTCCTTCCAAGATTCACCCTCTTTTAGACATACAATAGGCTGTCCATGGGTTCTACATCCATGGGTTCTACATCGTCGGGATCCAACCATGTATTGAAAATACTTGGAAGAAGTTGCATCTGTAATGAAAGCATACAGAATTGTTTCTTGTCATTGTACTAAGTATTAAAAATAATTGAGATGATTTAAAGGAACATGCTGTTGTGCACAAGAGGGTGTGGCTAGGTTACATGCAAACACTATGACATCTTATATGGCGACTTGAGCGTCCTTGCAAATTGGCATTCATGAGGGGTCCTGGAATCAATCTCCCTCAGAAACGGAGTGACAACTCTAAGGCTTCCCGAGGAAGAGAAGCACCTTATCCATGGATTCCCCAAGCCCCTTGGCCATTTCTGTCATTCTTATTCCTTTCCAAATCACACCCACCTTGACTGTATTAGGTTTAAAAATCCCAACTTTTGGATACCTCTATGGATGGCTTAGGAGAAGTAGGTGAGAAACAGAAAGGAATCCTGGGAACTGAAAACACTACTTTTAATACATCACATTCTTTGTGATACTCAGGAATCTATCTTGAAACTGAGACATTCTGGAATTATTTCTGAGACCGCCCTCCATACTCTCTCTACCCATCTCTCCCATGTAGAATTCTGTTCCCAGAAGTTACTCTGAATATGATGGTGCCTCACAGGTTACATGGCTAGAACAGATAACAACTTCTGTGTCACATAGAAATTATTATATTGTTTCCCCTCTAGAATAAAATGCATACCCACCCCTCACTCCCTGAACTGTACCCTACCATCCTGATGTTTCTCTCATGAAACTTCCTCTGGCCATTTTGTCCCCCAGTAATGGCTCAGGTAGTATGGGTAACACTTGTCACTCACTCACATGTCACTGAGCATGTGCTACTTTGTGAGGTGCTGATGGGATCATGACCTTGTATGAGGCAGGGACTCTGCCTCTACCACTATGTCCCCAGGACCTGCTACAGGAAGGCAGTAGATACTCAACAGGCATTTTTAAAATTGTTGCATTCT
The DNA here is from genome assembly GCF_000247695.1 of Heterocephalus glaber. The sequence continues at coordinate 22,508,123 of NW_004624745.1, forward strand.
GTTAACAAGAGTTGAGACTCTCCCCAAAACAAGGTTGTGCCTTACACCTCTGGGGACTCTCAAGCCTAAAAGTGTCCATGGTGCTAAAAAAGCCCATTTGATCCTAAGTGTGATGGTGAAGTTGTATCAAGGCAGACGGGTCATCCTTGAGTCAAGAAGGGTTTTCAAGCTATGGAGATCCTAATAAAACATTCTCATCACTAAATAATGAAGTGAGTCACACTTGGCTCTTCTATGTTAACTTTTTCTTTACAAGAACTTTGATTTAATTTACCAGGGTATGTGTAGTGTAACAGAGTCATGCTATACATGGCTAAATCCAAACCACCAAATCAAGAGCAGGTACTGAGTACTCAAAATGTGTCTAGCATTGGGCTTGGAGCAATGGCAATTGGGAAGGAAATGAAGATGGTTAAGGAGAAGAGCTTGCCTCCTCCCTACCCTGAGACTTTACAACAGAGTTAGTGAGTTAAGATATATAGACCTCAGAAAACAACAGGGCAAAAACTAGGTGATACAGTAGAGATCTTCATTCCTTCCCCCAAAAAGATGTTTAGCAGTTAATGAATTAAAGAATAGACATCCCTGGAGGAAATCAATGAAATCTTCACACATAAGACAGAATGTGAGTTGGACATTACGTCACATGGTCCATGGTCACATGAACACAACCTTATGGACATCTCAGGGGTTTGGATGCCCCATAGCTATGCAGGGCTATGTGTACTTAATTTAATACACAACTCATTAACCTTATAAGCCTATTAAATATTGTCCTTTTAAAAATTCAAACATCACTTTCCCAGCTAATAAAGTAAAACTTATGAATTTACAAATTTTTAAAAAATTCTGATATTTAAACATTGATTACAAACTTCTTTTATCAAATTTTTCTATTCATTCAATTAAACTCACAAGTCTAACATATTGGATTCTTTTACACACTCCAAACCATTTGTATATCATCATAATGATAAAGAAATGTTATTAAATTATAAATTTATAGTATAGTGAACTTATTTTTTTGTGTGTGCAAACCTAAGTTTTAATCTTTTTATTCTTTATTCCTGAACTTGTAGGACTATGTATAACCTTCCTAGGGTTATGATAATTTATCAGACCCAAAGTAAAGTAAATTTATCAGATCTTTGGTTAAGGCAGCAAGTTCTAGGTTGTACCAGTTAAGTCTTCTAGACTGAAGGGTGCGGTTATGACATCAAGAAAATTGAATTCTAGGACCGGGATTTAGCTCAGTGGTTCTGCTGCCTGCCTCGCGAGCACAAGGTCCCGAGTTTGATCCCCGGTACCAAAAGAAAAGAAAATTAAATTCTGAACTTACCAGATGGATTCCTTCTTTTTTTTTTTTTTTTTTTTCTAAACAGAATCTCACTAAGTCTCTAAATTGCCAAGGCTGGAACAAACTTGAGAATCTCTTGCCTCAGCCTCCCAGAGAACTGGAATTACAGGAGTGCTCCACCATGCCTGGCTTCCTTCTTAGAGCTGAATTTAATTGCTACATTTCTTGTGCATCTTGTCTTCGCCCTCTTCACTCACTCTGCCCTTTGTCCATCAGCTACCTGTCCAGGCAGCCTGAGGACTCTGTCTTCTGGTTAGACTTAGCTAGTGGGGTGCTCGTACTGGATCAGAGCCTGATGAGGGGCGCATGGTCAGACTCTCCTGTGCTCCTTCCTAAAGTGCTCTTCACTGGCTATGTGTCTCACTGCCCCTCTCAGGGTGTCCTGGTCCCCGTGACCCTCACAGTCCACATCCTCTGTCTTTCATCTGGTCAGGTGAACGGAGTGTCCATAGCAGCACTGGGTTCCTCCACCACCTCCCATGGTTCCGCTGCCCGTCCCATCTCTGTACTAATTCCCTCCTGGAATGTCCCATTTTGCCATGCAACTTGCTTCCTATTGGGGTCTCCACTGTAGGGAGGGGTTCAATGGAAGCTGTGATGTGCTTGGATGCTCTGGTTGCAGAGGGGGTTCACTGCCTGGCCAGCAGAAGGCAGGGAGAAGAAGGGTGCCAGGGTGAGACCTCGACTTTGTAATAGTGTCCAGTGGGTCAGTGCAGCTCAGATGGCTGACATCAGGAACAGAACCCTCAGGTGAGGATACAGAGATCTCCCAGGAAGGGGAAAACCATACAAGATGACGAGCTTGACTCAGGGACCAAGATGATCCTCCGGATGGGAATTACCCCTTCTAGGAAAACTGTGGACCCTGAGCCATATGAGCATTTGTGTGTCAAAGCCATGGCCAAAGGAGTCTTAAACACCAGGCAGTCGCCGCAGCCTGCTGCTCAGCAGAGCCTCGTTCTTCCTTTATTAAATTGGCATCGCTATTGCTATTGTTGTCTGACTGAACGTGTTCGCTTAGGTGAGCTGGCGACATACGAGGTCACCTCTTCTTAGACAAACCGAAGGACTGAGGCAATTAGGAAGATAATTCATGCAAGAGTCTTGCTTTGCTGAAGTTCCACAATTACCTGAAGAGCCTATTTTTAAGAGTCTCTCCAATGGCACATTCAGACAAAAACAATTTTGTTTTCTGGATGATTGCCTCGATTCTTTGGCCGTGTGACTTTCGCCCCAGTGGAAAAGTGATATTCATCATGTTCTGCTCTGTGAGCCTGTGAAATCAATAAACAAGGCGTCGAGATCTGGGCTGGTCAGGGCTCCAACCTGCGCAGCTGAAACCCCAGAGCTGTGTTCTCCACCCCCACCTCCCAGGCAGCTCCCCTCCCCCCACTGGCGGGGGCCCTGCCTCTCCCTCGTGTGACAGTGGTCACCACTGCAGAGGTGACTCTTCCACAGAGCTGATTAAAATAACACACAAGCCTCCTCTGCACACATCTGACCAATTAAAACCCGAATTCTGTGTGTGTGAGAGGTGTTTGGCTACTTCGTGCAAGCCAGTTTGTATGGCTACTCCTGGGGCTCAGGACACAGGGGGAGATGCCTTGGGGATGTGACAGGAAAGGGGCAAAGAGGGACCCTTGGTTTCCATGATGCCTGGAATTCTCCTGTTAGAGATGTATTTCTTTGGCTTTTCAAGTGTTTTCTGCCTTTAAGAGCTTTGTACTGCACTGCTACATACAAGAGAAGGGAGGGTCTCTTAGGCTCACACAGGTAGAAGTAATGAGAGCATTACTTAGGCAGTGCTTCTCGGGCAGCACGCCATCCTCACCACCTGCAGGAGGCAGGTACTTTATCACCCCTTTCACAGGGTGAAGTCTAAGGAACAGAGAAATTCAGTAACTTGCCGCAAACCACGCAGCTAGTAGGCAGGAGGGCCAGGAGCAAACCTGAGTAGTCCACTTTGGAGTCGGTTACACAACTGCATCTCTCTTCTCTTTATGCAGGCAAAGTCAGTTCCTCTCCAGTGGTGACAACTCTGCTGGAGAATCGGGGTGCAGCACAGCTGGTTTGGGGGAAGGAGAAGGAGTGGGAAGTTAGGGTTAGGAAGGAGCAGAATCCAGGAGGGACAGGAGGAGGCCAAGAGGCCAGGAGTGTACTGGGCACCTTTGGGGCTGCTCAGGGCTCCCTGAAAGAGGACCCGGCGCTCTGCTGCAGCTGCCCCAGGCAGGAGGAGCAGCCCTAGCCCCAGGTCCTCGAAGTCCAGCTGTCACCGAGACAGAAGAGAACAGACATGGGATACAAACCAGAGCTCTCGATCAAGCTTGTCATCAAGATCTGGCTCTGTCCCTTTTTGTTTTTATTTTATTTTACTTTTTACTGCATAATTTAATACAATCTTTATTTAAATTTTTTTATTAGTACACGTTTGCATTCATCTTAGGGAGTAGGTACATGTACTTAACATATCTTAATTCTTTTTATTCTCCTTCCCTTCCTCTCCTTCCATCTCCAGATCCCTTTCCCATTTGCAAAAGATCTGTCTCCTGTTTCCTATTGTCTATATTTTGTTTCTTTAAAATTTTTTATGTTTTGGGTTTCTCATATAAAAGGAATCACGAGTTATTCAAGCGTGTGTGTCTGACATTTCACTTAACATGAAGGTCTCCAGGTGCATTGATTTTCCTACAGTTGACTCAAATTTATCAGTCTTTATGGCAGAGTAGTACTCCCTTGTGTCTATTTGTCACTTTTTAAAAGGGCAAGTGTTATTTAAGCTCTCTGGACTCAGCTTCCTCACCTGTGAAATGGGAAAGAGGAGGCCAGAGAGCATCCCCTGTAGGATCATTTCAAAGACAGAACTTAGTGACGGCTTGGGCCACTGAGGGCACAGCAGGGCTCAGCAAGCTGATGGGCAGAGTGCAGCAGGCTTGAGGGTCTCAGGCTGATGTGGATGACACAGCTCACTTAGCCTGGGATAGGTGGGGAAGACTTCTGGGAGAGATAGGGGATCAGTGGGGGAAGAGGACACATTTGGGGTGAGGTGATATGAGGTGGAAGAGTTGGGGTCCCAGAGAGCAAAAGGAGGTGACACCTCACACCTTGGAATTGCTGCATGGGATTCCATGAGGCAGAGCAACTCAGGCTGGCCTGGCTTCTAATCCCACTGCTCATGGCCTTGTGCTTCTTCCTGCATGCACACACACACACACACACGTGTGTGTGTGTGTGTGTATGTGTGTTGTACAGGAATTGAACCCAGGGCCTTCACACTGAACTACATCCCCAGCTCTTTTAAAATTTTTTATTGTTAGACAAGGTCTCACTAAGTTGCTAAATTGCCTAGGCTGGGCTCAAACTTCTGATCCTCCTGCTTCAGCCTCCAGAGAGTAGGATTACCACACCTGCATCCTGTTCTTCTTTTGTCCTCTTCCAGAATGGAATTTGCTCAGGGCCTCCGCTTTGGTCTCTGGGTTGAGAGTTTTTTCTAGTGGGTGCTGACTGGGCCCAACTTTAGATGCTGGGGACTGAACAGTGGCTGTGAGGTATGATGGGAAGAAATCTGTATCAGCAATCTTGGCCTGGCAGGGATGGGCAGAGGGCTCTGGGAAGATGGTTCTTTGATGGTTTGGAGGATACAGGGAGGAAGGGGAGAAAGCCTCTGAGGTGAGAGCAGACACTGGACAGGAGTTCAGGTAGAGAGCTGGCCATGGGGACAAGGGAGCATTGCTTCCTGAGGCCATGTGGATGCCTGACAGGGTGGGAACTTGTCATCAAAGACCCTGAGTGACACTGGTGTAAGTGAAGACAACTCCCAGCCCTCTCTACAATCTGGCAGGTAGAATTATCAGCCAAGGAGAGAACACCTTAAAATTTGCAAAAACAGTAATTTAATGTATGGTATAGTAGGAGCTCTAGAGTCATCATTAGATGTATTTGTTGTACCCTGCCACATCAAAACAGAAAGGAGAAATCTGAAACAGATACTGTGGTGAGCTGGCTTTGTAGGGTCTAAACAGTTACACAAAGTTTTGTCCAAGAGGTGAAACCTAGGCAGAGAATCTGTGGCCATCAAAAACGGAGAGCCACGAGGGCCCCTTCTACTCAGAGTTATTAAGGTAGCAAAATGGTGTTTGGCCAGGATTGAAGCCACTGTGGGTTGCGAGATGCAAATTTACCAGGTTGGAGGTTTAAATTCAAAGTGGTCAATGCCCAGTCCTTTCTGAGGCTAAATGTGGATGAATGGCCAGGACTGTTGGTGAAGGGTGTAGCCCATCAGTACCTTGTGGTCACAGAGTCCCTGGAAGCCCCACTACCTAAGTGTGTGAGATTTGTTTCTCTACCATGTCACATGGTAGAGGTACAAGAGAGGACAGAGTCACCAAGTCTTAAATAAAAATGATTTCTCTGTGGGAAAGAAGATAGATTATACAAGGTCAAAATCACACCTGAGCAGTTTACTAGGGCTTGCTATGAGGGTGAGTAGTTTCGTGGATATAATGTATGGAGTTTCAACAAAACTTTGTCTTGTCAGTAGTTATGATGAAATACCAACTTTCTGTGAGGTCGGTGGAGATGTAGAGTCATGAACAGGGAATTGGTTTGCGGGCAATGAACCCCATGTATGTGTCCCATAAAGTTGGGCAATAGAGTGGCCCAGAGTGGGAAATCTCCAGGGTTGCCAAAAACACTAAATTCCTTGGTACTGAATTATTAAGTCAATGGAAAGAGATTCTTGGAATGACATTTGGTAAAGAGCCATAAGCAGCATATAAACACCGTTTGGTCCCTAATAGCACTAACAGCGATTTTAACAATCATAATGATTTAGCCAGGGCCTGCGCTGTGCCAGGAGCCCAGCATTTGCTACTCCTGACCCTTACATGAGCCCTGCCAGTCAGATATAAATACCCTGGTTTCACAGGGGAGGACACGGAAGTCTAGAGAGACTGCCACCGTCGCTGATCTTATCTACGAGGATGTCTCAGTCTGCTTCAGCTTCAGTGACCAAATATCCCAGGCTAGGTGGCTTCAGCAAGTTACTGTGTCACGGTCCTGGGAGACTGAAAGTCCAAGATCAAGTTGTCAATGTCTCCTAAGGCTTCTGTCCTCGGCCAGCAGGTGGTTGTCTTCTCCCTCTGTCCTATCTTCCCTGTGTGTGTGGCTTTGTTTCGTTTCTGGGCATCCAACTTTGCTTCTATGGGGCACCAGTCAGATTGGACTTGACCCCCCAATGGGTTCATTTTAACTTCATCACCTGTCTATTTTTTGAAGTTAAAACAATTCTATTTAAAATAGCATCAGAAAAGGATTTAATATTTAGGAATTAGAAGTAGTGCATGATTCGTACACTAAAAACTATGTAACACCCCCGAAAGAAGGTAAATAAGCTGGAGGGGAAAGACAAGTTGTATTCAACAGTGGGAAGCCTTGCTATTGTTAAATGGCTGGATTAGAGCTCTCCATTCCATAACAGATAATCACAAATTTGGTGGCTTAAAACACAAAATTTCCAATTCTGGATGATTCTAAAAAGGTTTTTGCTGGATTAAAGTCAAAGTTTTGTAGGACCACATTCTTTGTGTGTGGGTGTGTGTGTGGGTGGGTCTTTTTTCAGTATTTAAATTTTTGTTCATATATATTTGTAGTACATAATGATTACATACATTGTTGGGAGTTGGCACATGAATATAACACATCATAATTCCTTTGTTATACCCTTCCCCTTCCCTCCCCCCTTTCCCTTCTCTACCTCTAATCCCAGCACTTGGGAGGCTGAGGCAAGAGGATCACTGTGAATTCTGAGCTACATAGCAAGATCTCATTTCAAAACAAACAAACAAACAAACAAAAACTAATCACTTTCTCAAAGGCCTTCACTCCAAGGGGGACTATAATTCAGCTCCTAACAGACATCCAGTACGTGAATAAAGGAGAAAACAGCACAGTGAGTCCAGAAAGACCCCCCTTCAGAAGCAGGGAATGTACCTTTCTCAGTGCCAGCCCTGGGGGTGTACACGGGGTACAGGAGCCTGTTACAGGGTAATGGAATCCCCAGGAAGCTAAGCGCAGAGCGAACTTACATCTCCCTTTCCTTTCTACACTCCCTCCTTCCTATCCGAAATTAAATCGTTTAATTGGTAGGTCCAAAGCATTGTATTACTCCCTTAATTTCCTTTGCTCTGGGATCTAAAATGCAGAGTTGTAATGAGAGACTTGTTCATCACCTGGCCCACCACAAGGCCAAATTAGAGCTGATGGTGAACAGCTCCAAGCACAGCATCATTCCACAGCACATAGTTGAGGTGGAGAATGTGGAATGGGGCTGAGGTTATTTGAATTTTTTTCAAGGCTGAGATCTATGCAACCCTAGGCCCCAAAAGCCTTCTCTCTGAATTCAATTTGTAGCAAAGTAAACAATTTGTAGCAAGTAAACAGGGTGTCCATTGTGCCCATGTTCTGCGGATGGCGCTTCAAAGAGGCCTTTTGTTCTAAGTGATATTTTAAAAGTCTTCATTTGCTATAAAAAGTTATTTAAAAAACTCTTTCCAAGTCACCCAAATACCTCTCAGCTGGAAAAAAAAACAACCCAAATCCACAAAACATGAATAATAAGGAATGGTCATTTGTGGCCTAGGCTTCTGGTCTGGTCAACGGGTGTAGAGAACACCTTTTGGATGTCAAGTCTTGTGGGAGATGCAGAGAAAGATGCAAACAAAGGTGGGAATTTCCTGCTCTGAGAACTCGCAGCTGGGCAAGGAGTAAAGATGATGAGCAGGATGAACACATCTGGGATTTACACACTGCTGCTTGGGAAGAACATGAAGAGACCAAATTGTTTCCCTTGCACAATTCCAAGGAGCGTCCTTCACCCTGGGAAAGCTCAGCCATGTATCTAAGCTGCAATGTGAATGATGCCTTGTGATAGAGGAAACTTGGGCTTGGGCCAGAAGAGGGATGCGGCAGGAGACTGGGAACTGGGGAAGCCTCATGGGGAGTCAGCCCTTGAATAGGGTTTGGACAACTTGGACAAGGTAGCCTACTTCCCAGTGAGCTCTCCAGGTTCCCAGGCACATGAGGGAACCCCCCGCATAAGTACTAGCAAGTCATCAGTAGAACCCAAAGTTCCCCCAGGAGTTTTAACATCAACTGCTTAAGAGCAACACCCTGTCTCCCAGGATCCAGCAAATCCCCCAGGTTGACCTCCCTTGGTTCCAGATTACCTGGAACCTACAGCGGGCTGGCTATGGAATCTCCACATCGCCATAACACGCCCAGTTCCTTCTCAGGAGCTCATGAGAAGCAGCTCCCCCACTGGCCTGCTGTTATGGATGGGTCAAGAATGAAGGCACACTGGAGTCACCAAAGTCATGTCTCTCCTTATACAGAAGCAAAACTGAGAGCCAGATAAGAAACTGAGACCAAGGGGCCAAAGCCAACTTTGGGGTGGAGCTGGCCTGGTCTACTGACTTCTTCCTCTAATGTACTGTTGAATACACAGCTGTGATTCTTACCTCCTTCTGCTCCCAGCTGCTTCTTCAGTTCTCATAGTGAGAATGGTAGCCCTTCATCTGATGGGAGTTATTCCCATTATAATGTAAATATGAACATTGATACTGGACATGTGATCAAGGTAAAGGATGTATCCGATCCTCTGCTAGGAACAGATTTAGGTAGTCCCCAGTGGTCCTCAACCATTTTTGCACCAGGGATCAGTTTTTTGGAAGCCAGTTTTTCCACAGGGTGGGGTGGGGGAGATGGTTTCAGGATGATTCAAAAAGGCACACAACCTAGGTCCCTCCCATGCACCGTTCACAGTAGATTTTGAGTTCCTATGAGGTTTTGACACCCCTGCTCTTTGGACAGAAGGTGGAGCTCAGGCGGTAACAATGGGGTGGGGATGTAAATATAGATGAAGCTTTGCTGGCTTGCCCACCACTCGCTTGCTGCTAAGTGGCCCGGTTCGTAACAGGCCATGTCAGTACTCTAAGGGGATGAGAGAGAGAGAGAGAGAGGAGAGAGAGAGACCAGCAGGAAGGCAGATGGGGACAGAAGAGAGCTGAAAGGAGCCAAAGACAAATTTGCACACAACACAATATTCCCTCCATCTGGTGCAGCTTGGACAGTCTGAATGACTCTGATTTATCCAGAAGACTTCAGATGCTGACCAAAGACTTCTCCAGATGGTCAGAAGTTGTACTTCCCAGCATAACCCTTGGCTCTCTGAGAACCACAAGTAATTGATGCCGCCCCTGTTCTCCCCATCTTACTCTTTCCAGCTCCTGGACAGATAGATTTGCTTGTTTGTAGAAACTTTCATTTCAGGCTTTTTGGTACTATCAGACTGGACAAAGGCAGCGTGGTCATGGTCATCTGTTGTCACCCGGTCCTCATTAGGGCCATCAGAGGAGGCCAGTGCCTGGCTTTATGATGAACAGTTCCTCCTTCACGTGGGCTCAAAAGCTCTCCACAGGCTTTTGTTGTTTGCATGAAGGCTTTGGAGGACTTTGCCAGGCTGGGCTCAACATTTTCCACATGACTGATGGCATTTGAAGCTTTGCAATCCCAATAGGCAAATTTCTGGACTGGCTTTGTTTCTAGTGATTCAAGTGGAATAATATGGCTACTTCTGCGAAGAATGTCAATGTGTGGTTTTTCTGTGAGGAGGCAGGGAAGCAGGTGCCTGGGTGCCAGGCACCAATGGTTAGAGAGGTTGGTTCAGTGTTTCCTACTCAGTGTACAAAGATGGTGTGCCTTAGGGCTGGGGTCCACTGACAGAAGGAGTCTTCCTGGACAGGACAGGTTCTATATGCCTTATACTCACCAGCCAGGCTGTTGCTAAACCCTGCTGTATACATTCTCCTAAGGTCACAGTTGGTATGGGGCTGGGGTGGGGTGGGGGATTCATCTTTCATTTCTGTAGCTGTGAGAATGGTTTGCCTTCTGCCAAAGCCTTTGTCCAATTTTTTTTCTCTTGCTTCACTAGGACATTTCCGGAACCAAATATATTCAACTAGTCCTCAGCGTGGGAGGTGATTGAATATCCAAATGCTCATCCTTCCATTGTCTGATGACCAAAACCAGCTGAAACATCCCATTTTGCAAAACATTATGCTCTGGCCATTTCCGCTAATTATCTCTTCCAATTACAATGTCTTCACACCCTGTTCTTACTGAGGTGTTTGCGGCCCACGTGCATTCTGAGAATTCTTATGGTAAATTCCATTCTTTATGCACCAGTCATCTGGCGAAATTGCCTTCTCTTAGGGATTTTTGTTCTACTGTACTTTGACATGGATTCCAAAGTCTGCATTCTTACCAAAGACAAGCTATTGTTGTAATTATTATTTTGAAATGGACACACTGCTGAGCTCTTGGAAATGAGCCTAAAGATAAACATGGGTACTCAGGAACCTTGAGATCCACACTTGGCCATGTGCTGATCCTTGTAGGCCTGTTAGGTCAGTGCCAGACTAAACAGAAAGCTGGCACCTCCTCCTTGAGCCAGCACTTTGGGGCTTTGTCAACTGGGCAGGAGTGCAGATCCTTGAAGATAATCTCCACAGAAAGCATGTTTATATCCTTTGGCTTGGATCTCAACCAGTGTTGGCAAAGTGGCCTTGAGCTGCCCTGGGGTATCTTGACATTTCCTCATTGGGGTCCTGGGGTCTTTGCTCCAGCTGAGCTGCATATCTCAGGGAAGGCAGGAGGAAGGGGTGACCAGTGGTTTTGTGTTTCAATCTCTGGAATGGGGAAGAAGCTTTGGAATTCGGAAAAATCCCAAACCCTAGGCCAGGTTCTGACCAGTCCAGTAGAGGGAGAATCAGGAAGGTGACTTCAGAATGACAAGAAAAAGAGCAAGCTAGCAGGAAACAAGTTTGTTAGCTTATGCTAAAGGTGTATCTGGTGTCACTAGGAGTTACTGTGTGCATGGGAAACTATACCTCTCTGTCCAACCAGGTGTCCTTGGACATGTAAATACATCAGATCTCAGTCACACATGGTGATTAGAAACCCTACCTTGTCAAATAAGGTGGCATTGCAGCCTCTGCTGAGCATCTCTAGAAACCCTCTGGCTGATCCTGGCACTGGAGACCAGTATCCTAGGTGGCAACCTTCCACAACTCTTCCTACTGGGGCTGCCTCTCTATCTTGCCTGCCACATTGTCAGCTGGCTTCCCTTAAAACTCTTTTTCTTTCTTCCCTTACCAGAAAGATATCAGAGAAGAAAGGAGAGCTTTCCTTTTTAGGGAGTTCCCTCTTTTAATTCCCTTAGGTTCTCAATCTCAAGCAATCTCTTGTCCTACCTGGGTGACACTGCTTAAATGTGGCCTGGTTTGGGGGCCTGTTTTCCATTGTCTTTGGAAAACAAGCCCAGTGGTCCTCAGGACAAGGGCTGCACACTCATAGTGTGGCTAGAGGTGAGATATGGGCAGGTGTGTGGAGTGTGGGGACAAGCAGAAGGGAAGGCACATGGGGGGAAGCCAAGTGCCCCATCATATCTCAGGAGAACTTCAGCTTGGTCACAGGAAATACCATCTTTGAGTTTCCATGGAAATCAGCCTCTAGAATTGGGCCACCTTTCTTTGATGGGCTCCCAGGTAGGCTGATGGAGGAAATGGATATGATCTTTCCTTAACTCATTACTTCCCCTGAGAATCAGCAAAGGCCCAGAGGCTTGGCCCAGTAGAGGACCCTGTCTCCCTTACTTGCATTTCAGTGTGAGGCACAGTTCCAGGCTCAAAGTAGAGACTAGCAGTGCTTGCTGGTCTGAAGGAGGTCAGGCTAGCCAGGGATCAGTGTAAGGGGCAGAACTAAAGGAAGAGGACAGTTAGACATTGGGTTCAAGGTCCTTAGATGCCAGCTAAGGGGGTCCATGAGTATTAAGAACCCTGAAAAAGCATCACATTTTTTTCATCAATTTAAAAATAATGACGAGTACCCATTTGCACAGTATTTGTCAGTAAAGTACAAATAGGTAACATGAAAAAGATATGCCTCCCTTCATACCCCTTCACTCTCTTCCCCTTGTAAAGAGTTTTCCTTACCCTTAGAATTCTGAGAATTTACCAAGTTATATCTTGGTGGGTAGCTTTAAAAAAATAATACTGCCTGAGACTTGGGACTTCTAATCGCAGACTTAAGTCATGTGTCCAATTACGGAAATTTTCTTCTGTTGTTTCCTTACATACCACTTCTTCTCTGTGTCCTTCCTCCGTCTCTCTGCCTCTCTCTCCCTCCTATCTTGAACTCTTATTGTTGAATGCCATGTCTCCTGCATCTAAATCTCTCAATGTTGCCTTAGTTTCTATCACTGTGTTTTTCATAATATCAGTGAAAGAATTATATTATATTATTTCTTTTCCTTGATTTTCAGACCTCTAATTCACAGTGATCACCTCCTTTTCAGTTTGGTTTCTAAGTTTTTCAGATAAAAATTAGTTTTCTTTTAGGCCCAGGAAATCCTAAGGGTGTTGTTGTGAGCATTCTCATTGCTTGTGTTTTCCAGCCTTTTCCATCTATTTCTCTCCCATAGAGGCTACCTGATCTTTCTCCCTCTTCTCAGAAATCCTTAAATGCTCAGGATTTTGCAGTCCACTGTCAGGCAGTTCAGGGCATGAATATTCATTAGCCAGTGGCAAAACCAGTAGGCAATGGAAAGACAGACGTTTCTACTCTTTGGAGCTAATAATTAACCAGCTGGTCAACTGCTTCCCTACAGATCTGACTAGGGCATCTCCCATGTTTTGAGCTCTTCTTGGTGTTGTAGCTTATACCTTAGAGAAGATAAGGAGATAATAATTATAAGCAAAGGTGGGAGAATTAGCTTCAATGCAGAGTAGATTATGTCTTCTTCTGAGCCTCTAGGACTGGTAGGGTGGGATTATAAGCATAGACTTGGTATATTTGTCATTTCATGGGCAGAAAATTGAGGGAGTTTGTGGTTGATGCTGGAGATGGGCTTGGAGAAATATCTTGGTCTATTTTGTGCTACTACAACAGAATACAATAAGCTGAATAATTTATAATAAAGAGAAATATATTTGGTTTATGGTTCTGGAGACTGGGAAGTCCAAGCCTTAGGGGCCTTATATGGTGAGACCCTTCTTACTGTATCTACTCACCATGTTAGAATCCATAACATGGTGAGAGGTACCAACTCACAGCCTCAAGGCCTTTTATAATTGGCATTAATCCATTCATAAAGATCAGAAGCCCTCATGACCCAAATATGCCCCCATTAGGCCCTGACTCCCAACAGTGTCACACTGGAGATTGTTTCCAACATGTTTTTCGGGGAAATATTCAAATCATACTGGGTGGCCATTTGAATATTTCTTCTAATTCAAAGTGAAATAGCCACTGAGATATTGGTTTCAACCTCCCACAGCTCTCATCTCTTGCAGGCAACTCAAGCCATTGATTGAGCTTCTCCTCTGTTTAACACTGTCAAATAATGTGGGTAGTGAAGGAGAATCAGCAACAGTCTCCCCATCCTGATATGTTTCCCTCCCCTCAAGGATGGGCTTAGTTAACACCTCCTGAATTCACCTTCCTCTGAGCCACAAGGATGTTGTCACTCTGCCTGCCTCCTCTTTGAGCTGTAGGATGCTACCACTGTCCTGGCATGGGAGGAAACCTAGTCTGTGCAAACATGGAGGTGCAGGGTTGTTTGTCACAGAGTCTTAAGTCTTTGGTTTTTCTGAGCTGCACTTGTTTACCTATGGTGAGAGCGAGATTCAGGAAGAGCCAAAGTCTCAGTGGAACTCTGAGACAAGGCCCAGGGGAAATCACAGGCAGACTTCTAAGAAGAAGCTAAGTCACCAGGAGGTGGTGGCTTCTGATAGCCAAGAGGAGACTGACCACACTGCCACAGATTTTGGCTGCCACCATCTCCAGGAGGATGAGCCTCAGCTAGCTGAACAGGACATGGCCCACGAGTTCAGAGGAGGCCAAAGTCATCACCCCAAGGATACTGAGATGTTCTCTGTCTTGAGGTTGCAAAGCCACCACCGACCACATACTTTCAGAGACTGTGACCACCTTGAATTCAGCGAAGAAAAAAATCTCAGAGATACTTAGAATTTATATTTGCTTTGCTTTTCTTAGAAAGATGAAGCATAACTGAGAGGGCTATTTAGATTTTAGAATTTAAGTTATAAAGCATATCAGACTAAGATTAATCTCTTCCTTACTAACCAACAGTAAGGTCCCAGGAGGAAGATATGGAAATTTTAGACAAAATAAAGGCACTTTATTTTATTTCACACACATGCAGGTTTTACAGTGAGGTGGAATTTGCCATTCTGCCACATAATAAGCACATTCACATCTTTTTTTTTTTTTGGTACTGGGGTTTGAACTTGGGTCCTTCTGCTTGAGAGGCAGGTGGCAGAACCACTCAGCTAAATCCCCAGCCCCACATTCACATCTTTATAACTTTTTCTTGGTGCCATTAGCTAGTAAATTATCTAAAATCCATAAGAGAAAAAACAAAAATACAAACAACCCAATTCAAAAATGAGCAAAGGCTTGAATTGACATTTTCCAGAAGAAGGTATTCAAACTGCCAGTGAGCACACAAAAGATGTTCTATATCACTAGTAATTAGGGAAACGCAAACTAATATCACAATGAGATATTGTTTCATATACACTAGGAATAGAGAACTACAATTTAAAAGAATAAAAAAGGAGGGGGCTGGGGATTTAGCTCAGTGATTTTGCTGCCTGCTGTGCAAGCATGAGGACCTGAGTTTGATCCCTGGTACCAAAAAAAAAAAAAAAAAAAAGAAGGTGGAGGAGGAAGAAGAGGAAGAGAAGAAGGAGGAGGAGGAGGGGAAGAAGAGGAAACAAGAGGAGGAGGAGGAAAGGAAGAGAGGGAAGAAGAGGAAGAAAGGAAAATAACAAGTGTTGGAAAGGATGTGGAAAAATTAGAACCCTCACATATTACTTGTAGTAGTATGAAATGGTAGATCCACTATAGTAAATGGTTTGGTGATTTCCTGATAAATTAAACATAAGATTATCATATGACTTAGCAATTCCATTCCTACATAAAAACTCCAAAAAACGAAAAACAGGTGTTCAAACAAAAACTTGAACATAAATTGTTTATATCTTGTGTCTAGATATCCCCTCAAAGCCTCATGTAGTCATAGGTGGGGCTTTTTCAGAGGTGGCTGGATCTGGAACATGTGATGCTGGAATTAAGGGTGCATGATTATTAAATTAGTCCACTGATTGACTTGGCACCCACCCTAAACCAGGTAGCCTAGATAGAATATAAAAAGGGCAGAAAGAAGCTGCTATCATTGCAGGTTATTGGTTTGTTGCTTGCTTTGCAACCTTCTGCCCACCATGAACTGTTTCTCCTAGCAATGCCAGTCTGCCATACCACTTTGTCTTGTAGTCAACCAATTATGGACTGAAACCTCTACAAACTGAGGTAAATAAACCTTTCCTCCTTTAACTTTGGGTGACAGGCATTTTGTCTCAGGAACAAGAAAAGTAAGACATAAATGTTCATAATATTTCTATTTATAATATGCAAAGGCAAAAAGAAGCAAAATGTTCATTAACAGATGATTAAACAACATGCTATACATCCATTCAATGGAATGTTATTTATCCGTAAAAGGAATGAAGCTCTGATGTATGTTACAATATGGGTGAACCTTGCAAACGTGTGCTAAGTAAAAGAAACGACATAAAAGTCCACATATTATATTGTTATGGCTTGTGTTTAGTTGCCTCTCAAAACCTCATGTGGTCATAGGTGGGGCTTTTTCAGAGATGGCTGGATCTAGAGTGTGTGACACTGGGTTTGATTCATGGTCTAATGCTAGGATCAAGGGCACTAGAATTAAGGGTGTGAGTTCTCCCCACCCTAAGTAGCGTGGATAAGATATAAAGGATAGAAAGAGCTGTGGCCATCTCCTGCTTGCTTTTCTACCTTCTGCCTGCCATGAATAGTTTTTCCTCTGTGATACCTGTCTGCCGTGCCGCCCTGCCTTGGAGACAGCCAATTATGGACTGAAACTTCTAAAAACGGTGAGCTAAATCATCCTTTCCCCCTTTAACTTTGGGTGTTGTGTATTTTGTCTTAGCAAAGAGAGAAAAGTAACTAAGACACGTATTATTCTGTTTACATGAAATATCTTAAATAGCAACTCCATAGACATAGAAAGTGAATTTGTGGTTGTCAGGAGGAGGAAGTGACCGCTGCATGGGTACAGGGTTTCCACTTGGGGTGGTGGGAAGTTCTGATACTAGCTAGTGGGGTGGTTGCATAATATTGTCAAGATACTTAATGCTACAGAATTGTCTATTTCAAAACAGTAACTTTTATGTTGTATGATTTACCACAAGTAAAAATATTTCCTAAGACAAGCAACACAGCTGAAATGTCCACCTCATTTCAACACCAGCCTGTGTCCCTCATTTTAATAACAGTTTCCCATTGCATGCTAAGCATTGTGTGTGAACTATCTCTTTTGGTCCCCATGCAGTCCTAGGAGGTGATGTTATCACTCCTATTTTGCAGTTGGGGAAACAGAGAGCAGAAGTGGTAACCCAAGTCCCATGGAGTGGGTCTCAAGGCTCCAAGCCCTCAGCGGGCACTGTGAAGCCAGCTGAAGGGATGGGGAAGGTGCCTCCCCTCCCTCCTTCTCAGCAGCAGGTAAGAGCTTGGCACCCAGCACCAGCTTGGGAGGCCACTGTGCTC
Source organism: Heterocephalus glaber (assembly GCF_000247695.1). The sequence goes on from NW_004624745.1 coordinate 22,525,206, forward strand.
CTTCTTGCCATCAGGATGGAAGATGAGATGCTCTTTGGAACTGCTTCCAGCTTTTGCCTCACATGTGTGGAAAAATAGGGGTGGGAAAGGGAATCTGGAGAAGACATCCATCTAAATCCCTTGGAAGGAAGCCCAAGGTCACAAGGACATTTATCCATGAAGGAATAATTGGTGCTACCTGGAACCTGAATGTAGGGTCTTCTCCTCCATGGAGAATGTGAGGCTGACCCCTAGAAAAGACACTTCTTCAGCATTGCCCAGCCCTGGAGGCTGGGATTCTCCCACCCTGGCACTTCACATGACAGCTTCCAATGACAAAGGACCCAGACTTGGCCTGTAGAAAAAGAGTATGGCAGGGAGCCACTGCCAAGGGAGCAGCCATCTCCCAGAATTCACTTCCGACTGGCAGCCAGCTCTGTCCCTGCTGTAGCAGCTCAGTGGCAAAAACTCAACAGAAGAACAAGCTTCAAGAGGGGGTGGGATGGAAGAAAGGATGTGTCCTTGGCACTGACTGTCTCTGCCCTGGCTACTGTGCCTGAGTCTTCTGTCAAGTATTGTCCTATTGTCCACCCCGGAAGGCCACTCTCTGGAGGGTGGCAATGATGACCCTTTGTTGGCAGTAGTTGGCATCAACATCAATGTCTCATTCTTGAAATAGGACATCACTTGGCTCCTGTCCTCACAGAAACTTTCCGATGATTATAATTTGACCTCTTCTGAGTTACTAAATTGAAGTGGCAAATTCTTTTTGGCTTTCTTGCCAATGTTTATCAATTCATTATGGCTTCTTATAGGTCAGTGTTGAGAAGAATTCTGAGTCCATGTCAAAGTTCAACAGGTAAGATAACCACTGCCGATTAGTGGTGCTTGCCACAGGCAAAAATAGGACTCTGGCAAGGAAGGTGGCTGGTTCCTGACATGTGGCAAGTAGAGCTTGTTAAATGGTGGCATCCCTGATGGATGGGGATAACCATCCCTCTTATCACACAGATGTTCATGGAAAGGGTGACAAGGGTATTGAAGGCCTGGAAAATCTATGGCTATGATGATCACTCCCAATCAGAAAAGAAAACAGCCCAGAGAGACTCCTTCCCTCTCTCCCTTGCTTCCTTCTTCCTTTGTTCCTTCCACTTTATCCATGCTCTGGGCAGAGTAGCGGGTCAAGGGCTTTGTCTTCCTCTTTCCCCAGGGAGTGGACTGAGGGTGGGTCTCTCCTCTAAAGCCATTCAGGCCTCTTGTTTGCCCAAGGCAGCTGCAGCCACACCGTTTGCTTCTGGCCATGGAAAGCTGAGGCTTCTCAGAGCCCAAGCTAAATACTGGCTGCTGTGGAACATCGAGTTTCTTTTTTCATAGGCCCCTAGTGAATTGAAAGCCAGAAGTCAGCGACCCACCCGCCAATTATTACAGTTAATTCTGAGCATGCTGGCCTCAGGCACCAAGACAGTGAGTTCTGTCTGCTCCTGGGGGCTGTGGCCATGGGGCTCTGAATGGCTCTGTGTGTGCCTGGGCTGCTTCTGGCAGCCACAGTGGCCTCCTTTGCACCATGAGTTTGGCATCCAAGCGTGACTTCACCTGGGCCTCTTTCTCCTGGAGGCTGCCTCTGAGATCAGAGGTTTTTGAGTGTCAGGAACCTGCTTTGCTCTTTCCCTATGCCACAGCTACCCACTTTGCTCTTAGGAACTCAGCAATGATCACTTGCTCTCACTCTGCAAAGAAAAAAAGAAAACAATGGTTTAAAATGGTTGGGTTTTTCTGGTGCCTTTCTGTTCTGCCCCTGTTGTTTTGCAAGATCCCATGGATGTGGGGTCCCAGTTTCTTGGGAGTCCCTTGTGTCAATGGAGTTCAAACTTGGTCTTGCCTCAAGATGACATGGATTCTGGTTGCCCACAGCTCTCTCTTTGGTTTCTCCAAGGGCCCCTGGTTTACTTAATTCATCCGTTAGTTCCTTCCTTCCTAGGCAGTGGAAAGACAATAGAGGAATGGACAGATTTCTTGCCCTTCAAGAGTCTGGCAGGCAAGTAGACAGTAAGTGAGTCGTGGCTTCTGCAAGGGCTTGGGAGCCAGGCTGGACTTTCCATGTCCCATGTAGGAAGAGGAGTTCATCTAGATGCTGACCAGGAAGGAGGTCGCATTGAAGTGGAGACCTGAACAGGGGATAGGCAGAGGCAAAGCATGGACATGGAGCTTGGGACAGATGTGCCAGCAGAGGATACATGTACAAAGTTCTCCACGGCTTGTGGCTCCATTCAGTGGCTGAGAGGGCCAAGGAGCCAGGAGCACAGATTGCTGAGGTCCAGCAGGATATGAACTGCAACCAGCATGGGACAGTCACGCTTGGCCTCAGAAGCCATGATAAGAATGCTGGCCTCAGCCACGTGTGGTGACACATGCGTGCAAACCCAGGACTCCAGAAGTCTGAGGGAGGAGGATTCCAAGTTCGAGCCCAGCTTGGGCAAGTTAGTGACTTAGGGAGTCTCTGTCTCAAAAAGTGAAAATGGCTGGAGATGTAGCTCAGTGTGAGGCCTTGGGTTCAATTCCCAGTACCAGTGGGCATGTGGGGGTGGGGAAATGTTAGCTTTCTTCTTAAGGATGCAGTGAGTGGATGGGATGAATTGGGCAGTGCTATGATTTGGGTATAGTTTGAGTGTATCCCTAAAGGTCCTTGTGTTGGAGGCTTGGTCCTTAGTATGGAGGTGTGGAGGTGAGTCCAGTCAGATGTGTTTCTACCATTGTGATGCCACCCACCACTGCATCTTCACCAGAACTGAACCAGTGCAGGTGCCATGCCCTCAAACCTCCAGAACTGTGAGCTCAATAAATCTCTTTTCTTTATAAGGTTCTCCAGCCTCAGGAATTTCACTATGGTAACAGAAAATGGACTAGCACAGGCATCCCAATTTTGGGCACTGTACCTCCACTCCAGCCATTGTTGTATGGGCCAGATGCCTGGGCTTTGGATGTTGTTCTCCAATGTCTGAGAAAGGCGAGCTATTTGACATCATGGCTTCCAGAGTTCAATACCACGCCAAGGCCAAAGCTGGTGCAAAGATGATGAAATACAGTCCCTGATTTCAAAGCCATAGGTGGCCCTGAGTAGAGTGGCTGGACCAGAAATGGGTGATCGCCATGTGCTGAGGAGGGACTTGTGACTTCTTCCAGATGAGGAGAGTTGGCAATGCAAGAGGAGGAAATGCATTTAAGCTCATCTTGAAGTGCAGTGTCTTGGGGGAAGGTGCTACATACAAGGGGCTGGGGGTCCAGAGCCATGAAGGGTGTGGTGAATTTGGAATGAGAGTTCAGAGGGAATGTTTAATTGGCATGTGTGTCTCCTGATGCTAGAACATTGGAACCTCCTTATTGACCCAGACAGTGGGTGGCTGATGAGAACCACATGTTGGAATTAAGTCTTCTCTGGGTGGTGCAGGAGGAGGGGCCTCATCCCAAACAGAAAGGAGCTGGCTGGCTCCTTTACTGTCCCAAACTAGGAGGGGATGCTGCAAAGGCTTGCTAGACCCTCTTAGATGAAGATCTAATGCCATTATTAGCAACCAACACCAAAAAAGGTACTGGACTGTGGCTTCTCTTGGTTCTCCCATGCATCTATCCCAGGAGATTTCTGGACGAGAAAATGGATCTAAAAAACATCCTACCTGCTCAGGGTCCCAGGGAATCCTGTGCCTTCTCTTCCCCCCTGGCCTCAGCTGCAGAAAATGTCTCCTCTGGGGGACCCAACTCCCAGCGGCCACCTCAATCACATGGTACAAGGGTCTATTTTAGTTACATAAACAGAGTTGTCTACATTTGGATTCTGGGGCTGGCTGCAGGAATTTGTAAACGGCGTGGTGTACGTGTTTCACAGAAAATTGCCAGGACAGTCTCCCTTTCCCACTGTCTGTTGCCCAGTTTTTCCTTTTATAGTGAGTCTGACTGGGAAAGGGAGAAAGAACTTATTTGGGAATGGAAGACACTCTCTCCAGTGAATTTCTCTCTCCCACTCCAAGCATCACAACCTCCTCTTCTTCAAATCTGAGGTCCAGTGCTAAAGTTAAGACTATTCCTCAATGACGAGTCTCTCCTTGATACCACTTCTCTTAGACATAAACCTCATAGACAACAAATTTGGGTAAATTTTATTTCTAGAAGGGTAACAAGGAAGATTGACAGTGGAGGCAGATTTTAACATCTGCTGGGAACTGATGTCCCTGTCTGAGCCAAGACCCTGTGTGACATCTTGATGTTTTGTGGCGTCCCCTTTTCTACTCCAACCTAGGAACTTTCCTGAGCTTCAGGAAGGGGTTGTAAGCTCTCATCATAATGACAGTGGAGGCCCCAAGGAAAAGAGGGGAATGCATTTCTTCTTTCATTTCATTGCCATGAATGAAGCATCTATTCTGATTAGGCACTGTGTTCAGTTCTGTGGGCCTAGGAGATAGAAAACACAAGTTGCTGGTGTCAAAACACTACAGGGGAAGGTAGAATTGCTGAGTCAGATTCCGGATGGTGAAGGGATTCAAGTTTTACTTACTTTTTGTTTGCTAAGTGAATGAATGAATGGTCTCTGATTGAGTATGAAACCTACAGTGAAAGGTGAAGTTTAATCTTAATCTTAAATCCATACTTGAGTTTTGCTCAAATTTAAAGCTAAAGTCACAAACCATCCTGTCTTACTTGGGGCCCGGGGCTCTCTCAGGACCCAGGATGGAAAAATTCCCAGGAAAACTGCCATGAGTCGATCTCACTACTTGAAATTTAAAGCAAAGAGAACTAAGAAGAAAAGTTCCCGTACAGGAAATCAGGAAAAACAATCATGAGAGGTCACTGAACAAGACCAATGTTTCTGTTGTCTCCTTTTCACATCTTAGCATGAGAAGACAATGGAGGAGAAAATAATCCATCCACGTAGAAAGAAATGGGGAAATTAGTTGGTTATGAGCCACTGGACATTGACACTCAAAACAAAAGGCCCCCATTCTTAAAACATTTTTAAACTAACTTAATTTTAAACAAAGGTTTCTGATACGTCTTATCTTCATTTGCACAGAGAACTGGAAAGAAATGTTACTATTCCTTAGGAGGTCCTATATTCAGAAAAATTAAAGTTAGAATACGCTGCATTTTAAAGCAAGTGATGTTTAATGGGAAAGACCTACGCTGTATCTAGATGTTCTATTTCTTTACTTTTTGCTGGGCAGGAGTTGATACGATTTTAAGGAAGCAGAGATGACTGCTATTTTGATATGGAGCTGAATGTTCTAGAAATGCTAGAGATGCGTTGGAAGCACGCAGCAGGATAGCAAATCAATTGAGGGTTTTTGAAATGTCCGGCCTTCTTCAGGACGGCTAACGCTCTGCTCTGGCGCCACCTGGTGTCAGACACCTACATTTCAGGTATAAAAGCCCACAATGCATGTTAAAGCTCAGCAAACGACAGGAAAGGCCACTTTGATCACCAAAATGATGGATATTTTGTGTACTTTGTACCTTGAGGAGTCATACAAAGGAAAAACCTAATTAAAAAAAAACAAAGGAAAAACCTAGCTCTGGTTCCTTTATTCCAGAATGTTGAGTCAGAGATGGTGACCATTTTTATGGCTATTTTTCCTCATTTGTCCAATAGAGTTGCATGTAGCCACCTTGCAGAGTTGGCATAAACACTAGAGCCACTAATCAAAAAAAATTAGACTCTCCAAAATAAAAAACTCAATTAAAAAATGGACATGTGAAATGAAAGACACTTCATGGAAGAGGTACAAATGGCCAATAAATACATCAAGAAATGCTCAACATCACTGGCCACTAGAAAAATGCAAACTAAAACAACAGTGAGATTCCATCTTACCTCAGAAAGAATGGCCACCATCAAGAAATCAAATGAAAACAAATTCTGACAAGGCTTTGAGGAAAAAGGAACCATGCTACATTGTTGGTGGGAATGTAAACTAGTGCATCCACTATGGAAATCAGTACGGAGATTCTTCAAAAAACCAAAACAAGAAATTCCATTTGACCCTGCAATTTCTCTTCTAGGTATCTTCTTAAAAGAGTTAAAGTCATCATATTACAGTGATACATGCACATCCATGTTTATAAAAGCACGATTCATAATAGATAAAACTTGGAATCAGCCTATATGTCCATCAACAGATGAATGGCTGAAGAAAATGTGGTATTTACATACAATAGAATACTGCTATGCCATAAAAAATAACTTTGAGTCATTTGTAGGAAAATGGATGGACTTTGAGTTCATAATGTTAAGTGAAATAAATTAGACACAACAGCTTAAATATCACATGGTTTCTCTTAGATCAGAAACCCAAATTGTAAATAAAGAGCAAAATAAGAGATAGATAATAGGAAATGGGGAGATAGATCTTCCTCAAATGGGAAGGGGGTAGAGAGATGGGGTAAAGGGAGAGGGAAAAGAGGGAAGGCAATGAAAAAAGGAACGAAGATGTGTTATGTACATGTTCCAATTTCACATAAGGAAGACACTTTTTTTTTTTTTTGGTACCGGGGATCGAACTCAGGTCCTTGCCCTTGTGAGGCAGGTGGCGGAACCACTGAGCTAAATCCCCAGCCCGCCACACAAGGAATGTAAATATTATGTTCTGAAAACATGTACTTACTGGGGACCCCTGAAACATTCCTGGAGACCTCTGCAAGAGGCTCCAGTCTCCTACTCAGTGTACGATGCAGGTCTGGGGAAAAAAACCTCTAAAAGACAGAACTAAAAGAGACACAAAGTGGGGTGTCAGGACGACCAATGCCAGTGCAACTGAAGAGGTGATGGCCAGTCCAAGCCACTGATTTTTATTGGTCATCTACTGAGGTAAAGGCGAGCTACTGCAAGGGCAGAACTACATGTGAAAATGCACAGTCATGTGGTTTCTATAGAAATTAATGTAAGCAAGGCTCATGAAGGGCAAGACAAACCGTTCTCGAATTAGGAACAGAATAGATAAAATATATGGTTGCAATTAGAACACTGTCCTAGTCAGGTTTTAGTTGTGGGAATGGAATTTGGGTGCGAGTTAGTCTGACCTCGGCACTTAGGCTTCAACTGGACTCGCTTCTATAAATAAGTCAATTGTGACGTTAGCTCTTCACAGCCTGCATGGCCTACAGCCTGCTTTGGGCATCATCAATACTGCAGTCTCCCTCACGTACAAATAAAAAAAAATGACTAGAGCCACTGTAAAGGGCCTGGCACACAGTAGTCACTTAATAGGTAGCTGGAGTAGTTGAGCCAATTGCAGTGGTTGTTGTTATTTTTGATAGATGGGGGTGGATGCACCTGGGAAAGCTGGCTGTGGGTGGCAAACTCTGTATTGAACCTTGTGCTGTTAGTGATTTCCTGAGAGTAGACAATGCAGTGTCACTGTAAAAGTCAAACTGCAGCTGGTTGTGGTGATGCATGCCTGTCATCCCAGCACTCTGGGAGGCAGAGGCAAGAGGGTCACCTGTTCAAGCCCTGCCTGGACAGCTTTTTTTTTTTGGCACCAGGGATCGCACTTGGGTCCTTGCACTTGCGCAGCAGCCAGCGAAACGAGTGAGCTAAATGCCCAGCACGACAGCTTATTGACTTAGTGAGACCTTGTTTTAAAGTTAAAGATTTTAAAAAGGGGCTAGGGATATAGCTCAATGCAAAAGCCTTAGGTTCATTTCCCAGTACTGAAAAAAAAAAAAAAAAGAGTTGAGCCTTGTGAGAATCTGAAAGTGTAGCCGACACGTGGTCTCTTTAAGGGCAGTAAAGCACAAGGTCAAATTTCCTGGGCAAGACTTTCCCCAGGGGCATGGATGAAGCTTTCAGGTCCTGGCCAATCTTTGATAAGTTTCCAGAGATCTTATATACAGGAGGCAGATCTGCCTGATATTGGGCACATGGAGAAGGTACTAAGAACAAGAGAAAATTTACATGCAAGAGGAAGTGACAATCAAGTCTTGACTCAGTGTCTTGATTCCTTACTGTAGAATCCAGGGCCTGGACTGGACCATCTTTAAGGCCCCATATAGTTCTAACATTCTAGAAGTCCTGGGAGTTCATAACCTGTGGGTACAAAAAACAGAGCCTAGCTGATGAGAATTTATTTGGAGCAACTGGAATTTTCACTTACTACTGGTATGTAAAATGATACAATAATGCTGGAAAGTCACTTGAGAGTTTCTCATAAAACTGAGCACACTCTTACTGTATAATGGAGTAATTACATTCTTATGCCTTTAACCCAGAGAAATGCAAACTGCATAACACCAAGTCCTGCATGTGAATGTTCATAGCTGCTCTATTTGTAATAGCAAAAATACTGAAAAAAAAAACCCCAAATGTCCCTCAACTGGAGACTTGGATGGTGAAATATCTGTACAGTGGAATATTACTCAACAATAAAAAGAAACTAGCCATCGATATTTACAATTTGGATGGTTCCTAAGGGCATTAGACTGCGTGGGGAAAAACTGATCTCAAACAGTTACCTACTATATGTTCTTATTTCTATAGCATTCTGAAAATGGCAGATTGATAGAGAAGGATGCCTGTGTAGTGGCTCCCTGGGGCTAGAGATGGGAGACATGGGTCAGTTATAAAAGAGGGTGGTGGTGGTGAAGGAGTTCATTAGAGGTGATAGACAGTTCTATTTCTTGGTTATGGGGGAGGATCCCCAAATCTATAACACACACACACACACACACACACACACACACACACACACACAGAGCATATGTAAAAACAGTGAAATCAGAATGTGGGCTAGCTTCAGCATTGTATCAGTACTGATGACCTACCTTTGCTATTATATTATAATCATGACCAATGTTACTATTGGAGGAAGCTGGGGGAAGGGTACAGGGGGCTCCACATTTTTGTAATTTCCTATAACTTTACAATTCCTTTTTAAAAAATTAAAAAGAAATCTATAGAAATGGTCCTTGGGGCCACATCCTTTACTTCTTTTAATTTTTAAAGATTTTGTCTTTTTAGCATCTATCTTTAAGGTATACAACATGATGTTTTGCTGTACATATGCATAGTAAAATGATTACTATGGTCAATCCACTGTGTCTGTCACTCTGTAAAATTAAAAAACAAACAAACAAAAGAGACTAATATTGCTGTGGGCTGTTGACGCTTAGAGCAGACAGCAGAGAGGGTGCTGCCCACCCAGAGGGCATTGAGACTGGTTTTTATTGTCTGTGCAGAGGTGCAAAGCTCTGGCTTTTGCTGTTTTATGAGCCACACATGCTTGACAGCACTGTGGGGACACGGTGTGGCCGTTTTAAATACCACAGCTTTCAGTTTGGATTTTTCTTCCTGCAGCTCTCTTCACAGAAGCGAACCAATGATAAATAAATTAAAAAGGAAAATAAAAGGTAGATAATAAGAAATGGGGTGTTAGATCTTTTGAAAATGGGAAAGGGGTGAAGACATAGAGGGATGGGGAAGGAGTGGAGGGGAAGAGATGAAGAAAGAATTAAGATGTGTTATGTGCATGCACCAACTGCCCACATTGAATGTGATCATTATGCACCGCAGATGTGTACTAATAAAGATAAAAATCTGAAAAACTCCCTGCCCACCCAGAGGTGAGAGACAATACACTTGAATGTGATTATAATGAATTCTCCACATGAGGATAGCAGGCTCTCCTTTCTGGATACTCAGTGAAACTTCAGGAAGTTACCAATCAGGCAAATTCTTACAGCCATCCCAGGAGATGCCTGGATTAATGTTAATTTTCTAATTTTTAAGATTTTCTTTTCATTGTCTATATTTCAGGTGTATAACATGATGATCCGACACACTTACACATAGTGAAATGATTACTACAGTCAAGCAAATTAACATATCTATTAACATATTTACATTATCAATTGATATAGCATATTTATGTTATCAATTTATGTAACCATGTCCAGCTTTGAAGATGAGATTTTTTTTATAAGACATTGAACTATGAGTTTCTTTTAAATTTTCAAGGAGATGAAATCCTCTGAAAATATTTCTTATGGGAGCAAGTGCTCAACGTGGTGGATGTCCCTACTGAGGCCACATCTGAATGCCTCAGAAGAGTGGGAGGGTGGGAACCCATGGCTGGGTCCCCAGGGGGCAGCTAGCCATGCTTTTCTGCCCTGGACATCTATGTCCTGGACTTTTGTCTTTGAAACAAAACGTCTCAGAAACAAAAGCTTCAGAGAAAATCTACTCAAAAATCTGCCCAAACAAAGGGCTCTGGGACTAGAAAGAAATGATGTCAAGAATACATCTGTCCAAAAATGATATAGCATTTAATGAATAGTGAATAGAAGCACTAAATATTTTTATTTCCAAATAAATAAGACAGTTTAATATTATATAGAGCTAGGGTAACTTCCATTTTCATTGTTCCTTACATATTTCTTTAATTGAAAAGAATATTTTCTTTTTAATTGTCTGTAAGGAATACACCTTGATGTTTCAATATACATATATAAGAGAAATAATGACTACAGTCAAGTCAATTAGCATATTAATTTACATACCATTAACAAATTTAAATAATTCATTAGCCTATCAACATCATTAAGTGTGTGAGCAGTAAAAACAGAAAAATTTAACTTCTTGGCAATTTTCCAGAACACAGTGCGTATAATACATTTTATTAATCAAACAAACAAATGAACAAAACATGACCACATATCTGGATAGGGTCCTGCTGGATACCTTAAGAAGAATTTGGATTTGAAGCAGAAATGAAAAAGTCAGGCCAGATTCCTGGCAAAACTGGAAAGAGGCAAAATTTGTTATTTATCCCTTTCTATGTTTCCCTATTTGTGCCAATGTGATTTTCTTTACAAGAGCCCATTGGTCTCTCTTGGTTGTTGGGGCAAAGGAAACTTCCTTTGCGCTCTCTGAAGGTCTCATCACTGTCTGCTGACACAAAGCAACAATAGGCAGATTAACAGAAGAAGAGACACACAATATATTAACCTGCACATGCACAGGAATCACCCAGTGCACAAACCCAAAGAAGGTCTGGCTTAAGGGTGGAGGCTCAGATAGCATTTTGAGCTACAGAAAGACATAAGGGCTTCTGATTGTGACACAAGCTATAAGAAAATAAGGGTGTGTGTGCTAGTCAGCTGTGCATCACTGTGACATAATTCCTGGAAAATCCAACTTACAGAGGAACAGGTTTATTTTGGCTCATGGTTTTAGAGGTTTCAGTCCATGGTCAGCTGGCTTCAAGGCAGAAACATCATGGCAGAAGGGTATGGCATAGCAAAGCTGCTTACCTTATGATAGCCAGTAAAGGGGGGAGGGATGCAGAAGGAGAGATGAAGGGGCTGGATATAGTTCCCAGAATCATGCTTCCGTGATTCAAGGCTTTCAAGAAGGCAACATCTCTTGTTTCCAGCAACTCCCAATAAAGCCATTGAATTTTTACTTCATCCATGGATTACTCCATGAATGACGTTAGAGCCCTTGTGATTTAATCACCTTCTCAAAATCCTATCAGCTGGCAACCAAGACTTTAGCACATAAGTTGGGGGGGGGAGGTATTTCTAATCCAAATCCTAAAAGGAAATGCATGATGAGCAAAGTTGTCTTATTATGCAGGTCAAGTCTGAGACATGAGCCCCCAGAAGACAGGTGAAAAGTCAGTCTGGGTGTGATGTCCTGATTGCCTTCCCTCTGGAAGTGTTTTTCATGGGCAAATAAAAGAACTTCAGAAAAAGCCCTCCCTGACCTCTGGGGAAGAAGGTGAAGTGAAAGAAGTTCAGAGAGATCTTTGTTTCTCAGACTGCTTTTTAGCTCAAAGTACTCAGCAGGCCAAAGCATCATTCTTAGACGTATCATTTTCGGAGCCCCAACACAGCTCCTGGGGGAAATGAAGCCCCCATAGTTGTCTCTTTGAGCTATAGCTACGCCTCTCTCTTCTCTTATCTCATTCATGTTTAACCTGTATGTACCTGTGGCTCGCACAGGTGATTCTTTTATTTTGGTTTGGATTGGCTTTGTAAAATAATCTAAGTATAATAATAAGGTTTCATTTTATCCCAGATTAATGCCAAATTAAGAAATGCTACTGGAGACTATATGGTGATCTACAACCTATAATCTCCTTGTTACATTCATTCTCTGCTAGCAGAAATTAAGATTGCACCTTACTATTAGACCTAGGACTTCTGTCCTTATTTACTTTGGGCCTCACAGAAGTTATGATGTTAGGGAAAATAGAACACAGAGAAGCGCAGGTATCCTTCAAATTTCCATTGCAAAATGGGCTGTCTGGTTTGGGGGAGCAAGATGGTCAATCTCAGAAGCATGAATGCAATGAAACTGGTGGGGCATCTTGAGCGAAGGATCCACTTGAAAAGAATAAACTTTAACACAACTCTCTTTGCTTTGTCATTAATGCAGCATCTCAACAGCATCTCACAAAGTTGCTGACTTCTTTGCTAAACAAAAGAAGCTGCACATGTTTAGAGAGTCCTTGGTGAATCGATGGTTGTTGATTCCGATGGTCAGGCTTTTTTGTGTGAGGTAAGAAGAAAATTGCAGTATTTCCTCAGCCAGTGATGCTATCCAGTCCAGGACCACTGCCATCTCTTTATATTCTGAAGCTTGGTGTTTAGCAGTGTGGAACTCCTGGTGTTCTACAGCACCACTATTACTAGCTTTCCCCCAAACCATTACACTCATACTAATAGCAGCAAAGAAAATTTCCCATTACAGGAGTCTCATTTAGAAACCAGCTATTGTTAATATTTTTGAAAAGGTGAAAAGTTTCTTTTTCTATCCTCTTTTTGATTGAAAGAATAATTGCAGTATCTTATAAATAGATAAGATTATTGATTTCTTCACAGCCAGAATCTAGAATGATCCCCATCAGTTTGGGATACATTGGAAGCTTTTGTTCAACTGGACACAGAATGTGCAGATAGATAAGGTCCTCTTTGGCATGGAGCTGAAGCTCTGGTTAGAGACAGGGAACGGGAAAAAAGTCATCAATAAGGCTGGGTAACTTCAGAATTCAAAGATGCTAGGCACAGCTGAGCAAACTCTACATGGACCCCATTGATACTGTATACTAAGTGAGCGCTTTCTCCTGGGTTGTGCACCGCCCAACCTATCCAACAACATGTGGTGGCAGCCCTGTGAAATTCAGAGAATAAAAAATACTACCAGGAAAATAGAAATAGGTGACTGATGACTGGGTGAGAGTAGTGCAGATTGGGTAGACAAGAAAAAATTGACTGAAGATACTATGGGAACTGGAAAATGAAAGAGAGATGTAAAGGCCTGGGCAAAAAGCACTACAGGCAGAGGGTACAGCTTACACAGAGATGTTGCGGTAGACTGAATGATGCCCCTCAAAGGTGTCTGCATCCTAACCCTTGAAACCGGGGGAGGTGTTACCTGATGTAGTAAAGTGGACTTGCTAGTGTGATTAAGAATCTCAAGATGGAAAGATTACCTTGGGCTGTCCAGTTTGGCCAGATGCCATCACAAGAGATGTTAGAAGAGGGAGGCAGGCGGGTCAGAGTGAGGGGTAGAAGATGTGACTACGTACGTAGAGGTTGGAGTCATGGCAGGAAGAGACCATGAGCCGAGGAACAAGGTGGCCTCTAGATGCTGAAAAAGGAAATGGACTTCACCCCAGAACCTCCCAAAAGATGCAGTCCTGATGACATCTGGAGTTTATATCAGTGAGATCCACTTTGGATTTCTGACCTCCAGAACTTTAAGACAATAAATTTGTTAAATTGTGAAGTTTGTGGTAACTTGTTACAACAGCAATGAAAAACTAATATAGATGCTAATGCAGGAACAACAAGAGCAGCAAAGCAGGACCAGTCTATGTGAGGGAAGATGCAATCAGAGAGAGGACAAGGGGCCAGCTCATCCATGCCTGGTGGGTGCAGAAAGGATTCTGGATTTTATTTCCAAAGTGATGGAAACCAATGCGGAGTTTTAAGAGGAGGAGTATCATGTTCCGATCAGTGTTTCTAAAAGATCATGGTGGTTGCTCTTGGAAACATACGGCTGGGACCAAGGCAGCAAGCAAGCCATCATAGCATCGAGGAGCAAGCTGGTGGTGGTGTGAAGAGAACTGGCTGAGCAAGGATATGTTTTGAAGTGGCAAATTAAAGCACAAACCAGCAGGGCAGTAATTGTGACACATCCATATTTATTGCTTCCAGGAAGGAAGACAAGTTCAAAGGGGCTTCCTGTTCAGAAATGGAAAGAACTGGGTTTATGGGATCAAGGAGAAGCACAAACAAGGAGGCAAGATTCTGAGGACAGCTGTTTTGTTGCCTCATGATAGGGATTGTAACTGTTTTTTTGCAATTGGTCATTGCACTAGTTTGTGGCACCAAAGGCCAAATACTGTTTTCAAAAAGGTTGGGATGGGTTTATTAAGATTCTAGCGAGTTCACTGTCACCCAGTGAGCAAAATCACACACCATAGTCAAGTGCGCAGTGAGTTTCTTTAATGGGAAGCAGAGTCAATAGCACTCACTAACAGATTAGATGGAGAAAATGAGCCAAAACAAGGAATCAAAGCTAATTCTTGGGTTTTTGGCTTATGTAACTGGAAGGAGGATGAATCCACTTTACTGTAGATAGAGAAACAGATTTGGTGGAAGAATCAAGAGTTCTGCTTGGACTTTTGAAGTTGAGATGCCCAGTAGACTCAAAGTGGAAATGACAGATAAGCTTTTGGAATTTGAGACTGAAGTTTAGAAGAGAGGATTGAAATGGAGACACAAATTTTCAAATCACCTATACACACACACACACACACACACACACACATATACATGGATCTTCAAGAACTCTATTGTACACTTTACATAAAAATCATACATACCCAGTTTAAGCATACAGTTGAGTGAGTTTTGACAAAAGTATATACCCTCATAACCATTACCACATTGAAACATAGAACAATAAATCACCCTAAAGGGTTCTCTCTCAATCAGTTGCAGTCAGTCTTCCCCTCACTTGACCCCAAGAAGCAAGTAATCTGCTATCATTATATAGCACTTATGCCCTTCTGGAATTTCTAGCATTGGAATCATGCACTACAGCCTCTTTTGTATCTGACTTATCTTGCTCAGATAATGTTCTTGAGATTCATTTACATTATTGCATGTATCATAAATGGTTTGACTTTTATTGTTGAACAATATTCTGTTGAATGGATATACCACAATTTGCTTACTCGTGTATCTGTTGAGGGATATTTGTATTATTCTGTCTTTAGCTATTATGAATAAAGCTTCTATGAGCATTTATATGTAAGTCTTTTTGTGGACATACTTTTTGCATTTCTCTTAGGTAAATGCCTAAAAGTGGAACTGTTAGGGCCATATGGTAACTTTTTGTTACTGTTTCGAAGTGGTTGTACCATTTATGTTCCCACCAGCTTCTAGTTGCTCTACATTCTTACTGACACTGGGTGTATTCAAGTGTTTTCATTGACATTTAGCCATTCACTTTCAGACACTCTGGTTGGTAAGTAGTTGCATCTCCTTGTGGTTATAAGTACATTTCCATTGATATTGTGTATTTATGTATTTATTGCTACACCTTTTTAGGGTAACGTGTCTGTTTAACTTTTTGTCTAGTTTATTGACTCAGTTTTTAAATTTTTAAATTAAAAGTTTTTTACATATATTTTGATACTAATCCTTTGTATATTCTAAATACACATTCACTATGATTATTTTTCCCATTCTGTTACTTGTCTTTCTATTTTCTTAATTATGTTCTTTTAATACTAATAGAGTACAATATATCAAATATACTCCTTTATTATTCATGTGTTTTTTATCCTATAGATGGCATCTTTTTCTACCCCAAGATAACAAAGATTTATTCTCATGTTTTCTTCTAGAAGTTTTATAGTTTTAATTTTTATATTTAGGTTTACAGTCCATTTCAAGTTAGTTTTTGTGTATATTGTAAGAGTTGAGGTTCATATTTTTTCCATGTGTCTATTTAGTTGTTCCAGAATTTGTTGACAAGGTCATCCTTTTTCCATTGATTTACATTGGTAATCATGTTGAAAATCAATTGACCACATAGGTGTAGGTGATTTTTTTTGCTCTTTATTCTGTTCCTTTATGTCTTTTCATAACAATATCACAGAATCTTGTTTAATATAACTTTATTTTTGTGGTGTTGAAGATTGAACTCAGGGTCTAGAGCATACTAGGCAAGCACTCTGAATCCTAGCCCGTAGTATAGCCTTATAGTAAGACTTAAAATCAGGTAGTATAAGGCCTCCAGATTTGCATTATAGTCATAGAACTCAGCATATAAAACTAATTAAGAATTTGGTGAGCCTTCTTTGGTAACTTAGCACATGATCAATTTTTTTTTAAACCAAAATGCCAAAATGCCTACCATTTATTTGTTGGGTGTAAGATTCTCCCTTGGTATGTATTTGTAGTGATCATCTATCCTTCACTGAGACAAAACACCTGACACCCACAACTTTAAAAAGGAGAGGTTTATTTTGGCTCTTGGTTTCATAGGTTTTAGTCCATGGTCATCTGGCTCCAAAGCAGAAACAGCATGGTGGAGGGGCATGACAGAGGAAAACTGCTCACCTCATGGTGGCTGGAAGATGAGAGAGCAGAAAGAGAGAGCCAGACAGATAGGAAAAGGCTGGGGACAAGAACATACCCTTCCAGGTCATGAAGCCCAGTGACCCAACTCCTCCAATCATGTCCCGTCTCCTAACAGCACATTCGGCTAGAAACTCATCAGTGGATGAATTTAATGCCCAAATAATCTAATCACCTTCCAAAAGTCCCACCTTTGAACACATGAGACTTTGGGGTGACATTTTGAATCTAAACCATAACACTATTTGCTATGGCTACATGTTGTATCTAGAAGTTCCCCCAAAGCCTTATATGTTCATAGGTGAGGCTTTTTGGAGGTGGCTAGATCTAGGGTGTGTGATAACTAAATTAGTGTACTGATTGGTTTAGCATAGTTCTGAGTGTGCATAATGACAAGGCCCATCCTGGGTGTGGGTAGCATTAACTAATAGGCTTGTAGACTGAATGGAATAAAAGGGAAAGGGAGGCTCAATGCAGCTGCTTCACTGCTTCCTGCCTGCCATGCTGTGGCCTGTTTCTGCTCTGTGATGCCCGTCTGGCATGCTGCTCTGCCATGGAGCCAGCTGATTGTGGACTGAAACCTCTACAAACTGTGAGCTAAAATAAAGATATTTTCTTTTAACTTGTGGGTGTCAGGTATTTTGTCCCAGGAACAAGGAAGTAAATAAGACACTCTTCAATAAAGCTTGTTAATACTGTTACTCAAAACGTCTACATGTTTCCTGTTTTTTTTTTTAATTCAAGAGGTCTTTTTTTTTTTTTTGAGACAGGGTCTTGCTATGTAGTTCAGGCTGGTCTTGAACTCACTATGTAACCCAAGCTGCGGTGATCCACTGCCTCTGTCTCTGCCTTCCAAGTGACAGGATTATAGGCATGTGTCACCATGCCCAGTTTAATCTGTTAATTTCTTAAACCTGATTCCTATTATTGTGGATACTCCAATTTCTTGTAAATTTTCCTGTTTTGCTTCATGTATTTTGGGTCTTCACATAAGTCCAAGGTTTTGCTATCTTCCTGGCAGACTGTTCCTTCTATAAAACTGCTGTGGCATTTAATATTCTATGAATCACATGAAATTTTATTGTTTCTTAGGTTTCTGTAGCTCAGTCTTTGCTTTGCTTTGTTTTTAACTTTAAAAAATTTTTATTTTAGATATGTACCTTTTAGTAGTACATATTAGTGGTGTGTAGCTAGACTTTGTTATTTAATCTGATAACCCTTATCTTTTAATGTGTGTTGGTTCTATTTAAGGATATTGTGATTATTGATGTATTTGGAAAATTTTGATTGCTTTTTCTGGTGATCTATTTAAAAGCTTTTTTTCTTCAAGTATTTTCCCATCTTGTTATCCACTAATTTGATAAGACAGTCTACATTTGTTTTTATGTAAACAAGAGAATTAATTTTGCTGCATTCAAATTTGTTTCTTTTATGTGCTCTCTCTCTCTTCCTTTGTTTTTGTTTTCATGATTACCCACATTTCTTTATTTCTTTGTGGTACTGAGGATTGAATCAAGAGCTTCCACATGCTCCTAGTCCTTTAATTTTTTTTTTTCAATTTTGAGACAGAATCTTACTAGGTCATTAAGTTGCTGAGGCTAGGCTCAAATTTGTAATTCTCCTGCCTCAGCCTCCCAGAGTGCTGGAATTATAGCGGCCCGCTACTCAGCATATTTATGATAGTACATACCATATGAGGTGAAAAGAGTACTTCACATCCGAGAAACTTATTCA
The DNA here is from genome assembly GCF_000247695.1 of Heterocephalus glaber. The sequence goes on from NW_004624745.1 coordinate 22,543,560, forward strand.
ACCAAAATGGCAGAGTCTTCTCTTTGAAATAGTTTTGTGGCAGATAAAGTTACTTTTTGTATAATGCACACAATTTTGCTTCATTTTAAAGCAAATGTCACTTTGCTAACAATTTATATGAAGACACCAAGGCTAATTCAATGTTATGCTTATATTAAAAAACTATGGATATTGCAGTAAAGTCAAAAGTTTTGTGGATATACATTTATGTGCATTTTTCTGAAGTAAAGTTATTAATGTGCCTCTGGTTCTCAGAATTCCGTTTGAAACCATCCCAAGCCACTGTTGAGATCTATGTTCTGGAATACCCTGAGGTTGTGTACCATTGGCCCTGGAAGATGCTCTGGGGAAGAAGGTTTCTTCTTTCAGGTATATGTGAAAAATGCTATACAGAGTGCCCTCCTCTTGGGCATGTGCAGGGCTGGAATCATTTTAAAGCATCTAAGAACTCCTACTGAAAAGAGATTTTTTTCACATCCACTGAACATGATGGGAATTGCCACTGTAGAATGGTCAAAATATTTGGATTATGCCAGAAGCTAGCAGCTGCCTTGCAAAACTGCTTCTACTAAACTACATATTAGCTTTGTACCATCAGTTAGTTTTGAGAAACTTCATTAAAGAAGCAGCCAATGTCAGGTTTCATCATGGTAGAGATGGTTACATCCCCTGCTCCTCCAGCCAAGAAGAGGGGCAAAGTGACTTCTCAGCATGGTGACAAATGGAAATGTCAACATCATAGCTATGTGAGAGACACAGACAGCAACCCATGAAGAATGGAGGAGGAAGGTAACATCTCTGAGGATGAGTCTTGGACAAAATGGAGCAGATTCTGACAAGTCATGCCATGTAGAAGATTGCATTGAGGGCTGGTTATATCACCATAGAAGTCTGTAAAAAGGGGTTCAAAGAACTCTAAGTAAAAATAAAATAAGTATTAAATCCAACAAAAACAAAGACTTGTATAGGAAAGATACAAAAGCAGTTTAGTACTTGGTTCATCAAAGAACAATATTTATATCATAACAATGCAAACCCTGAGGTTGGATCTAACCTTAAATTGTAATATAACTGCATTGGGAGGAAGAATATCCTCTCCTGTGGTAATGGGAAGCCGACAGATAGAACCTAGATAGGAGCTAAAACAATGGGACTCATAGAAACAGAGAGTAGAATGGTGGTTACCAGAGGTTGAAGGATGAAGGACATGGGAGATAACAATTAAAGGATACAAAGCCTTAGACATGAGAAATAAGCTTGATATTTTTTGAGACCTAGGGCTTAATGTGAAAAATATAGTAATAATGAAGTAGTGTACATTGTGATATTGCTACGAGAATACATCTCAAATATTCTCAGCACAAAATGTCAAAAATATTTGAGTAATGGATAGGTTAATTTGTTTGGTTTTATCATTCCGCATTGTGTGCAAAAGAATCACAACATCACTGTCTTTCATAAATCTATACAATTATAACTTCTTATGATATAATAGAAATAGATAAAGACAGTGGAAGATATTTCCTCGCAGGGTTGGTCTGAAGTGAGGAAGAACCAACTGAGCTGGGTGTGGGTGCACAACCTATAAACCCAGTTATGAGGCAGGAGGATCATAAATTTGAGTCCAGCCCATGTAACTTAGTGAGGTTTTTGTCTCAAAAAGAATTTTTTAAAAAAGGGGGATTCTGGGGACATAGATACGGTAGAATGCTTGCCTAGGATGCAGGAGGCCTGGCGTCCATCCCTAGTACTAGGCGTGTGTGTGCTGACTTTAAGATCCCCAAAGAAAACTGCCCAACTTTCTGCTTCCCTGATTGGTTGTCACTAAGAGTCGTGTTCCCTCTAATGGTCTGTTGTCTTGTTGATTTGTACCCATCAAGATGTTCCAAGAACAGTCCTGGTAGTTTGAAAGGCAGATTTGATTAGAAACAAAGCCTCCTACAGCTCTTCTCTTTTGAAAGACTTTTGGTTTTCGTTAGCGCTGAATGTGGACCTGAATAACATCCAATTTTTAAATCCAAACGCAGTCTCAATTCCCTGGGTTTCAAAACCATTTGCCATATGTAGGCAGAAGAGCCCTGTAAAGTTGTGGGCTGAAATTTGATTTTCAAAGAGAACATTTGCTTTTATGTACCTTGTTTTCTGGGCAGATTCCATGTCGTGGTGGAGGCAGTGATGAATAAATCTACTGAGAGCCTGGTGGAGAGATCAAGCAGGAAGCCTGTCAGGGACAAACACTGCACAACCCTTTCCTCCTCCATCTTCTTCCCCAGCCCCTGACAGCTGAGTCCTGTTGATGTTGTGCTTCCACATCTGCTATGGTTTAGATCTAAAATATCCCCCTAAAGTCTCGTGTGGTCAGAGGTGGGGTTGTGGAAGGTGGTGGGACCATGGGGGTGCTATACAGTACTCATCAGTGATTTAATCCATTCTTAAATTCATAGTTGAGTGTGCTCTTAGGAAATGGGGTGTAGTTGGAAGAGTTGGATCACTAGGGATGTGACTTCGAAGGGTGTGTCCTTGTCCCCAGCTCCTGTCCCTCTCTCTGCTTCCTGGCTGCCATGAGATGAACAGCTTTCCTCTGCCACACTCCTTGGTCATGCTGTTTCTATCTCAGAGCTGGCTGGCCACTGACTGTACATCCTGAAATCACAAGCCAAAATTAACCTCTTCTTGTCAAGTTGCAGGCATCAGGTACTTTGTCCCAGCAATGGGAAAGCTGACTAATAACAGCAGCCATTCCCTCAGGATCCTATCTCATAGCAGACCCTCAATCTCAGTTTAATGAATTGTGCTGTGGGATATGAGTCAGAACTATCTACAAATAAACCATTAAGGAACTAGTCTTTATCTATGCTGGAGCATTCTTTTCTATGGTAGAAGCTGGTCAAACTACTTTTCACCAGCATGTTTTCTCATTCATTTCTCTTAAAAAGAATAGCAAAAGCTAATAGGTATAGGCCACTTACTGTCCTACTACATTCCAAGTTGTGCACTCAGAGTTGTAGATCCATGATCTCATTTAAAGTCAAGGCAGTGAGGTAGGAACTCTTATCTCCATCTTACAGATGGGAAGCCATAGACCAGGGTCAGGAGGTAATTTGTTCACTTTTTTTGGTCAGTCTTCAAAACCAAGCTCTCAGCAGCCAGGGATTTAGCTCAGTGGTTCTGGCTCCTGCCTTGCAAGTGCAAGGTCCCGAGTTCGATCCCTGGTACCAAAAAAACAAAACAAAACCAAAACCAGCAAGCTCTCAGCCTCCATGAGATACCACGTTCCAGGTCTACCTTCAGTTACCCAACTGTGAAATTGCTCACTGCTTTGATTCTCCTCATTATGGAATTCAAGAGAGAGGTGGACAAGGTGGGCTGCTTAGGGAAAAATTGGCCTCCGTTGCATCTTTCTGCCAGCAGGTGGCAAAATTACCCAGGGGAAGCTTCAGTCAAGTTTCCACCAGTGTGGAGGCACTGTCTGTCTACTCAACTGGACTAACAAACCATTCCTTTCTGGCTGGGTTTGCCTTATCTTGTCCAGTGAAGGCAAATCCGCAAGGACAGGTGGTATGCTGAGAAGCTGGTGTCTTCCCTTAGAACACACCTGACACATATGCTAACTTTAAGGTAATTTGTCGATTTCAAATCTTAGCCACCTTCCTCTGCCCACCCCGCATGCTTCAAATCACATTGTTCAGGAAACCATATAATAACAAAAACCAAGTGTAAAATGAAGTTCACCTTCCTTTTTCACAGCCACAAGTCACAGAGTCATGATCAGCCACGTGACCTTCAAGTGACTTTGGTTGACCCTTTGTGGAATGGATTCAAATCTTGGTCTCACTTCTGTGGCACACTGAGCTCTTGGTTCCTCTGTGCCTGGATTTCTCAGATGTCAGGTTCATAGTGCATTATACACATGGCTGTGACAATGACTCCATAGAATCAATACAATAAACACATGGAGAAGATGCTGGCACACTGTGAATACTCATTGGTGACAACTGTTACAAAGCTGCACTCTGCCCAATTTTCGGGAATCCCACTGTGACAGAAAAGGATCTTTTGGCGGTTAGAGTTTGTTTAGCTCTTTGTAAGTCTTTCGATCACTTTTTAGTCTTGCTACCATCTCTATCATGTAGTGCCTTTGTGCCCAGTTTCTATTTTATAAGACAACAGTGTTGTCATAAAATCACATAGAAATTATCCTAGAAAGGGGTACTTAAAAATTTAGTTTATGGGGAGAGTCTCAGATGGGCAGTGCTTACTTGGAATCACGCTGGCCTTCTTTGAACCCACACAAACCACTTGGAGATGGCCATGTCCATCTCATCTCTTTAGGACTCTGTACTTCTGCATGAATCTATCAGGGCATGGTGCTACCCACTGAGACTTTTCCTAGGAAGAGACCCTCACTGTGCCCCGGGTGGGGCTGGCATCTTGGGGCCCAAAGAGGGTGCTTGTGCCTCTCTGCTCAAAGCCAGGCTCCACGAGGCACACCCCGTGAGGCACAAAGGTTAATTCTTGACTGCCAGCCAGTATTTAACTTTCTACATAAGATTAGATTAAACTTTTGGGTTCATAAGAGCCTAGGATTGCAGGCTGCAGTTAGCAAGGGCTTCGTGGGTCATAAGCTGAGGTGCTCAACGGGCTGAGATTTATATACAATCCTGAAGAGCTTGCTGACACCAGTAAAAAGATTCAGAGCAGCCTGGCTTTGTAAAGGAATTTCACACTGCTCGCACACTGTATAGGTATGTTTTATTACACATTCTTTATTTTTTGAGGAATTATCTAAGTAATCTATTTTCCTTTTCTAGAAAATGTGAAAGGAGCAATTTTCCTGGTATATGACCTGGCCTGACTGTCCATCCCCTCCTTTTTTCCCTTCATCCTTCCGCCATCCCTTCCTCCTTTTCCTTCCTCCTTTTCCTTCCTTCCTTCCTTCCTTTCTTGTGTTTTCCTTCTTTCTTCAGTAATTGGCTTTGGGTAAAAATTTTGAAAGTTTTTGTTTTAAATGGAAAACTCACGGTAAATGTAGGCAATCAAATATTTTTCTATTCTTGATATAAAAAATAAAAGACTTTGCTGCCATTTGAAGGCTGTGTTGATGCCTATAATCCATCTTCTTTCAAGAAAAGAGTACTGTGGACTTAGGGGTCTAATGAGCAATACTTTCCTTGTAGTGTCCAGATTGCCCTTGTCTGGAGTCACACATTTGTGACAGGGAGAGCTGGAATCAGGAGATCATTCTGTTGCCTGGAGACAAGGCACAACTAATTGATGTTTGGACACTCAAACCATGGTCGCATTCTTTTATCTTTTACCCAGTTGAGCCAACCAGCCTAAGCAATGGAAACAAGGAGTTACTGGAATGAGTGGCCTCTGCTAGGATATAATGAGTGCTGAGCACTGGCCCAAGTGATTTGGGTGCAAGTCCAGGCACTGTGGCCAATGTGAGAGCCCTGTGATTCTGGACAAGTGATTTAAGTGCTCTGGGCTATAGTTACCAAATAGTAAGCCCACCTCTATAATCTCTAGGATTTCTCCATGACTCAGCAAGAGCCATTTACTGGAAATGTAGTTCCCATTAGGTTGAACCACATGAAATTGCCAATATTTGACCATTTTAACCTACATGAATGGAAATTTCATATGGTCAAAAAGAACATAGTCATAGCTGTCTTGGTATTACTAAAGTAAAGCTCTATGTGGTTTATGCTAGGGTAAGTATGTATACTAAAAATGGTTGGTATCTATCAGTTCAATAGCTATCCTGGGAATCAAAAGTTTCAATCAGCCCATGTATCATGTGAATATGTTTTGGCATAATGTCTGTCACTGAAATCACCTTCACACACTGTGATTTGGATTTTTCCTGTGGTCCAGCCATGGACAGTGGACTGCCCAGCTAAGCCACATCTCACACATCAGTATTCAAAAAGTGAATCCCTCCGGGGCCTGCTCTTTGAGCCTGGACGGAGGGCAGCACTTAAGTAGTTAATCCCCAAAGGCCCTATGCAGCCCTGGGATTAAGTCTGACCTGCTTAGCAGTAGGCCTGTGTTCTTGGTAGAAGAGCTTGGCAAATACATGACCCCACTGGCCTCTCCACCATCAAGGGCTGGCGAGTGCTGTCGTGGCTCCAAATCCACAGAACTTCCAGTGACTTTGGTTGACCTCTTGTGGATTGGATTCAAATCCTGGCTTCACTTTTATGGTACCCAGACCTCTTTGTGTCTTTGTACCTGGATTCTTCAGATGCCAGGTTTATGGTGCATTACACATTGGGCTGTGACGATGACCGCATGGAATTAATACAATACACGTAGAGAACACCCAGGCACACCATAAATACTCATCGATGGCCACTCTTATAAAGCCTCACTTTGCAACTTCAGGAAATTCACACTGAAGTCTCTCATCTCAAAGATGAGTTGTTAAAAAGATTCTTGGACAAGAAATAAGAGGTCCAGAAGTTCCCTGAAATTCAATGTAGAGCTTCCTATATGCATTTGTACATATCTCTGGGAAAAATAAACTTGCATAGCTTTATTTTATTTCAAGGAATGTCTAGCACATAAGGCAGACACCCTCAAATGAGTTAAGAGTGAGTGTTCTGGTAATTTCCAATTGAATTTCACAGAGAGAGGAGCAGTCATTCTTTCACTTATTCATTCACCAAATATTTGGTAAAGATCTATTGGGTAGAGTCCTGGGATTCCGAGGTGAATGAAAAAATTCTGGCCTATAGCAGGTCCAGTTCTCACATCATTATGACTTGGTTTACTTTATCCCCAAATATCAGTCTCCTCCTTTGTAAAATGGAGGAAACAATTCTGATCTTGAAGAGTGGTTTTGGGTGCATGTCACATGAATAAGGACACAAGAAATGGGTAAATGATTGTTTAAAAATGGCAGTTTGCAAAAGGAGCCTAGAAAAGGGGACTCTGCTAGATCTAGGCAGGTCAGGGAAAGTTCTAGGGAGAAGGTGATGCCTCCCCTGGGTTTCTAAAACTGCAATAGAAAACAAACTATACCTCCTGGAGTCAGCAAAAACAAGGGACTTTCCTTCTCCTGATGCAAGGCAATCTGGGAACGAGTACGCAGAAAACAAAAGTTAGTTTACAGCTCTTCTTCCCTCCAGCCCCATCTCCTCAATGCTTACCTAAGGTGACCCATTGCCATTTTAGCTTTGGATTCTGAAGGCTTCTCTTGAGGGACTGGCCCTGCCTGGGCCTGCTAAGCATCAAAACATACCTCAGCTATGCCCTGTTCCCACATAAAAGTCAAGCACTTGCCTTGATTTCTCACATGTGGTGAACAGCTGAGGAGATACTTTGATGAGAACATTCACAGAAAGATCTTGACAGCGAGTATAGCCTTTCCTGTTGGCCTTCCCTTGTAACACTAGGGCTTTCACTTCTTTTGCTTAAAGAAGTAACTGATGCAACCCCAAACACAGTGGTGTGGAGACACAGGCTGAGGATCTCTTATCTGAAATCTTCAGAACCTGAAGTGTTTCAGATTTCTGTTTTTTAAAAATTTGGAATGGTTGCATATACATAATGAAGTATCCTGGGGATGCGACCCAAGACTGAATATGAAATTCACTCATGTTTCTTATACACATAGCCTGAAGGGAACGCTATGCAATATTTTTAGTGCATTTGGATTTTTGACTGTGACCCATCACCAATGTCAGGTGTGAAATTTCCCACTTGTGGACATCATGCTGGTGATTAGCAAGTTTCCAATTGTGTTGTTTCTATGTTCTATTCCTTTTCACAATTTGGGTTCCCAAAGGGAAACTGAATTCTCTCTAGAGTAATGGCAGAAAAAATAGACAAGGGAGCAAAGTCACACTACTCTTTATTGGATGGAGCCATAGAGAAGGGTTGGGAAAAATGCAAAAGGACTCACGTGTGAAATAATCCTGCCCATGGCATTTTCAGCAAGACTTTATCTCAAAATTAAAAAAATTAAAAATGCTGGAAATGTAGCTCAGAGTAAAGGCCCCAAGTTCTTTCCATCCTCAGTACCTCAAAAAAAGGGAGTGGGGAGCACATCTCCTTTACTTCGCTTGGAAAATGTGCTTGGTGTGTACCTTGTATCAATCTTACCTATTTGCTAAGTTTTCTTCAACGTGCTGATGACGAGAGGAAAGGATTTTAGGGCTATTTGAAAAGCAGAACTTAAAATGTCAGATGGAGAAAAATATCTTGGCTACAGTAATTCTTAATGAGGCAAATTTAGGGAGATGTGCTACAGAGGGTAGCAGGTGGAAGAGCACAGCAGAAATAATGGAGGTAGGGAGGAGACAATATGCAAATGCCCTGAAGTAAGCAAGCTTACCGAGTCTGAGGAAAAAGTCCGCTGTGATCAGATTGTTACAAGCAAGGGGAATTTGGGAGGTGAGTCAAGAGGTAGGTCAGGCCAGGCCAGGTCAATCCTGTTAAGGAATTAAGATTTTATTTTAAGGGCAACAAGAAGCGATTGCATCACTTCAACAGCAAGGGGGCAGCATGATCTTCTTTCCTTCTGGAAAAAAGCACACTGCTCTGAGACAGAGAGAGTTACAAAGAGGTGGTCTGGGGACTGTATTAGATGGCCTTGCATCACCCAGGCAAGGTGCCGATGGCTGGGTAATGGGAGAGGAATTGGAGAGCAGAAATGGATTTGAGAAATACAGATGACTGCTCAGGTTATTTCTTTGTATCAGCTACCTAAAGTATGTCTTTAGAATATGGCTGCATGCGCACCTCTGTAAGATACTGGGGGAAAAGCACTGTCCAGACCTAGGAGATGGGACAAATTGGAAAGGGGCAATGTCTCTGGCAATCTTGTGCCTCGTTGCTGTGTCTCAATCCCCACAATTCATAAATGAGTCATTGCTTTGTTTGACTGATTGTGTTGAGCACTTGTTCTGAATGCAGCATTGTGCTTGCTGTGGGGAGGTTACTGATCTTTTTAAGCACAAAATTAATGCAAGATTACTGAAAATTTGGAACATGAGAAAAGCCCGAAGAATAAAAAATATAGACCTGTAAGCACACCACCCACTAACACTTTGTTCTGTTTACTTGGTCTTCTCCATTTTCATATGTATATATTTATTCATGTATAAATATGTATTTTTTATGTCTTCCATTAAAAATTTTTGTAACATGATGGTGCATGCAAAAAGTAGATAAAATGTATCTGATCAGTTTAAAGACTAACAATATGCAATCAATCACCAGCCAGGGTGAAAAGAAATATTACCATTCCCTGCCTCTTCTCCCTTCCCAAGGGAGCCGAATGTAGAGAGGATTTGTTTTCTTAATTTCATTCATCTATTTATTATCTGCATTTCAGCACAAGGAAAACATGATTACTTTATCCAATTTGACACAGACCCTGGAAGATGTCTTCCAAAGGATTTTTGTTACTTATATGGATAACTGGCACAGGAACAAGACCATCGAGCAAGAGGCTCTCCAAGCCAAAGTGGATGCCGAGAACTTCTACTATGTCATCTTGTACCTCATGGTGATGATCGGAATGTTCTCCTTCATTGTTGTCACTATCCTGGTGAGCACAGTGAAGTCCAAGAGACAGGAACACTCCCACGACCCCTACCACCAGTACATCGTGGAGGACTGGCAGGAAAAGTACAAAAGTCAAGTTGTGCATCTGGAGGAATCAAAGGCCACCATCCATGAGAACCCTGGCGCCGAAGGGTTCAAAATGTCTCCTTGATAAGGGAGAGAGGCACAGAGCCAAGACCTGACATCCAGGTATGGTGAGATGCCCACAGGCCATGCAAATCCAAACTGTCACTGCTTAGAAGGGAGTAAGTTCCTTGCTCTCTGTTGAGAATTTCCATGGACATTATGGGGCTGGCCAGCTGAGCCAGATGACATTTCAATTGTAGTGATTTACATTCGCTTATTGGAGTGATATTTTGTGCCGAAGACCTCTTTTATTTTCTATGCAATGTAAATACCATTTAAATCAATGTCAGTAGTGAAAATAAAACTGAATTTAAAGCAAAGGCCCTGGGCAGTGGCAGTGTAAATAGAAAGGACAGATTTACAAATCACTGAACTTTCTTTCTCATGAAACATTAGCTTGGATGTGACAAATTCAATTTATAAATACTCAGATGTATTTTTCAAAAGCTGAGGTTCAAAATTTATCTCTTGCTCACTGGATTGACATAGAATAATTTCTTATTAATTTATGAGCACGGTCTGAAGTGATGAATGAATAGAACCACAAGGTTACATTTATTGTTTCCCTGGTATTTAACTTATTTGGAGGTTTGAAGACAGAAAAAGCATTGCAAAGGGCAAATAATCCATACCAGCAAAGTCAAATATTTAAGAAACATCTGGTGCGACAGAAACATATTTAAAACTAACTTTTAGAGTTTTGCAGAAAACTAAGCTTTGAAAATTCTCCTTATTTGAGAAAAACAATAAAAAGTTATGACCGGGGTTTATAAACAACTCATTCTTTTCATTAAGTTGTATTTTATTTACACTTGCTTTATTTTCATTTATGTTTGAAGAGACTAAAGTTACAGGGAGTGTTAAATTGCTAATGCCTGTTGAAAAGCTAGGCAGTAACTGCTGAATATTGTGTGGGGCTATATGGAGCAGAACATATCCTGGGGAACAGGGACTGGGGAGATGTTGCTCAAAATAGGCAAAATTTCAGTTAGAGAGGAGAAATAAGCTCAAGAGACCTGTTGTATAGCATGGTGACAATAGTGACAGTACATTGTATTCTTGAAAATTGCTAAGAGTAGGCTGGGTGTGACGGTGCACACCTGTAATCCCTGCACTCAGGAGGCTGAGGCAGGAGGATCACCACAAGTTTGAGGCTGGCCTGGGCTACACAGTGAGTTCAAGCTAAATTACATAGCAAGACCCTGTCTTAAAAAAACAAAACACACACACACACGCACCAAAAAAAAAAAAATGCTAAGAGTCGATGTTAAGTGTTTTCCCTACAAAATGCTAACTACTTGAGGTGCGGTAATGCATGTGTTAATTAGCTAGATCTAGACATTTCACAATGTACATATACTTTAAAACATGTTATATATAATAAATACATGAAATTTTATTTGTCAATTTAAAAAATTAAGTATTTTGCACTGTGGGGTACATGATATCATGTCAGAGCTGGGGGGTACCTTGTAGATTTGCTCCCCACTCCTGTCAGACCCCTTCATTTGTAGATGAGGAAACTGTAGGTTATAGAGATTTCACTCACTAATTCAACTGGTGGTTTGTATACTTGGGTTACTAGCCTGGACCCCAGGAATATTGTTACAGTTTAGCCCTAAAACATCCCCCTCAAATCTCCTGTGTTTGGAAGATGATTGGATCATGGGGTCACTAGACTCATCAGTGGACTCACCTATTGGTGAAGTGATTCACCTATTCAGTAGCTGAATAGGCTGTTAGGAGGCGGAGCCTGGTTGGAGGTGTTCGCTGGGGCCATGACCTGTTACGGTGTATTCCTGTCCCCAGCTCTTGCCCCCTTTCTGCTTCCTGACTGCCGTAATGTGAGCGCTTTCTTCCACCATGCCCTTTCTGTCTTGAAGCCAGCAGACCATGGACTGGAATCACGAGCCAGAATAACCTTCTCTTCCTTAAGGGTGTGAGAGTCAGGTACTGCGTCCCAGTGATGGAAAAGTGACTAAGACAAGTATAGAGGAGGACTATAGGAAGGCTGTGCTGTAGGAGCTCGGCCAGGGTAGAGCAAGACAGGTATGTAAGAATGTCAATAGGCCACGGCAGAGATCAACACCAGGTGGACAGAGCTGAAGCGGGAACAAGAGGGCAGGTGGAACTTGGGTCGAGGTCTCCCCTTCCAGAGCAGCTGGGAGGAGGAAGTCTATGGCAAAAGAGAGAGGTGGGGCTCTCAGCATCACGTAGTTCATGCCCCCCCCCCTCCCCTCCCTGGCCAGGGTTCAGCAGTTGTGAACAGGGCCTCAGGGTACAAAGACAAAATTCAAAAGAGCTCTTTGGCTAAGCACAGGTGTAGAAGTCCTTGCACTGTCTTGGTCAGTTTTCTATTGCTATAATAGAATCGCTGAGACTATTTACAAAGAGGTTCATTTTGGCTCGTGGTTTGGAGGCTGACAAGTCCCAGAGCACAGTACCGGTGTCTGCTCAGCTTCTGCCGAGGGCCCGTGTTTCTTCAACTCGTGGCTGAAAGCAAAAGTCCAGTGGGTGTGTGCAGAAGAGGAGAAAGACCAGAGGCCACCTTGCTATCACAACCTGCCCCCCGGATAGCTAGGCCAGTCCCAGGAGGGTAAGAAATCTCCCACAAGATGGCACTAACCCCTCCATGAAGGCAAACCCCTCATGACCCACTCCCTCTTAACACTATTGACTGGGGACCGAGCTTCACTACGCATTGTGGTGGGGACAATTCATATTCAAACATACAAGGGTTGTCTCTTTAATGTTATAGAATGAGATAGAAACAAAGTATCTGTTTCCTATAACAGAGCTGCAATTATGCTAAGGGAAGCATTGAGTATTAGGGTTAGGGGAAGCTATTCAACTGCAAGAAGAGACCTCCTTCTTCAGGTCAGAAGCCCAGAAATGCTGTTGTTGCCTCAGACACATGTATCTCAGAGAGCCCAGAGCAGCAACAGAGTTGGCAATTCCAGGCTTCAGGTGTCAGTACACACTGGGAGCTGAGGTTTCCACCAGGGGACAATGACTTTCCTTGACCAAACTCTCATTGGGCTGAGCCCTCTCCTTGACTAGGACACAATCTCACCCTATAAAAACTGTGCACTCTCAGCGCAAATGATTTGTCCAGCTCCAGACACTGAGAGACTTGATCAAACACCAGCAGTGTTTCTAACAGCTCAGGGCTATATCCTTAGGGTGACTGTAGCCCCCTTAAAGTACCTGCCTGAGAAAAATGAACACTGCCAGGAGAACTGACTGTTTCAGAAAAACGTGATGACAGGCAGATAGTTTCCTGAACCCCATCTGGGAGCAACTGAGAAAACTTTCAGTTATAAATCCTTTTTTTTTCTCCCTTTGAAATATAATTTTCCATCACCCAGAAATGTCTGGTCTTGTCTCTTTGAAAATTAAACATTAAAACTCCCTGCTGGGTGTGTGTCTTGCTGTAACTTACATCACTGTCACCTATTACAGACAGAAGTTTGTCTCTTCTCCAGACAGCACCAGTGAACAAACCCAGATGACTTGGACGAATACCCTCCCTCTTTTCATGAATTTCCACTTCCTGGCTCTTCATGAGCGCCCCCACCTTGCCCAGTAACCTCTGCACTAATGGAAGTAGAGCTCAGTCCACGACTGGTCCTTTTTCTATTGCAGTACTGATGACTTTATCCTTACTGCTTTAACTAGTGTCCAGCTTTGTATATCTTCAACACAAGAAAACAAACTGAGAGGGAAAAAAATCAAGATTTTCCTAATTAAACATGGCTTATTATCAGTGAATACACAGGTGACAACAGAGATGGTTATCAGTCAACTTCACTTCTGGGGAATAGGAGAAATGCTTTTTTTTTTTTTTTTTTTTTTCTGATACTAAGGACTGAACCCAGTGCTTTCACACTGAGCAAATTCCCAGCCCCTTTCTAATTTTTAAAATTTTGAGATAGAGTCTCCCTAAGTCAGTAAGTTTCCCAGGCTGGGCTCAAACTTCCCATCCACTTGCCTTAGCTTCCCAGAGTGCTGGGATTACAGTGTGTGACACTATGCTGGGCTGAAATGCTGACTCTCTACACCCATGTGCAGTGTATAACTGTTGAAACCATTTGCCGTAATTTCTCCCCCTAGTATCAACTCCCACCAAACTGGTTTGAAAATTCCAATTCAAACAACTTGCTGTTTTTCTTCTCTATGCTGTTTGCTTTTAGAGTGCCTTCTACTTGTTCTACTGGCTCCATATGACATGAGTACCACTTACTTCTTAAAGGACAGCTCAAAAGGTATTTTAAAATGAACCCATGGTGGTGGCTGATCTGGTAAGACTAGATTCAGGTTATCTGGGTCAAGTCTTCGCTCTGGCCCTTGCTACCTTAAAACTCTGGACAGATCTGTTTGTGTCTTCATTTTCCCATTTCCTCATCTCTGAAATGGTTGTTATATGTCCTTTACAGGCTTGTTATGGGACTTAAATTAGGCAACAGTCTCAAAATGCTGAGAACAAAGGTATATTTGTTACTTTTCCCTCTATAAAGAATTAAATGCCCTCCCCTCAGTTTGCTCTTTCCTCTAACCCCCTTAACATTTAGAACTTGATCACCACAAACAACCATAATGGCATGTGCATAGATCTCCTGAGTACAAATACCATTCTGCCTCTGCAACTTGAGAAGGCCTCAGTTTCCTTCTTCTCAGAGGGTTGAGCCAAGCGCGCAGGGACAGCTCTATGAATATTACTCCTTTATCCTGTATTGGGGTGCTGTTTGTGCCCTGCTGTGCTCGCGTTCATTAAGCATTCACTGTATGCAGAACTCTGGGAACCTAGCGCTCAGGAGCCCTCCGGTTACCCTAAAGGAAAACGCACGCATGCATGCATGTTGTCATGAGAGAAGTCCAACACTAAACGTGGAAACTTCTGGGGATCTGCGTGTCCCGAGGCGCACACAGCAGCGAGGAGGCAGCCAGGAGGAGGCACCTAGGGAACCAGCCCAGCGGAGGGCGAGGGCTGCAGTCCTCCACCTCCGGATGAGACTATGCCCCCGGGTTTGGACGAAAATGCCCCAGGGCTTGGATGAAGGTGCCCGGCCTATGCCACACCCCGAGGACTCCCTAGAGGGTCTATCCAGAGGTGTGCACCAAGTAAGGCACATTTCACCTAAAGAGTGAACTTCGTTCCTCACCACTACATCACCCGGGGCTTGCTGCCTGGACCCAATGCGCCTGCGCCCGAAGCGACGAACGTCGCGCGGCAGCCCGGGCCCACTGCGCCGGCGCCCGGAACGGTTCGTCGGGATTTGTAGTTTCCCCACTAGGATTGTGGGAGTCGTGGTTTGCTTGCAAATTGCAGAGGCCAGGCGTTAGAGGCTCCACCGCTGGGCGCATGTAAGTGTGGGTGGCTTACGGGTTGGCGGGAATGTTAACCGAAACGCGAAGGCTCTTCGGCGCGCTGGGGATCCTGCGGTCAGCCCTGCATTCGAGTTTTCTCTCGGGAATAAACGCCTGCTGGTCCCGAGCCGCGGACCGCGAGTGTGACAGCCGCCACGGCCCCACCCGCAGAGCGCGGATTGGGCGTCGATCTGGCTCGCGGTCTGGACAGGGCCGGAATTGGTGTGGCCAGGGGTGTTGGTCTTCGACGATCTTGGGGACAAGCGAATGGACGCTCTGTTGAACGGAAGGGCGGGTGGTGGGAGGACAGCCCCAGGCCCTCACCCTTGGGTCTCAGTGGGGTGGCTGTTGCACCCTGAGTGTCGGGGGTCGGGAGAGGACCCAGGTCCAGCCCCCGAGTTACCCCGAGGAGGACCCGAGGCTCACACAGGGCCCTGTTACCCACTGGGGTTTGTCCTACCTGGGTAAGGTAGAGAGGTGCAGACCCCTGGGCCTCATTTCCCCGAGATTTCCAAAAGGTTGGAATGTGGAATCCGAGGAACCCAGATGGAATGAGTCTGGTTTCCCTGAGGGCCCTGTGCAGAGGAAAGAGGGCCAAGTGATTCCCTAGGGTCACCGTCTACAGACCCCCTCCCCAAATCCATCCTGGTTCAGATAATTGGTAAAGAGGGTGAGAGACTGGAAATGAGAACAGCTTCAGAAAGTTGAGACAAAGTGCAGTTGATGAGTGGCTGGAATTAGTTACACCCCAAAGATAGACTGACCCTTCAGTTAGTTTATCTGACGTGCCAGGGAGACAGTGTAGTTTGTGGACGATAGTTGTCTGTATTAACTGGCCTAACTAAAATAAGTGGATAGCTTCTGCTTCTAGGAGAAACTTGGCAAAGGAAAAAAATCAAGATTTTCTGCAATAGAGGAAATAAAGGTAGAAATATGTGGAGTTGTATCTAAGCCATTTGCTACTTTTGAGGTTGGGGCTAAGACTGGATAGTTCTAGGGGAGGTTTAAAATTCCCTGGCCTTCACAGATACTATGCCTCTCAAAACTGTCCCTGCCTTGGTGGCTTTTGCCCTTGGATACTAGCTGCCTCTTGTTTCTAATATTCCAGCGGATGTACATATGATATCGGAGCAAATAGCTTACTGATATTTTTAGCTTTCTTATTCTCATTTCCAGAAAGCCTGAAGGGTACTATGAAAATGGCTACTTGGGCATATAATTTAAGGGAGTGGGGAAAGTTGTGATTCAGATGCAGTGCATGGCAGTGAGCTGCGCTAATCAGAGTGATTTGCCCACCTCTCCCCCACCCTCCTTCTGCTCCTTCACAAGTGCAGGTTCACTTCCTGTTTCTTTCTTAAATAAGCTTGAATTTGTCACTCAAGGCATAAAGTTGAGGCAGCTGCCAGTATATTTTTGCAGTCAAATTCTGTGGTATCAGAAAGGGTGATGAGTCATGAATCAGAGTTCCAGAACCCTTCTTTGGATTCTGATTTGTTGTTTGTGGTACTGGGGATTGAACTCAGAGCCTCTCACTAAGCTATATGCCCAGCCCTTTTTTATTTTATTTTTAAATTTTGAGACAGGGTCTCGCTAAGTTGCTATGTTGGCCAGGCTGCACTCAAACTTACAGTCTTTCTGCCTCAGCCCTCAGAGTGCTGGATTATAGGCATGGACCACCATGACCCACCTGGATTCTGATTTCACAAATGAGAATCCTGGTTCAGAGGGTTAATGACTTGCCCCAGGTCATTTACCCTGCCACAGATGCCAACAGGAAAAGAGTCCAGTTCTCCAGTTCTCCAGTTCTCCTTGTCCTCATTATTGTTCTTTATTCCACACCCTGCTGTCCTCCAATCACTGCCTTTTGCCTTGCATGCCACCTGTTTATATCCTTAAGCTTAGCCTGTCCATTAGTGGAAGAGAGATATTTATCATAACAATAATAGTTGACATTGATTTAGTGCTCTCTGTATTGGAAATACAGTGTTTAGAGTCCAGCTTCTGAAGGAGAATATACAGGTGGAGGCTTAGAGAGTCCAAGTGTTTTGTCCAAGGTCACATCCCTGCCAGAGGGCCAGAGCCCTGGATTTTTTTAGTTGTCATTTATTTCCTCCTGTAAGCTGTGTGGACCTATTTGTTTTCCTTGGTCTTGAGAATCAGTGTTCTGTACATACATCATTTCATGGTGTATCTATTTTGTCCTCAGAAAATTTGTGGGAAACAGCTATCTAACCTACTGTATTTATACACAATTCAAAGCAGAAATTGTAAAAAATGAAATTTAAAAAAACTTAAAACATTTCATTTTAATTTACAGTATGGCCACTTCTTGAGATTATTCAAGATTGCTCAAAATTAAAATTCTAGCAACAAGTTATAACATGTCAGGAACATATTTCTCCAGTGCAGGTCAGAGTCTGCTGTTCCTTAGCAAGTGGGCCATTTAGAAATGAAGTTAATGAGGACCTTTGATCACAGTCAGCACATTTAAACAGAGCTGTGGTTTAAATTGCTAACAGCAGCTTATCTGACTTTGCAGAAGTCACAGGGAAAACTTAGTTATCTTGTGCCAACTATTAACTGGCTTTCAAGACACTATAACCTTGAATAAATGAGGTAGAGACTTTTGATATTTAGATGCTTTTATAATTCAAAGTTCTTCTAAAACATCTTCCCTGAAGTTCATTTTATCCCCCTACTAAAGACGTATGAAAATTTCTGCTGCTTTTCTTAATTCTAATAGTAAGCGTATGGAAAGAAAAGCATCTCCATGGTTCTGAGTGCAGAGCTCTCTGTCTGCATCAGGATAGCACCGAGGGTAACGTTCTGGAGCCAGGCGGATGGAGCTGAATCCCAGTCCTACTCGGAGACCCTGGATACATTATTTCAACTTTCTTTCCTCACCTATAGAGATAATAAATTATACCTCATAGGCTTATTGTGAAGGCTAAATGAATTCATTCATCTCTGCACATTAGCACAGCCTGGTACAATAAAGCTGTGATTATTATGCTATAAGTCATTAAATTTCAGAATAAACAGAGACCCTAGAAGCCATCTGTTTGGCACCCCCTTTCTTCCTGAGGGCTCAGAGGAAAGTCATGTACCCCAGTATATAGATTTTTCCACCCAGAGCTTGTTTTCTGGCTCCCTGGGGTATGTGTCATATTCTAAGAGTAGTGACATAGAAGGCCCCAGAGCAAATCCTATGCTCTCGCTGTGTCACTGCCTGTCACTTCCAGCCTTACCTTCCACTAGGTCTCGGTCCCTTTCAAGGACACTTTAGATATGGACTGCTTTCTTCGGACAGTTTTTTTCTCTATCATTTACTCCTTCCCTCCAGATAACTTTTAAAAAATTGGATATTAGATCAGTTAACAGGTCCTGAGAATCAGGAAGACATTCATCCCTGAACCTGCTCATGTGTAGGGGAGGAGATGGTGGAGTGACTTTTGGATATGGGCTCCTAGGTCCACAGATGCACAGAGGGGCAGCACGTGTTCCCCAGGAACAGCTGGAGGCTGCAGAGAGCTTCTGAGGAGCACTTTCTGCCCAGTGAGAGTCCTCACCCAGGGTGAGTTTCAGGGTGACCTGGGTCACCTTGTTGAGGACACATCGCCTGTCTCTTTGCAGGGGTTGCTCGCTCTCTCTGCCTGCACTGTCTCTGTCAAAGACACATCTTCCTAAGGTGGTTGGTCCTGGACACCACGAGTTGACCTGTTTCTTTTCTTCCCCCCTGGAGCAGACCTTGGAGCTCTTGAGGACCTGACCTCCAAGCTTCCTCTCCTGCACCTGTCTGGGGGAATGACACTGATCACGAGTGAACTCACGGTTTGCGCATTATGAACTGGAAGGTGAGGACAGTTTTAAACAGTGATGGCTTGGGTTTTTCTTTTCTCCTTGTATTCGTCAGCTTTTGGTCACTGTAACGAAATATCTAAGATAATCTGCTTATAAGGGGAAGGGTTTTATTAAACTTATAGTTCTGGAGATTCTGGTCAAAGATGGGGCAACCATTGCTTTGGGCTGGTGGTGGTGGTGCCCGGTGACAATGCCAGGGAGTACATGGTGGAGCAAAGAAGCAAAAGAAGACAGACTAGGGTCCCACAATCCCCTTTGAGGTCTTGCCTGGGTGATCTAGACTTCCTGCTAGGCCCCATCTCCTCAAGGTCTACAACATCTCCCAAGAGCGCCACCCTGAGGACCAAACCTGTAACACATGGGATCTTCAGGAGACATTCAGCGTCCAAACGACAGCACTCCTAGTTCTAAAAAGAATAGAGACCTGTAGAAGCAGATTAGCTAACAGAGAAAAAGATGAACACATAGTATATTTTATGTGTTATTTTTTAAGTTAAAACACATTAATGTGCATGTATTCCCCAGACTTTGGGAGGAAGGCTAGGCCTTTCTTTGAATGTGCAACTGCTAACTTCAGATTGGTCTGTTTTCTTGAAAACAACATACCTTTAAAGTTTCACATTTTGGTTTCTTTAAAGAAATGTAATGAGTGAATGTTTGTGTTCCCCTAAATTTATATGTTGGAATCCTAATCCCAATGTGATGGTGTTTGGAAGTGGATCCCGGTGGAGCTGATTAGATCAGAGGACAAAGCCCCCAGGAATGGGATTAGGGCTGTTATATAAGAGACACCACAGAGCTTCTCTTTGATTCTTCCATGTGAGAATATAAGGAGTGTGGAGTCTGCAGCCTAGAAGGGGCCCCTCTCCAGAAGCCAACTGTACTGTATCTCAGACTTCCAGCCTTCAGAACCGTGCAAAATAAATATCTATTGTTTATAAGCCAGTTATGGTACTTTGTTATAATAATCAGAATTGACTAAAACAGAGATCTGTAGGTCTTATAAAGCAATCTACATATAAAATTTCCCAGATTTTTATGACCCTCTACCCTAATCTTTTATAGTTGTCTTGCAATAGCTTTTTTTTTCCTTATGGGAACTTGAGACTTTCAAAGCATTCAACTTTGTGTTCGTGGAAACAACTTTATTTATAAGTCATAAATAAATCACCCCAATGGAGCATCAAGTACAGCGTGAACTGGCTGGGGAGTAAACACAAGTGGCCCCTATAAAATGTTAGGTTTAGTCGGTGAGAGAAGAAGTTCAAGGGCAACCAGAGAGTAGCCCCTGGCTGTCTGCATTCAGAGGGCCGGGGACAGCCACACTTACAGAGGGTAAAGAGTATCAGTTTAAATTGCAGAAGCCAGTAGTGTGAGGCGGTTGGTCAAGAGAACAGCCACTAATAGAAATGTTTATTGTAGCCACCTTACTAAGAATAAGTTCAAACAGAAATCATGCATCTTCTCGCTCTCCAGAGACAGCTACTGTTTACAAGCTTGGTGTAGTTTCTTCCAGCATTTTTTCCATATATATGAGTGTGGTATGTGTATTTGTCAAGTGTGGGATCTAACTGTATTTTTTCAGTGATTACAAGCGCTTCCTTGTTCAGAACGTCCAAAAGAGACCTCCTTGGGTCAGGTTTGAAGCTCAGGAGCAGAGTGCTTGGCTGGCAGTAACAGTCAGCATTACTTGTGTGATAGCAGCAAATGTGGCCTCAATATTTAAAAAGTTAGCCATTCCCATCTCACAGGCATTAGGGTTTTGTTTTTAAAAATAAGCCTCAGTGTGGTCTACACCAGCAAGAGTCACTTTCCTCCCTGAAAGTCTGCGTGTTTTGCGAGATGAAAGGGTTTGGTAGAAGGAAGTCAGAAGAGGAGTTTGGACACGGCTGCAGCTCAGTACCCTGACAAAAGACAGAAAAGGAGCCCAGAGCTTGTGCTTTTGCCCTTCAATGTTCTTGACCTTTGCTGCCGTCACTCTGCCTCTGCCTCAGCCCTGAAATTGCTGCCTCTTCCCCTTTCCTCTCCACTTCTTTGTTTTTTTTTTTGTTTTTTTGTGGTTTTTTTTGGTACCGGGGATCAAACTCGAGTCCTTGCATTTGTGCAGCAGGCAGCGAAACCACTGAGCTAAATCCCCGGCCCCTCTCTACTTCTTCTTAAAGGAAGTAAATATTGAAACCACTTGGCTCTGTCCACTAGGTGATATGTATCCTTTTGATTAGGCTTTCGAACTTCTGGTTGAGATAGTTTGATCCTGGAACCGCTACAGCTGAGTTTTGGATTTAGGTCACTGAGGGCCATGGGTCTTCAGCGAGTCAACTACAGAAATGCAGAAACTTGAAAGAGAGTCACTTGTTCCAATAGGAGTCAGTGCTCTGGCCAGCCTAGAACAGCCATAAACATAAGGGGTTATAAGACAGCAGCATTGTACATTCTCCTCCTAGCTGGTTTGTATACACGGAGTCAGACTTTCACCTCTATAGTATGAACCTTCAGGAGATCAGAGGAAAAGAGACCCTGTTGGAGTCGGGGGGTTAGCCCAGGTCTGGGGAACAGGAGTCTGGCAGCCAAGGCAGCAGGGTAAGCTGCTGTGTTTCCAGAAGCTCCTCTTCTGTAACTTTTGTACTTTTATACAGTCGTCCGTGATCATTTTAAGTCCATACAATGAGTTTATTCTTTACTGTTAAATGATTTAGTGGTTGAAAACTTCCCTTGCTACTGAGTGTCCCTACTGTTTTAGTAACAGTCTGGATATTTGGGGTCCCCCTGTCCCATTATATTCTCTGTGTTCTTACTACATCACATTGCAACCTTTCTCAGCCATATATAAATAATTTCAGAGATATCAAGTTCAGCTGCCTTTGGTAAATTCAGTAGCCAAGGCATTGTTGATCTGCATAATGAAACTGTAAAATTGACGGAGTGGGGAGAGCGTGGTATGTATCTGTTACTGGGTAGGGCCGTGATAGAGTCAGGCTCTGGAGCAGCCGGAGCTGCTTAGACCCTCCCCTACCCATTACCAACCTCCGCCTACTTTGTATGTGTGCTTCATGGGGCTATAGAGAGGGCAAGGAGAAGAGCCACTTGGGTTCCTACTTCACAGGAAGTTCCTATGCCCTGTCCTCTATATGTAAAATCCACTTCCAAGTCTGAATCATAACGAATTTAGATAAAATTATAGGAACGTGTGTGTATATAGATGGTGGTTCCGTTACCTCCATGTCATTGAAAATCAAATCAGTGGGAAGGAGCCTGTTCAGGGTTAGAATGTTCCACTACACCTCTGGCTGCAACATGGACATCCCTGTGACATGGGCGGGGCTCTCAACCTCCAGGAGCCTTCCTTTCCGTGTTTGAGAAATGAGGTAGAGCTGGGTATGGTGACCCATGCCTGTAATCCAGCACTCTGGGAGGCTGAGGCAGGACAGTTGTAAGCTCAAGCCACCCCGGGCAGCTTAGTGACTTAGGGAGACCCTGTCTCAAAATAAAAATAAAAAGGGATAGGCATGTAGCTCAGTGGGAATGCTCCACATTCAATCCCTGGCTCCATGAGGTGGGAAAAAAATCAAGGTGGTACAGGAGAGTATCCAAGTCTTTTTCAGCCCTCCAGTTGCGTGAGCATTTGTGTCAGCTAAAGTGCTCACTAACGAGTTTTGACTTTAGGTAAACTATTAGAGCAAGATTCCAATGTAGTCCTTGTAGAAAAATCTCATTTTATTGGTATTACATATAATAAGTGATGTTAGGCAATTTAACCTAATGATTTCACTGGGATAACTCCTACCTAGTTCTCTAAGGTAATGATTATCCAACCAAAACCCATCTTTTCACTTTATTTGGGAAGGAATTTTAACCACACAAAAGCCCGTAATTATCATTCAGGTCGTACTCACCATGTTTATGACACCAGTCCAGTATTTGCTTTGAGATACTATTGTGATATATAGAGGTTCATAATAAAATTGGCTACTGTAGAAGGTGTTATCCACAGACTTCCTTTTAGCCAGTGGGTTAGAAGTTTCCCTCCAACAGGAAATTACAGGGACAATTACTAAGAGTTAAGTTTTAACGTTTGGAGTTTTACTATATTTTGTTTTACCCTCCAGTGGTAGTGCTAATGAGTCTTTGGAACCAAGAGAATGGTCGTGTACTAAACAGGGAGGTCTGGTCCAGCTCTCAGTGCACGGAAAGAGGTAGAAGCTCCAAAAGATGCAGTGACCGGCCCAGGTCACACAGTGAGTGAGTGGCAGAAACCTCCGGATGCAGCTGCCTGGAAGCAGGGTGCTTGGCTCGTGGTCCACAAATGTCATTTATCTGTGACATTTATGTTATGTCTAGAGTTGATGGGTGTTCCTTTCTGTAACGCCAAGAGCAAAGGGGTGAGGATGAGCAGAGTTGCTGGTGACACGGGACAGGGACCTTGCCTGCTTGGCCCCAAGGGTAGCCCCAGCACCTAGCTTCCCGCTTGTGGCCTGATTGGTGCCCAGTAAATATTTGTGGAATGAAGGAATATGAAAGAAACATGCTATCACTGATCGAACACTCAGGTGGTTTCTTTTTTCTTGAAGGTTCTCGATCACGTGCCCCTGCTGCTGTATATCTTGGCAGCAAAGACGCTGATTCTCTGCCTGGCATTTGCTGGAGTGAAAATGTACCAAAGGAAGACACTGGAAGGAAAACAGCAAAAACTGGAGGTTGAAAAGAAGCAGTCAGAGAAGAAAGATAACTGAAGGGAAATCGAAGGTTCTCAGGCTTTGTAATCCGGTGGGTTGGGGCAGGCTGATCAGTGGGCGAGAGCACACCTGCCCCTTGGGCCCCAGGGCCCACCTGTCCGCAAGGTAGAACTCTGCGCAAGGGCCTGCCTGCTGCTGGGCCACAGTGATCGGAGTTCATGCCCTCTGCTCTGAATGGGCAGAGATCCCTACAGGGTGGGTCCAGGGCTCCAGAGCACAGGACCTTCTGCCTGGAGACACCCCTACTACAGAACCCCAGGTTGTGGGTGAACTTGGTGATTGGGTGGGGAAGGAGGAGGTGGGGACTCACAGGCCATTCGAAGCCCCCAGGCTCAGGGCGCAGTCTGTGTCCTTGATATGACAGATAACTCGCTTCTCCACCTGTCCTTAACCCAGACCCTGTGGCTGCCTCCTGCCCACCCCCTGTGCTCCCGCAGGCTGTTCCTGAACCACAGCGACTCTCAAGCTCTGTAGCGTCCTAGCCTAGCTGTCCCTTCCTGCCAGTCTCCCCCTCAGCATCCTGTAGCCAGTGCCTGTCCCAGTGGGCACACAGGCCCAGAGCACGCTGTGGGATGCAAACTGCTTGCTCCAGGGAGCTGTTCCGAAGGCCCTGTTACACGCTTAACATGCCGGCAGTTTCCTTGATTCCGGCATGTCCGTGTAACGTCTTCAGTTATCCCTGTGAATTCCCTACTTCTCTAAACATGAGAGGATCCAAATACGGGGGCAGGGACTCCAGATGGGTGGATTTGAAACCTGGCTAAGGGTCAGGATTATCTGGGGTGCTCGTGAAAAACACAGCCTCCAGGCTCCAAGCTCAGGAGAGGCCAGCCGACATGTGCACCGTTGGGTCTGGGCTCCTGTTCTTTTCAAAGCGCCTGAGGTGAGTCTTAAACAGCACCCCCTGCAGCAGCTCACTGTAGGCAACACTGGGTCCGCGGCCCCAAAGCTTCCTGCTGGGGTCCCGTGGGTCCGGAGGCTCGAGGAAGGATGGATCTGGGCCAGGCCCTCTGCTGCACATGTCCCACCCTGCCGTGCCATTCAGTCCTGACAGCCCCATGCATGCCATGGTGAAAGAATGGCTCACACAAAGCCATAACGGAGCCCAGGCCCAACGCAGGGAGCCTGGGCGCTGAGCCCTGAGCTGCTGCACCTTCGGGAATGCACAGAAGTGAGCCTGCAAGGGCTCTGTCGCTCACCCTCCGGCACCTGCCGCTGCACGCTGCTCCTCAGTGAGCTATGGGCCTTTGCCAGCCAAAGTTTCTGTCCTGGAATCCCGGCCCTCAAAAGATGTTTTTTGAACTGAAACTCAGGAGTAGGCCCAGGGTGAGCAGTTGAGAAAGGCAGGGAAGGCAGCTGTGGTTGAAAAGTGGTCAACTGGGTCGATACTCCAGACAGAGCCATCCTGGGAGAGAAACCGAGAAGCAGATGGGAAGGTCGGGTGTGAGATCATAAACACCTCTTCCCTCCCAAAGATGTCCTGAAGATGTCCTGATGATGTTCAGGATCGGTGGGGTAAGGTGGCCTCTTGCATAGCTAAGCTTAGAATCGACCACAGCAGTCCGCCTTCCTCCCAGGAGACTGGAGCTCTGCTTCACACAAAAGTGATTTTCAGGTAGAAGGAAAGTTATGCTTCTAAAAATACTTCCGTTAATAGATAAACTTGAGTGGTTTCCACTTGTTAGGTCTAAATGCTCAAACATAGGGTTAATGTTAAGCAAGTACAACATTGGCTACTATTTTTTCTTTTTGTTTTGTTTTTTGAGTCAAGGTCGCACTATGTAGTTCAGGCTGGCCTTGAACTCACTGTGGAGCCCAGGCTGGCCTCAAACTTGTGGTGACCCTCCCGCCTCAGGCTCCCAAGTGCTGGAATGACAGGTGTGCACCACCACACCCAGCCTATTTACTACTATTTTATCAGACTTTTCCAGCTATCCCTTTGGTTTTTCTTTCTAGATTTTGCCTTTTAAATGTCAGCCTTGGTGGACTCCAGCTGAGCAGAAAGAGAAGAAAGAATTACTGAATGATGTGTCAGAGGATAAACTCCCAACCTATAGTTTTAACTCAATGTGAATTTTTATATACTTTTAAAAAACCAGTATTTTGTTTAGTAAAATAAATACCTTTGTAAAAAAAGTCTGTCTCTGATCCTTGGAGTAGGTTATAGTGTATGTGTGTCTGGCACACACACACGCACACCCTTCCCCCAGCACTTCCTTGCGGAGGGTCGCAGATCCTAAGTGAATGTCCACTGCCATAGACGCAGCACCTCCTGTACACTTCCGCAGTGCACTTCGCTTTCATCACGAGTGCATTTTCACTACTGGGAAGGAGGAGCTGTGTGGGCCGCCTGTTGGGGAAACTTGGTTCCTGTGCTGACCCAGGAGAATCCTTGAGGGGAAGAGTTGCAGGAGAGTGAGTCTGCCCTGCTGAGTGTGGGAGGAGTTCACTTCCTGAGTCCTCTGCTGACTGGGGATGAGGAGCCCCAGGCCGTACCCCCACCACCCTTACTCCTTGGATGGAGACAGCAGACTTCAGAGAAGAGGAATGGTGAGCTTTTTACTAAGCACCTAGTAGATTGAGACCTCTTAAAAAGCGTGTGGCACACAGCTGTCATCCCAGCACCCAGGAAGCTGAGGGAGGAGGATTGCCCTGAGTTCAAGGCCAGCCTGGACTACACAGTGAGACCTGGTCTCAAAGAGCAAAAAGATTTGGATTCTTTCAAGCTACCAGAGTAGAGGCGGAGTAAGGACAATAACCAGAGCTGTGAGTGCTGGGGACTGCTGCGTCTCATTGCCAACAGCCACATGGAAAGTTGCATGAGTGTATGTTAACAGATGTCTGTCTGCCCCACCCAGTTGGGTAGAACATGAGGAGCAAAGGGAGTTATATCATCTTTCTTCAAGTTTGCTGTGATTACTGAATGGTCATTATCGGCATTTAGAAAGTAGGAAAGAATTCACATAGGATCAAAGTTCTAAGTATCGAATGGACCCAGAGCCCGCAAGCTAAATATCAAGCTAACCACAGGGGACTTTCCCTTCAGCTCCCACCCCAGCCCCGCTGTCGGAGGCTGCTCCAGCCTTTGCTTAGGAGCCCTGCTGCTGCATTCTGACTAGCCCTGCTGTGCCCCGGGAGGCTGCTGGATGGTGAATGCATGATTGCATGGCATGCCCAGAGGGGGCCTAGAACTGACCCTGGCCATGGCCCACCCTCCTGCCGGTCAGGGCCCCTCGGCAGCCTGCCAGGTGATCTCACCTAGTCTGCTCCAGGGCCTTGGCTGGCTGACCACTCCCAGCATGGCTGGGCACCGCTTCTTCCCACGTGTACCCACCCATGTTCCTCCCAAATCTGAGACAGTCTGTTGGCTTTTGGTAGAGTATGAAAGTCTGACCAGGGGTATATTTGTGCTTGTCCTGAACACAAGTGGTTTTCTAGGCTTTGGGACTTCAAGCTCAACTTTGGAATTGGTGGAACAACTGGTCATCTTGGACAGATTGGTAGAAGATGACTCAAGAGTCAGACTAAACCACTAACTGCACCCATGGGTTTTCTGTAAACAGGGTTTGGGATTTTCTGATACCTTCTCTATGCATTCTTTTACCACTAGGCGGAGATGACTAATCATTAATTGGAGTCACTGCTCTCATTACAGTGCACATATAATTGACATTGGGAGATTTGTAGTTTGGTTTTAAATAACTAGTTGGAAGTAGGTACAGTATGTAGGTAGATAGATAGGTTGATAAAACCAACAGCCAGGACCCCTATCTGGACCCCAGTTAGCCAGCAGCTCTTGAGACAGTAATTGAAAACACATGAGACAACTGTCCTTGGGTAGATGAAACTGTCACAAAGCATAAGCTAAAATCCATGCTCCCTGCCCGCAGGATTTCACTAGGATCCCTCATGCAGATCCTACTTAACTTATCACACTGATCTCTACCACATCTCTGATTTTCAAGCCTGCGACACAGGAGATGCAGAAAGGAAGATAACATGTTGACAGCAGAGGTACCTGAGGGCAAGAGGCACGCGCTGGCCCGGCCTGAGAACTCCTGATCTCCACGTGCCACGGTGTGGTGGCCGACAGCCCCATGTGATGACAGCGTGTCCACCCCGGTGACTTTAGCAAGAAGAGGTTAAACTGTTTCGTATATTCTGCTTTAAAAGGCAGAGACGTACATAATGTATTTCAGAAACCAAGTACTCCAGGATTCTTTAAAAGCAGTTAGTTACCTCTCCCCGAGCTATCTTGAAATTCTTACGTATAAGGTACCAAAGCTGTTTTGACGACTCATTTCTAAAGGTTCTAGGTGCCTGGGCCTTGAAGCTTTCCAGAATAACATCTCACCTTCCTTTGATTTACCCCAGGATCACTGAGTTTTGTGGAGCGGTGGCTCACGGGATGCTGAGATGGGATGTGGCCAGCCTGACACTGGGGGGCGCGTGTTCTGCTGCCAGGAACACGTGAAGGAGGCTAGAAGAGGCTTCCTGTGGCCTGCAGCTCCAGGCTCCTGGGGGCAGGTCCCCTTGTCCTACTGAAACCACAGGAGCAACACCCAGAAGCTAGAAGGAAAAAAGAATGGAGGAGCGGTTCCTGGGCTGGTCCAGATCCACTGCCTCAGAACCTGTGAGAGAGAGGACAAGCATTCATGGTTTGACATCCGGGTGATTCCCTGGGAAGCATCCCCTTCAGCCCTTATTCTTCATTTACTTACATCTCTCACCTCCCATCAGCCTCCCAGCAGGGAAATATTAACCTCATCTGCTTTTCACAAATCAGGAAACAGAGAGAGAGGTTCATTGCCATAAGGTTCCCCAGCAGGTGGGAGACCAAGACAGGAGTTAGGCCTCGGGGGTCTGTACTTTTCACCATCGAGCTGGTGGGACTGAGCCAAGTAAAGGAAGACAGGCAAAGTCCGTGTACTTCTGAGACTGGTCAGAAAGCTCTCCCCAGCAGCGTCAGTGACATGTAGGACCTGCAGCCAGGATGGTAAGTTGAGGAATCAATGGGATGTGAGAAAGAAACAGTTCCAGACTTGCATTATTGTGGGCGCGCGCGCGCGCGTGTGTGTGTGTGTGTGTGTGTGTGTGCATGCGCGCACCTCCACTCCCACTGGGCTATGCCTGCCAGAATGGTGGGTTGTGTAAAGTGCAAGGAAACAGAGCAACGGGGGAAATGTATTTCCCTGGTATTGGTTAATACAGTACCAGGCACTTTTTCTTGTAAGTGTCAGCAGAGCCAGGTGGGCTGGAATTGCCTGTTTTCAGGAGAAACTGATCTGTTTGGGGACCTATCTGCTTCCTTCAAGCTTCAATTTAGTGATGTGGCTTTCAGCATGAGTGACTCCATTTTGGCTTGGTCTGCCCCGTGGGTGTAGCCTGGGAGCTCAGTCCACAACACTGGCCTTTCCTTGTTTTAGACATCGGATGAGGGATAGACTGCGTGCACCTGTGTGCCTCTGTGCGGGCTGTCTTCGTGTCCTTTTTCTCCCTGTGATGAGGACTTTTCCTCAGTCCTCGGACCGTGTAACTCTTCCTGTGACTCCATAGCAGCAGGCCCTGCACTCTGGGCCCTTGCTGCCCAGACCTCTCACTTCTCAGTGAGTGACTGAGAATCACTACCCTGTCACAAACCCCGGCCGCCTGTTTTCCCTGGCACCTTGGCCCTGGCCCACACTGCCAGGCACATGGAAAGTGCTCCAATGCTTGTGAGTCCATGGCTGGCAACGTCAAAGGAAGGGGAGTAGGAAACATGCCCAGGTCTGCTAATTGCCTCAAGACACCTTCTCCCTCACCCCAGCAATAATCTGAGTTTTTAACCTGGCCCTATTTCCACCAAAAGAAAGGCTGTCATTTTTCAACTTGCCTTGTGATTCAGTCTGGGCCACCAGATTCAAGTGGAAATGTTATGATAGGACTTCCTGGCAGGTTCCTTAAAAGGGATGAGATGAATCCTCTTCCTCCTTTTCTCTTTCACTGCCTGGAATGCTAATATGATGGCTTGTTCAGCAGCCATTTTGAACTATGAGGTGACTTTGAGGTCTGCACCAAGTGTAGGATAATGGAGTTCAGAGACATGGAACCTGGGCTCTTGATAACCGTGAGCTTATCACCTCACTCCTGAGCTGCCGCCTTGTTGGTAGAGATGGGGTGCCTTGTATTTTGTTGACGTTGGTGCGGACTGCTTATAGTCTAACCTAGTCCTAGCTGGCACAGGAAGACTTGGAATCTGGTCCTCACGCTCCTGTAACTGGTTGTGTATGTCTAAGTGAGTCACTTACTATCCCAGCCTTGACTTTGTAGAGTGAGCTTGATGATCATCGCCCTGCCTTCTGTAGATGCTGTGGTGGTCCAGTCCATAGAAGACTGTATGGGCAAAATAATCACACCTGGAAGGGGTGTGTGCCGCCTGGGTGGGCCAGGAGGGGCTCCATCCTCCCCATGTGCTTACTTTTGGGCTTGTTCCAGGGACAGCACCATTGTCTAATGCGCACCTCCTTGGGAGTCACCTGGCCCATGAAGTGAGTGGGGATGTACTTGTTGGTGATGGCAAAGGCCAGGTGAGGATGGGATGTCCCACAAGCCACCAACCTCAGGAACCCTGTGCCATCTTATCTTCAGGTGTGGGGCTCACCCAGCAGTGCTGTGCATTGGCGCCCATTTTAATGTTGTGCAGTGTGTGAAACATGGCTTTTCCCAAAGAGATTCCAGGCTCCCCGTGCCATTCCGACCAGAAGAAGCCTCTTATCTTTATTGATTCTCTAACCGATTGCAGATGGTCTTGAAAGAAATGTCAGAGAACAGTTTTCTCTGATCAGAGTGTTTTAGGATGTGCCTGCTCTTGCATCCCGATGATAAAAAACAGCAAAAATATTCTTCAAAGGGGAAAAAGGAAATGAGGTCAGGGACCATAAGTCTAATTCTAGACACATTTATTTTGATCTCAGCCTGGACTCTAATAATCGGGCTTCAGCTTTTCGAGCACTTAGGTGCTAGCCACAATGTAATGGCTTGGCATATATGACATCTGTACTTTACTAATACATTAGTTGGATCTCAGGGAAGTAAAGCAACTTACTCAAAGTCTCATAGCTAGTAAACTGCAAACTTGAGATTCCAACCAGGTTCACTGGATTCCCAAAGCCCAATGTACTTTCTGTTACTTCCGGTTGGAAGTTTCCATGCTTGATATAAAGCAATCTCTTAATGATGAAACCAATCTTATATAACTAAATTGCACATTAAATGTAGCCCTTTTGATCTCTCTGGATATATTGATGTTCTCTTTCCTCTGCTTGCTTTCCTAAGGATTAAACAAGGCTTCAAAGCAGTAGAACTCCCAACTCATTTTATTAAATTGTTTTGGTTTTCAAACAAAAATAGCTCATGCTGGTTTATCTCATTCATCTGATAACCTAAAAACATTCAATTATTTTTCTCACTGAAAAATAATATAACTTTAAAAGGTTATTCTACCTCTTCTTCAATTTTGCACTGAAATCCATTTTTGCTGTGATGTCCAGATGTGGTTGGCAATTTTGCCAGTTGCTATCTGGTTTCCTTTTCTTGTCATATAAATAAGTAAAAGCTAGGCCTTGCTAGCCAAGCTAAGCATGGTGGCTGGGAGCATAGGCTTTAGCATCTGACAGCCCCAGTGACTTCCTATGTCTCAGTTTTCTTGTCTGTCAAATGGGGAGAACAATAGCACCTGCTTAGGGTTTTTAGGATTAAATGAGCTGCCCATTGGTAGAGAGGTGGCTTGGTAATGGCTAACCACGAACTCAGTTTGAATCTTGGCTCTTTATACAGCAGCAAGTTACATATTCTGTCTGGGCCTCAAGTTTACACATTTATAAAATGTGGATAACAGTAATTTCTAGATTCTAGTCTGTTGTGAGGATTTAAATAGGTCAACTCATTTAGTTCAATGAGTAACTGGTGTACCTAGACACATACACAAGATGTAATAGAAGGGTCAGAATCAGACTCCAAGGCTTCCTAGCTGGAAGCCCTCACACCATGTCTTACTGGATCCATGTGTAGCTGTGAGTGCTTATTATCCCAGAACTTGGGTAGATGTGCAGTTAAGTGTGAAGTGGGGGCAAACCCCACTCATATCCCCCAAATCAGTCCACTTGTACTTGAATCTGTACAGTGTGATAACACACTGAAGTGGCCAAGGAGGTTTATATACTATATGAGTCAGCTGTCTGTTGAGGGGGAAAATATCTGACATATATAATTTAAAAGATTATTTAATTTGAAAGATTTATTTTGGCTCCTGGTATCAAGAGGTTTTAGTCTGTGCTCTACTGGCTCCAAGGAGAAATACCATGGCAGAATGGAGAAAGTTATTCACTTCCTAACAGCTAAGAAGCAAAGAAAGCAGGAAGAGGCAGAGAGAGAGGTAGAGAGAGGGAGAGGGAGAGCGAGAGGGAGAGGGAGAGAATGAATTGGGCCAGGGGCACCGTTGGAGAGTGAGGCCCCACCTCCTAACAGCACACTCAGCCATGAAGTTACCAATGCATTAATTGATGAGGTTAGCTCTCTATGATATAATCATGTCCTAAAAGCCCCACTTCTGAATGTATGATCCTTTTGGGGGGACATTTTTAATCCAAATCCTAACAATACTTGATCTCAATTACTTGATCTCAAGGAATTTAAAACCTAAAATATATGTGAAAGAGAAAGATCACATTAATATACTATATAATAAGGGTTGTTTCACCAAGTTAATTGTCAGTGGGAAAAGCACTATTTCAATAGGCAGAAAAATTTTTTAAGCAGCTGTGATTGACTGAATAATGGTCCCTAAAGGGATCCAAGTTCTAGTCTCAAGAGCCTGTTACCTTATATGGAAATGGAGTCTGTGATTATGTTATCAAGAGAAGAACTTTGACATTTGGAGATGATTCTGGATTATCCAGATGGGCCTTTAATACAATCATTAGTGTCCATATAAGAGGGAGGTAGAGGGAGGTTTGATAGAGAAGGGGAGATAGTGATGGGGCCACAAGCCAAGGAATGTAGGCAGCCACTAGAAGTTGGATAAAGCAAGGAACAGATTTTTCCTTGGAGCCTCCAGAAGAAGCACAGCTTGCCAACACCTAAATTTTGTCTCATTGGAATTGATTTCTGACTTCTGGACCTCATAATAGAGGGAGAATAAATTTCTGTTGTTTTCAGCCACCAAGTTTGTGGTCCTTTGTTATAATTGCTTCAGGAAATTGATATAGCACCATTGGCTGTAAAGTAGGATCTGCAAGAATGGAAACTTGGTAGTGGTTGGCTGTCTTGGGTGTGATTCATTCCTAGGTAAAATAAGTACTTGGATTTCTTTTTTTACAATGACAAAAGGCTGCAGAAATCTACCACTTAGTTACCAAAAAGCCTTGAACATCTGTTTTCAGCTGACAAAGTCTTTCTGAAAAGTACAGGGAAATTCAGGAGGGAAAGAAGACAAGCAAAGAATACAATGCCTTCTGCACTTCACTATCTGAAACCCAGCCTCAGAATCTCATATATAGTTCAGCCTGTTGGAAGTTGGGTAGAAGTCTTCCTAAATTGTATTAGTCAGTTTTCCCATTGCTGGTGAAAAATACCCAGTGCCCACCACTTAAAGGAGGAGAAGTTTAATTTGGCTGGATAGATTCGGAGGGTTCAACTAGCTTCAAGACAGGAACATCATGGCGGCAGGGCATGGTGTAGCAAAGCTGCTTGCATCATGGTGGCCAGGAAGCGGAGCCCAAGAGAAGAGTGCCAGCAAGAGATGTGTCTTCTGAAGCACAGCCCCAGTGATTTGCCTCCAACTGGACCCCACTTCCTATAGCATTTCAGCTATGAACATCAGTGGGTTAATCCACTGATGAGTAGAGCACCGCCATGGTCCAGTCACCTCTCCAGGAGTCAAATCTAGTCAACAATTAAAATTAACTGGCACTTACATTATTTTAAAAGACTTTAGTTTTTTAACTATTTTTTAGTTTCACAGAAAAACAGGAAAAAGTACAGAGTTCCCATATACCTCCTGCTCCACAGCCCTCCTCATTATTCTGTATTTTTTTACAAATTTCAGAATGATTGCTACTATTGTAAAATTACTGCCTGAATATATATGACAGTGAATTTTATCATGTGTTTAATAGAGGCCGGGCTTCATTTTACAAATGTGAAAAATACAACCACAAATCCTACAGCCTCCATCAGCAGGTGCCCTAAACAGGAAGAAGGTGATGTTATACCAGCTGCAGGAGGCTCAGCTGCCGGGTCCTGGGAGGAAGCGCCATGACAAAGGGTAATGACCTCCTGTTGGGATTCTTGGAGGAGGATAAGTAGGTCACAGACCCCCATTCATGCCATCTGTTCACCCAAGTCCCACTGGAGCCATCACCACTATGTCTCCCCAGCTCCCTTGTTGGGGCCGCCAACCTGCCTTGATGGAGTTACCCTTCCTTGAATGCTTCTCATTCACCCTCCACCACTTGCTCATGAGGAAGGAAGAACAATAGGAAGGAAAGTATCTTGCTTTTCCACCACCCGGACAATGCCAAGCTGCCTCCTGGTGGATTATTTTGTTAGGCTGAAACTAATTGGCGTATTACTTAATTTTAACTTTTTTGCAACCACACATTTTGTTCTCTTTTTTCCCCCAGATTTAAATTTTGACCACACAATCTTTAGCCTTGCTCACCCAACCCATGACCATCTTATTTTGTGCAAGGTTGGCACCAATCCTCCCACTGACTTCCCTTAACAAGACGAGAGTCGAGACCACTAATTTACCAAGAAGTTTTAATGAAACTTTCAGTAAACTCAGCACTTTGTCAACATCCTTCGGAACCTCTCAATCCCCACAGCATCCCTTAGAGATAACTATCTTTGGCGGTAGTGATCCAATCTTAATGAAGTTTTTGGTAAAGATCATATGTATAGCAGAGTTTCATTGTTGGAGGAATCACTCTTACGAAAATTTCCCAAGATAGTAATTTTCCCATCTCTGTACTTTTTTAACTATTGTTTTCCATTTGCTTAAGTTTATCCTTTCAATTCCTTTGCTAATTAAATCACTGAAAAGTATATACTGGTAGGAATAGACATTGTCAGTGGACTGCAGACAAAATCCTTTCCTGTTATTGATGATAAACCATTTCAGAGAGGACCAGGCGGAGTCTAAAGGATTCAGGTAATTATATGGGGAAGGCAGAGAGAGTAGCTCATGGCCATAGAATTTGGCCACCTCTGGGCAACACACAATACTTGATAAGTTAATGACGGGTGGGACATAGAACTGAACCTCAGCCTCTCCATCTTCCTTGGGTTTTGTCTCATTCTCCTGCCTCCTCCCTTTGACCACGATGGCACATTTCCCATAAGCCTTCTTCACTACATCGCAGAACTCAAAGAAGAGCTTGTCTTCTTGCTTGGTACACAGCTCATCTCTCAGGAACATCTGGTAGTTCCAAGGCACCCATCCTTGACTGCCCCCAGCATGCACCATACACCAAGTTGGAGTGGGCAGAAAGTATCCATTACCAAAATCTTCTCCAGTGACAAGACTTTCTGGGATATCAGTTTCTCCCAAGTATACAGTCTGAAATCCATCATATCGCAGTGACTTCAGAGTTTTCAGGTACTGGAGGCATTGCTTCCTCCTGATGCTATCAAACTGACTTCTAATGATGATGTTTTTTAAAAGAGGGGTTGCAGAGTGAGGCATGGCTCCTCAAGCATTTTACATGTCTCCATCTCGGGACATCTGGTAGGTGTGGAATGATGACCTCATAAAGGGCTTTCTTACTCCTGTGCCAGTCTCCTAGCTACATATTAGATTCAAAGCATCATGGGACACACATTCATGGAACACAGCTCCCTTCTGGCCTGTATGATTCTGGAAAGGAAATACTAACCATATAAAATACTACTTTGACACCACTGCTGTCACAGGTCAAGGACAGATACTGACAAGCTTTTTACGGTGATGAACCAAGTTTCAGACTCCTATCCTTTTGGGTTCATTCAGATAAAATGCTTATTTACATCCATTCATCCATTCCAAAAGTCTTTATGGAGCACCTGCTGTGAACCAAGATTTGTGCCATGAACCTGGGGAATATTGATGGCAGGTTCTGAGAAGCCTGGAATATATGTGGTGGACGTAGTCTATGTTGTGATGTTGTGTATGTAGTTTGTGTAAGCTGCCTTCCCACCTGCATAAACAAGAGTGGTTTTTCTAGGTTGTAAAAGTAGGATATGGCAAAGAGCAAAATAAACTCATCCTCACCTATCTTCCGACTGGGCTGCCAACTCGAGGTAATTTTTAAGACATCTCTAGAAGGCACTTTTAATGTTATATGCTAGAGTAAAACAGCAGTTTCCTTTGATCTCTAGAAGTCTCTTCAGTTTCCTTTGTATTTTCTTGTCCCCTAAATCAGAGCTAAAGAAAGTTTGTAAATATGCATAAGGGATTCCCTTAGATGAAGGTATGGACAAAATGATTTCTCATGTCCTCTGCTGTTGAGCAAATGAGGTGTTCCTCTTGTCTCCTAACGAGTTTTCCTGGGACTCAGGTTTAGGCAATCCCAGACAGTGGGACTATGCTGTTGTAGTGAAGTTAACTGGAAGCATGTAGTCCCCAGCAGCCATTCCCAGCAGCAGGTTTGGGTTGATAATTGACTTCTGGTCCTTTTCTCTCAGGATTTTTCTTTTAGTAACAAAAATCACTTTTCAGACCAAATTTGTTCTCTATGTCAAAGATGAAGACCAGAACTGGGGCTGCTGTGGTTGAAGTGGTAATATTGGCCCCAGGTTCCCTGCTCAGCCTTCCCCCTTGTGCCTGCCCTGGAGTGGCAGTGGGAAACACTTTCTAGACAGTGAAGTCAATTTGAAGACAACAGTTCTTTGTCTCCCTTAGCCAATTTGCATTTATGGATTTGGGAAATTTGTTAAAAAACATGGAGAATGTATATGGAGATGTGCTGTCTTAGATGTGTGTGTAAATACGCATGTTTGCTAGTATTTTCACACAGGAACAACAGAAGAATAAAGCAAACACTAATTTAAAAATTCATGCCATTAGAAGACAGAGAACAGGAGCATGGACAAAAGAACTCTAGACTTCTTTGAATGTGCCTTGTTTTATAGTTTTAATGTTGGGAAAAAAGTATATTTTATTTTTTTAAAAAGTAATGAAAAGAAAACAAAATGATCTCTAAAAAATATATATAAAACAGAAATCAATGATCTGAGCTACTTACTATGTTAGTAACGAAAATCACAGTCATGAATTTACTTCAAATGATTCTATACCAAGTACTTTGATTTCATATTCCCTGGTGGCAAAGAAAAACACATAAAATCTAAAGCTGTGTTCAATCTTGTTATTGTTAGTAATAACATTGGTATTAAAGGAGTTAGGATGTATGTACAGGTACCAATTCCCTGCAAGGAATATAACCATTATGTATGACAAATATGTACTAATAAAAAAAGGCAAAAAATCCAAATAGATACTAATATTATGATTTTGAAACTCCTGTCCATTTTATGATGCAACAAATAAAAACACTTAGATAGGTAATGATGTTAGTATTCAAGATGTGCAGCCTTCAAAGTAAAAATATAAGGGAATTGAAGATACCAGTGAGAATAATGATTTATTATCTTGTTTGAAAATTATTTATTTTCTACCTCTATCCGCTGAAAAGACAGAGAAGGCTGAACAACTTAGTAGGAATGGCTGTTCCTACCCCCGTGTTCTAGATGTCTTCTTACTAAATAAATCAGGGCTCCTTTGAGTCTAGCCTGGGAAGGGAAATATATAAGATGAGCTTGAGGCGTCTCATTCAGCCTGAAAGAAAGGAAACCACTTGTGATCCCAGGCCCTTTTGAAAGATCCCAGGGTCAATGAAAAGGATGCCCAAAGATGGACGAACTTGAACACCCATCAGTCAGTCAGTTAATAGTGACTGCAATAAATTCAAGCAGAATGAAAGTATACAAATCTGTGAATTCATAATGATATAGAAAATAAACAATGCAAACATGCTTTAAAAACCCTTTAGTTACCTTTGGAGGTGTCTTTGAAGGGCAGCATTGCATTATTTTGCCCATTAGTAAACAGAAGAAGCCAACACTTATCTTGTGCTTCCTTGAATGGATTCTAAGTCTGAGAGGGAAGGGCTGGATGGAGAGCCCAAGTGGGTGTCAGGAAGGTGGGACATAGGCAGGGTAGTGAAGTAAAGATGATCCAAGTGCAAGATCTGTGAGTAGAGGTTATCTGTGAGCAGATAACCCCTGGGTTAAATCTCAGCTGCCTCCTTCACCAGCCTCATCTTCCTTGTCTACAAAATGGGGAGAACATCTACGTCATGGTACTGAGTTGAGAACTAATGAGGTGGTGCACACAATATCTTGCACAGAGCTGACTAACTGGCTGCCGTTATTGTGGAGAGACTGGCTGAGTAGGCAGACCTCAGAGCCATTGCCAGTGCCTCTGTAGAGAAAAAGAAAAATGATGATCAAGAACAGCAAAACACAAATGAACAAAATAAAAATAAGAGTAAAATAAAATAAAAATTGACCAATGTTGAAATGAAACAAATTGTTCTGCACCCGTGGCAAAAGTAGAAAATGTTCCTTCACTCCTTTCCCTTCCTTCTCCCTCTATTTCTCTTTTTCATCAACACTGAGCTACATACCTAGGCCTTTTACGTTTTTTTAATTTTGAGACAGGGTCTTGTTAAGTGGCTAAATCACCCAGGCTGGGCTTGAGCTTGTGATTCTCCTGCCTGTCTCCCAGAGTGCTGGGAGTACAGACCCCAGCGGGGTAAATGGTTGCCTACTCAGTTCCATTTCTCTTGCTCTCCTTCCCAACAGTTTACTGAGTCTGGTTTGGATGTTCATCCACCTCCCACGAAGCTCAGGTTCTTTGGGAAGAATGAAGTCGTACCAACTCCTGATTCAGGATTGGGCCAACAAGCTCATTCTCCCCAGTCCATTTCTGTGTTTCAAGGGGTTGCTTGCTATCTAACTACCCCCTAGACAAACCTCAGGATTCCTGCTTGGAGTCCTGAGCACTCAGGCTGTCAGATGGCACCAAAACTACTTCCTGCATTTTTCCCTCCTCTGGGAGAAGATCTGTCCTTCATCCTTCCTGTAAAAACTCTCATCAGTTCTGTTCAGACACACCCAGTTCCTACATGGGACACTGCCTGGGCTCAGTTTGCTGCTTAAACTCTAATATACTCCATGCTGAGTGTCTGCAAGGCAGGAAGTATGGGACAAAGGGTCTGCCTGATTTGGAGAAGTGGCAGCTCCCTGTTGCCTTATGAATTTTTTTCCCCTGTGGCATAATTTTATTCATTATGATTGGGAGAAGGTAATTGTAATATATACAATTCACAGAAAACTCCCAAATAACAAATAAATGTTTTAAAATTATAACAATGAGATATCTTTTAAAAAATTAATTTTATCTGTACACTTTAGATATATATAATGATCACATTCATTATAGAGAATTTGTACCTGTGCATAATATATCTTTTTTTTGTATATCCTTTTATTGGTACATTCTAGGTGTACAATATGACATTCATCATTGGAGATATGCACCTTACCATACTCTCTTGGTTCTTATTTTTGCCCCCTTCCCCTGCCCTCCCTTCAACCCCTCCATCCCTCCCTATTTACAAAGACTTTGTTTCCATTTTTTCATCTTCTCATATTAATTTCATTCCTTTCTTTCCTTCCCCCTACTGCCTTATGAATTAATAAAGAGTCACGATGGTACTGTGCCTGTCTGGGCCTTGGTGGCAGCTTAGGGAAGAAGGCACAGGGTAATTGGGGTTTTATACAAAAACAACATTGCTCGGGGGCAGGCAGCTCAATACTTTCTGGCAAATAATAATTACAATGATAATGCTCTCCAAGGAGCTTTAGGGTCTGTGTGCCCATGAAGGCAATTCATGTCACTGAAATGATGTGGGTTAACTTGACATTTACGACTTTTACAAGAGACTCAATGACATAATCCCACTGCTTCATTTCCCTTGGCTAAATTGCCCAGTGTGTCCAGTTATTTTGCTAAAACTGAAGGTGGATGAAAAACATCTCTTTTTCTGCTAAGTATATCGATCAATTTTCGGCTGTCTTGTGAATACTATGCAACATTTCACACAAGAGTTCATAGCCTGTGGAAGGTACTCTGTGTCACAAACCAGTGTGACTCCTGCCAGGCCTGGGAGGAAGAGTCGGACTTGTGAGGGTATCCATAGACTGTGCACCCCTCAGAACCCAAGAGGAGCCATCGGCCCTTCTAAAATTGACCTGGCCCTTCTAAAATTGACCTGCCCCATTGGAGGAATGTATTAAACGCCAGTCCCTGGTAGGCTCTGGGAAGGGCAGTCCTTCTGAGGCTATTTTTTAATGATCCCTCCCCCTAGTTTTAAATGAACCTCCCCAGGTGGTTCAGGGTCATCTGCTCCCTTTTGTTGGCTCACGTCCATCTTTGCTGTACTGTAATGGCCTTTGATATTTGTTCTGCTCCAGGAGATCATTTATCTCTGTATTTTTAGTCTTACCACAGAGCTTTAAAAAGCTGTAGCTTTTTGAGCCTCGAAAGTCTGACCAGTTACATGATGTCAAGACAAGAACGTTTTTTGAAGTACGTGTACTGTGTCATTATAAGGTGTTACTTTAGTAGGGCCACTCTAAGAGATAGGTTGAGGATTGTGAAGCCAATTTGCCATGCACTGGTACCAACCCCAGGGGAAGCCTCTAAGTGCCTCACCAGTGCTGTGCATCTGCATTGCCTGTTTAACCCCCTTGCAGGAGCCTGCTGATTCGGGATGCTCATACAGGGTTGACGCGGAAGGGCTAAGGACATGACTCAGTGGTAGAGCACTTGCCTAGCATCCCTGAAGCCCAGGGTTTGATCCCCAGCATCAAAAACATAAATAACAAAAATAAAATAAACGATTACAAAAGGGAAATGGAGCAACTTTATTATTCAGGCAGCAAGAAGCAACAGAAGCCTGGGACCCATGGCAAGTGGGTGGCCAAGGCTTGAGACAGCCACCCAGGATGGATTCAGTCTTCTCCATGCATGGGTCCCTTCATACCAGCCGAAGGTCCTCAAAAGTACAGCACAGCCCTGGCTTTATACCTGGTGGTTACTGGACTTTCTGGGCCAAAGAGCTGCAGGATGTCCTATTCTAAGGGGACACGAATGGGGCCTGGGTTATTCTAGTCAGCCCCTGCTTCTCTCAGGCTGCTGCATTCCCAGCACATTCTGCGGTTATTTTAAGAGCTACAAGTGAGAAAGGAGGAGAAAAGCTGGTTCATCCAGCCCATCCAGGACTCATTCTACAAAGCCAGACAGCAGGAAAGAGGGGAGCTCTTTTAGTGAGCTCAGGCTGCTATAACAAAGTACCATGGGGCTTAAACAAGTTGCTTATTTCTTGTGCAGGGTGGAATCCCAGGTCAGGGTGCTGGCTTACTCGGTTCCTGCTGAGGCTCTTTTCCTGTCCGGCATGTGGCCACCTTCTCATTGCATCCTCACGTGCCCAGGTGGTGGGCAGGAACCAAAGAGGGCGCTTTCTGGTGTCTCTTCTCACAAGGCCTATTGGAGCAGGATTCCATCCTTATGACCACATTTAACCTTAATTCCTTCTTGTAGGCCCTAACTCTAAACACAGTCACATTGCAAGTTAGGGCTTGTACATATGAATTGGGGGAGGGCAGGAGAGGCAAAACATTCATTTCATAACAGGAGAGAAATAGAAAGTGGGTTATAAGTTATTTCTTAGAAGCAACTAAATATGTGGTTTGGGCCCCTTCAGATCTCTGAATACTCATGACCTACATGGGTTTATTCATTCATTTATTTAGGCAGTGCTAGGTATCTAATCCAGGACCCTACATATGCTAGGCAAGTTCCCTACCAACTGAGTTACGTTCCTGGCCTCATCCACATGGGTTATAATTAATCATATACAGTACTGCCTATGGCATCTCCTGCCTGATACTTGTAACTGTATTTAACACTATGTGGTTTATATTCTCCAGACTGTAAGCTACCTAGAGGCAGGAAAGTTGTCTTATGCCTCGACAGCCTGTGATATGTACCATAACCACATGGATAAAGTATGTGTTAAGTACACATTGGTTTACTGGTTGACTTATCTAGAGTTTTACTAAGTATAAAAAGGAGTGAAAGGTTCACCAATATGCAGGCTCTGTCTGTTGGTTTCTGTGACTGATGTTTTGTTGTAATGGACCATGTGCCAAGCTAAACACGGATCCGTGGTGATGCTCTATGAAAAAAGTGTCCCTCAGTCTGGGCTTGGGTGATGCTGCAGCTGGTAGTATAGGCTTCCTGTAACCTCATGGTCTGGAAGCCTGCTGAACTTCATTTTGCTTAAAGCTGCTCAAGGTTGCTTGGCCTTGAACTCATTCATTCTTCATGTTACGCTGTGGGTCAGTTTGGGTAGGTAGTAACCACAGAGTGAGCAGCAGAAGTTTGTTAGAAAGAATGATCGAACTATAATAGGGAAGAGGGTACAGAGATACAAAGAGAACGCTACAGAGACCCGGGGGCTGAGGGAGAGTGCCAAGGCAAGGGCAAACTTCGAAGGGATCCCTTCCCTAAGGCCAAGCTTCAGACCTCATTAGAGCCACGGACTGGAGGAGTTCATAGGGTTTCCTTGGGCCAAAGCTGGTAATAGTTCCCGGGCAGCAGGAAACAGCCCTAAGGACCCAGGAGCACCAGAGTAGGAGGAGCCAATGCTACTCTGCCCAGCTGCAAGCCTGGAGCAGTGTTGTTTCCCATGGCTTTCTTGACATGACCATGCACTCAGGCCACACACTACCCTGTCCTCGGCAGGCTCCCAGTGGCCTCACTTCCCATGAGTCTGCCAGTGTGGACACTGTACTGTCCAGAGCAGGCCCTGCCCTGCCAGTGAGCTTGCTTTGAGCTGGGATCCCACAGGGCACAGAGGACCCTTCTGAATACCATGCTGAGCGACCAACTTTAACCTGGCTTCTGCTCACAATAGGTTGGGTTCCAAAAGGAGGCCACAGCCTCGTGGTGAGGCTATGCACAGGACAAGACACTGCCAAACCACCCAATGTGCTCTGTCCAACCCACCTCACCAAGCCATTCCCAGTATTTCTCCACTTGCCCTTTTGCATGTCCAAGTCCCTTTTAGTTCCTTCTCTGTTTAAAATCCTGTCGCTTTGTATTGGTTGGATTGAGCTCATTCTAGCACTGAGTCTCCCTACTCTAGGAGGAGTCTGAAAAATCTGTCTTGTCACCTTCAACAAGGTCCTGCACTGACTTTTCTTCAACATTTTATCTTAGTTGGTTTGGACTGCTGTAACAAAATACTACAGAATAGGTGGCTTATAATAGCACACAATTATTTCTCACAGCCCTGGAAAGCAGAAGTTGGAGATAAGATGTCAGCAGATTCAGTGTCTCGTGAGGCTACTTCCTGGTTCATGGACAGCCATAGTCTTGGTGTGTCCACACATGGCCGAAAGAGGGTACTGGTGTCTCTTTTATACGAACACAGGTTTTAGCCACTGGAACAAATACCAGAGATAATCAAGTTATAATGAGAAAATTGTGATTTTGGCTCAGTGTTGGAGGTTCCAGTCCATGATCACTTGGCTCCATTGCTTTGGGCTGTAGCAACTCAGCGTATCATGGGAGGAGTAAATGACAGAGGAGAAACTCTTACCTCATGGCCAGGAAGCAAAAGAGGGAGGGGCCAGGGCCACACAATTCCTTTCAAGGCCACACTCCCAATGACCTAAAGAATTTCTATTCAGTTCACCCCTCAAAGGCTTCACTGTCACCCAATAGTGCAACCCTGGGAACAAAAGCTTTAACGGATGGGGAACATTAAAGATCGAAACTATGGCAGACACT
The DNA here is from genome assembly GCF_000247695.1 of Heterocephalus glaber. The sequence continues at coordinate 22,587,168 of NW_004624745.1, forward strand.
CTTAGCAATGTCACTTTCATGGCCTCATCGAATCATAACTGCCTTCCAAAGGCCTCACCTCCAAATGCCATCACACTGGGGGTTAAACCCTCAGCATATGAATTTTGGGGATAACAAACATTAAGACGTTTATTGTGGCTCACATTTTCCGAAGTTTCAGTTCATGGTGAGCTGGTTCCATTACTGTGGGCCTGAGGTGAGGCAGAAACATCATGGCGGGAAGCTGTTCACTTCATGGCAAGCAGGAAGCAGTGTGAGAGGAAGAGTGGGAGAAAATGGGGCTGGGGAAAAGATGCACCCCTCAAAGGCCTGCCCCCAGTGACCTACTTCCTCCAACTGGGCTCCACTTCCTAAAAGTCCATACAGCTCTGAACTCATCACAATCCAGTCACCTCTGAAGACCTGATCTCTGGATACTAAATGTGCCCAAGTCCTCACTGGTGACCGAGTCCCCAGTATGTGAGTCTTTGTGGGACACTTCATATTAAACCATAATAATAGTTTAATAATTTTCTCTATGAAACTTCCTCTGTTCAAATGATTTCAAAGTGTCTGGCTCCAGCTTTGCTTAGGGATGTTATAATATGGGCAAACACAGCTCTTGGGGTCATAGAGGATGGACAGCTAGCTAACGAAGTAACTTGTGGAGAGCACTGAGTGCCTGGAACATACCAAGCTCCTTCATTTTATCTTTTATTATTTTTAAATGAGTACTGGTATTCCTAAAGCACATTTGCAAATATTGTGTTTTGCAATGAATGGGCAATACCGATATCAGCATGATGTGGCCTTATT
>NW_004624745.1:22594274-22623659 GCF_000247695.1 Heterocephalus glaber
ACCAGGAAGGAAAACTGATTAGATCAATCACAACGTGTTAGGCCAAATGTTACAATCAGCAATACCATACCATCAAGCGCAGCTTAGAAAATGACAATTTGTGGTAGTTATTAATCTATCACATTTAACTATGTGAAGTATAATCCCCTGTGCCTCTGTAGTGTGGGACCAGGTAGCAGAAGAGCTGGAAGGTGGGGGCGGGGATGGAATTGGGCCTTGCAGGCGCCCGCGTGGCTAAGTGGAGCACCGGATGAAGGCGGGGCTCCAAGCCGCTCCTGGGACCTCACAGTCTGTGGACTTATTCTTAAAATAAGATTCCCATGACCCAGTGGGAAAGATAGCAGATCAGTATTTACAGAGCATGTGACTAACTGGACTTAGTTTTCTTGTCTCCTGCAAGCCCCCACTTCCACCTCTCTCTCATCCTTCTCCCTGTTCTACAATGATTTTGTTAAATATGTCCCCAGCGTCCATTTTTACTGCCTCCCTGTGTTCTTGTTACTTCCTGATAGTTTAGCTTCAACCAAACTAAACTGGCTTATGCTAGATAAAAGCATTTCTGCCTCTAATATTCCAACTCTGCCTGCTGCTATTATTCCAGCTGTATCTGTTGCAAATGCACCACTGTATCCCATCTCTGGTTTCCAAGTCACTCACACTAAGCATTTATTCCACTAATTTCATAACATGGTAGAGCATCAGGGCTGTGGCAGTAGTGTTGGAAAGTCACAGGAAGAAACATTTTTCAATATGTTCTGCTAGTCTGTAGACTCCCGGGCCATTCCTTCTCCTTTGTCTCTACAGAGAAGCAAGTTCCTCTCCCTGTCTCCTGTAGAGTGGTTCCACCCACAGGCATGAGCCCTTCTGGCTTCAAACACTTGGAAGACAAATGCAGTTCCCATCTTTGGGGGTCTGTTAATAAATCTGTTCTCTTTGATCCATCCCAGTGTGTATAAAGTGCTATAACATCTCCAAGGCAACAGTCAAGAAAGTTTCACAGAGGATGTGGAATCTGAGCAAAAATTCATTAGGATTTTCTTCTTAGACTTAAGTGCCTCTGGTCACATAAGAGATCACGTAACATAGCATCAGCCAATCAAAGCCCTCCACTCTCTAGACCCACCCACCCCCAGCCCCTGTTCTAACCTGATTCAATGGAATGCTCTAGCACTGAAATATCATGCTTAAGCAAGCAGAGGCACAAAGAAATAAAAGCGAGAGTTGAGTTCTCTTCTGAGGATCCTATCTGGGGCCATGGTGTAAGGGTCTCAGAACAGTCTGACCCCTCTCTTTCCTGATTCTGTGAGCTGCCTCTGCTACCTTCCCTGGAATCACATATTATGTGTGTTATGTTTATAACTCTCTATATACAGTGGTACCTCAATTCATGAACTTAACTTGTTCTACAATTTTGGAAAAGATGGCCACATTTGTGTTTGTATGGGAAAGATGGGCACAGTCGTGTTTGCCATCTGAGGCTGAGAGTTTGCAAACAAAAGCAAAATTTTGCCAAATGTTTCTGTTTGCCAACTGAATTGTTTGCAAACAAAAGCATTCATGAATCGAAGCATCAGTGTATTATGTGAAATTTTTTCACTGTTGTCAATAAAAGAACTTTTAAAACCTTATCTGAAGGATGAGTTGAACATTCTTTTGTTCTTGTAGAAGTCTTGTATCAATTACAAGAACCGGAGGACAACTGCTGCTCTGGGTTGTATAAATGCCAACAGATGTTTACTCTCTAAATTCTTCTTTGTAAACCTTTTTCTAAAATGTGATAATTATATCACAAATCGAATAATAATGCAATTGAGTTGACAGCATTTTATTTAGAATAGATGTGTTCCAGTCACCTGGGAAAGCTCTTCTCATCTTGATTTGGTTTCAGCACAAACCCTGCTACCACCAGCCACAGATCCTCTAAGAAGATCATTCTGGATCCATTCCACATTGTTTTAAAATAATTTCCATTTCAGAAGAAGATCTTTATCTGAACTCATCCCATGAGTCTTTGGGGAATCTTATAAGGGCAAAGAAAGAGAGGGTATCAGGAGTACTGGGAATCAAGATCTTTACTTCTGTCTGAAACAAGGTTGGTGGCTCTTGCAAATCTCTTTCCCTTTCTCTGAATTAAACATTAATGTCTTGGTGCTGGCACCTTTCCTATTCATTCAAGTACTATAGGTGGGGTTGTCAAGACAGTGTTCAGTGGCTCTGGTCCTGAGCATTTTAGATTTAAGGGATTTTTGCCCCCAAATCCACAATATTTGAAGTCCCTCCCACACACACACCAGTGTTGCTTAAAATGCCCACATCCAAGAGAACATTTCTAAGGCAGACTCTCCAGAAAATGATGGACGTGGACCATGTAGCAATGAGGTTTCCATGGGAACATGTTCTGAGAATTGAAATAACCGTGTTGGGTACCAGCAGAAAGATAATGGCTCTTGTTCCTCAGAAAATACCTTTGAACCAATTTCTGACCACAGGTTGACCTTAACAGGCCCTCCTTGGGGTTTCCCTGACAGTTCATTTATAGAATCAAGATCTGAGGCTTAAATGGGACAGAACCTGACAGAAAGTTCTTGGAGAGATCAAGCAATGAGAAATCTTATAAATGATCATTGACTGAAATGGGAAGCATCCTAAATCTATTTTTCCCTACAAATACAAAAAACCTATAAATATAAAAATCATGCTAAAAGAAATAGTTTCAACCTCCCACATGCCACATCACACATCCTCTTTTCAAATTTTCCTCTAAGGCCCATTTCCTTTAGGAAATTATGCATCCAAAGGTATCAGGATATTTTTGGTTCTGAGAAACAAAAAGTGTACCTGCAATTAACTTAATAAAGGGAATTTATTGGCTCACAAACTGAGAAATTCCAGTGGTAAATTAAGGCTTCGAGCAGGGCTGTAATCTTTGTAATTTTCTCAGTCTGATCTCCCTAATGGTTTTGCTCTTGGGTTGGCTTTCCTCTTGGCAGAATGAATCCAGTAATTTCAGACTCAGATCTGCTTTTAGTCCCATGCAGAGTAAGTCTTTGTGTTCCAGAATTCTCCCTTTAATGCCTTCTGGTCATTCTGATTGGATTGGCTTACTTAGGTCTGCGTGTCCTCCCTTGGCCCAATCCTGCCAGGATATAGAACACACTGATTGGATTAACCTCCAGCAGTGTCTTATTCCAACCTTTGAACTAGGGGTAGTTTCAGCTTCCCTAGAGCCACACAGATCCCCAAGTGGAAAGAGAACCCACAAAGGCAAATGAGGGGCAATTGGGTTAAGAAGTGAGAAATACATTCTTCAAAGGCAACCAGCAAGTGAAGAATACCAATTAACTCTTCCTATCTCAAATTTACTTAAAATTGGACCATTCACTCCCGTTTAATGATTTCTGGGTTCAATGATATTTTCCTCTCCTTTTTCATCTTTTGTTTTATTCTGTCCTGAATCTCAAACATAAGCATGAAGCCTAGCCTTAATTATATCAACAGACTAACACTTCTGTTTCCAACCTGTGGGATGATGATGATGATGATGATGATGATGATGATGATGATGAAGAAAATGTGAAAAGAGGAAAAATACTTGAAAATATTTCTCACTTCACCAAAAAAAAAAAAAAAGCTCAGAGTTTAATTCTAACCTTTATGAGATCATAGGGATAATGCAGGCTGCAATCCACAGGTAGGAAAAATAAAATTATCCCTAGCCCAGGAGGGAGATCCAAAAGTTGAACTGGACGAACTTCATAGAAATTCAGACAATATATAATTTTTTTCTTTAACTACTGAAAGACACTTATAGAAACTCAGCTAATCACATCTTCCAAATCAATCATATAAATAAGATATTATATCTTGCACAAATATATAAGTAGGAGATACTTATAAAACACTTGAATAGATCACATTATATTTAAGGTAATGAAATGCAAAGGCAGTGACTCTTCTATTAGAAAACCTGAATCTCACAGACTCAATTTGTTACCAGTCAACCGGCTCCCTTTGCTCACAGCTCTTCAAACAAACCACAGGAGCCACACATTTTTGGTGAAAAGGAAAAAGGTTTTATTTGAAACTAGCTCCAAAGAGATGGAGGGGCCTTATACTGCCACAAATCCTCATTTCACCGTGTCAGGTGTGCAAGGGCCTTTTATAGTAAGGAGTAGAGATGGGAGGGATGCAATGAGACCACAGACAATCCCAAGCATGCTTCATTTCTTCTGGCCTTGTCCTGCTCCTTTCCTTCCCTGTGAAAAAGAAAGTGGACTCTGGCCACCTGGAGTCAACATCTACGAATTCTATCCATTCATCTGGGCTGAGGAAGGAGGGTTGAAAGAAAGGACTAAGGAAATTTGGAGAAACAGCTTGACTCTCAAAGAAAAAATTCTAACTCTTAAAGATCTATTTTGCCTTGGTGGTTACAAACTCACAGTATGGGTCATCAACAGATACCCAGATGGGTTCTCCTACAGAACAAAGCAATATAGCCATGGTTTAAGGACTGATTGCTAATGGATGAGTCATTTCCTGATCTACAACAGCATCACTCCACCACCACCACCACCAACATGAATCACCATGCCACGCCTCCATTCTCCTCAACCTCCATCCACCACCATGACTCAGATCTACCATCAGCCACCAAAACCACTGCCAACACCACCAGCATCAGCATCAGTTATCACTGTCACAACATCACCCTCACTGCAACACTTATATTTATATACTTGCTTTGCAGAACGCACTCACACACATAATCTCATCAGATCTTATCTACTGGGTAAGGCTAGCCAATGTGGCATTACTCTCTTCATTTTGTCTGTAAACTACATTCCAGGGAGGTGGTGTGGTGTGTACACAGACACGAAAGCAGTGATAATCAAGTCCAAAGTAGAGTCCAGACCTTCTGAGTCCAAAATAAGTGTATTTCCCAATGCACTCCAGTCACACAATGAAAATGAAGAATCTGTAACTTCTAATATAAACAACTGTGGTTCTGAATTCAATGGAGTCAGTATTTAAAAGGAAATGGCCCTTTGGTTCCATCTATCCCAACTTCTACAAGTTCCAGGTGAGCAACCAGCCACTCAAACTTTATGTGACTTGTCTCTAGAAGTTGAATTTTAACCTAGAGCATTTCACTCCAAATCAGCCTTCTTTCCATGACAAGAAACCACCTGTTTCCTTGGAGTATCCTAGATTCTTGGAGTATCCTAGAGCACAGAGTTTGCTAGGGAAGGGCAAGTATGGCTTCTGCTGCCCCCACCCTAAAGCATCAGAAAGTCTCACAGGGATACAGACTACTGGTGTCGGGCCACATGCCCATCAGCCAGAAGTGCCCATACCGTGGTGATCCTCTATCTGTCCCATTCAAGGGCTCAACTCCTCTCTCCAGGTTCCAGGAAACCCAAAGCTGCACCTACTGGAAAAAAGGTTGGAGCCTCCCACTGGAGATCTGCTGGCTTGACTTTCAAGGAATACCCTGGGCTCCGGTTTGGGGCCCACTGTTTCCGCACTTGGACACCAGGCTGGCCTGGCTAGGCTGCAGGACAGCTGTGTTGCTAATGATCAGTGAGGAGCACTTGGCCATCTTGCTCTGGAGTCCTTTCTTTTTGAGTTCAAAGGTCAAATTGGAATAGTAAATATCTTCCAAGGACTTATCATTCTTCCTGAGGATGTTGCTGGCCAACTGGAAGAGAAAAATCACCCCAAAGAAGCCGATGATAGTGAGGATGTACCAGACTGCACTCATCCCCTCCAGCAGCCACAGAGCCCTTGTGGAGTTGGTGCTGTTTCTCTCTGCCAGGGGATAATCCAGAAGGGAGATGGCACTTGTCTGGTTGGAGGCTCCCAGGGGCATCCACGTGATAACTGCGAAATACAGAAGTCAAGATAAGACAAAGCATTTTGGGCTGAGGACTACATGGCCAAGCCAATTCTTGTATCCATATTAGTGACCAGCTGGGACTGCTTAAGTTAAGAGGCATTCTCTATGGAGTGAGCAGGAGCCTAACAACCTATATGTCAACAGATTTTTTTTTCTTTAAATCTAGAGTTCAACACAAAGTTGTAGAATAGGAGATGAAACACCATAAAGATGTCCATCTCCCCAGATAATCTATACATAGACAAAGGATTCATTTAGAAAAAGTCACTGTCAAGACTAAGTAGGAAAAATCCAGGACAAAAAGAGTCAGTTACCCTAACCAGAAATTTAAAACTAGCCAACCAAAGAAGTTAATTTACATTTTCTTAAATGAATGAAGTTAGTAAGCACACAGATCAGCTGATCTTTGCACAGGGCTTGGGGGAATCTTCAGAACCAGGTACAACTCGCCCTACCATGTCTTCCTGCAAAACTACAACTGCTAAAACAGTGTGATGCTGATACAAGGGCAGGAGACCAATGGAGTAGAGAGAAGACTCCATCCTCAGGCGAGGAACTGCACCTGGGTGGATGAAAAAGGAGCATTTCTGATTAGTAGCGAACAGGTGGGTTATTCACTAAGTAGGATTGGTGCAATGTAGCTTTGGATTCACATTTCTCACTGTAGCTCCCCAAACAGTCCAGATAAATCAAAGATATTAACATAAAAGGTGAACTAACTAAGTACTAGAACATAACTATGGCAGAGTTTTGTCTTTATTATCTCAACAGTGGAACATCCTTCCTATGCATAACACAAAAATCCAGAAGAAGGAATAAAATAAAAAGTTAAATTCATGTGCATATTACTTTTATAAAGTTATTGCATACCATAAAACCCAATGACAAAGGACAAACTGGAGAAATATTATAATTTGTATGATTCATTTTCTTAACAACTGTCAATTCTGTAGGAAAAAAAAAGTCTAAAACCTCAGTAGAAAAATATGCCAAGGATATAGCAAATAGATTATAGGGGAAAAAATGGGAACATAAAAAACCACCTCAATGTCATGCCTATGGAAAAAGCAAATTAAAACTGAGATAACATTCCATAACCTATTAGGTTTGCAAACTTCTGATGTTTCAAAATACACTGTGTAGACAGACACACCTGCTGGGTAATGAGGGCCTTTTATAATTACTGATTAAACGTAAATTCATACAAGCAATATGGAGTGCATATATGCAAGATCTATGGGTATTACAAATGCACTTACCTTCAACCCAACAATTCTACTTTCAGTAATTTGTCCTGAAGATGCTGTACAACATGTCTGAAACAATGAACAGACAGCCCTCCATATTCACGGCTTCCATATCCATGGATTCAAATAGCCACAGATTAAAAACATTCCGAAAGGAAAAGCTAAGTCAGTACCAAACAGGTACAGACTTTTTCCCTTGTAATTATTCCCTGAACAGTACAGTATAACCACTATTTACAGGCATTTACATTGTATGAGGTAGCATATGTAATACAGAGATGCTTTGAAGTATATGGGAGGGTTGCATAGTTTATATGAAGATACTACGCCACTTTATATAAAGGACTTGAAGTGCCTGCCATTTTGGTGTCTGTGGGGGCCCTGGAACCAATTCCCAATGATCCCAAGTGATGAGAATATTCTTCAGGTTCGACATTGCAGTCTTGCTTGTGCTGAACAATGCCTGGGATCAAAGTGAACACAAGGGGGTGGCTAAATACATTTTGGAGAGCTGGATGTGGTGGTGTACAGCTGTAATCCTAGCACTCAGGACTGCTATGAGTTCAAGGCCAACCTGGGGTGCACAGTGAGTTCAACACCAGCCTGAACCACATAGCAAGACCCTGTCTCAAAACAACAAAAATAAGTGAGACTTGGAATTTCTATGCCAGAAAACACAATGCAGCCATAAAAAGATTTTTAGGTACTAAATAATAATAGCTTTAAAAAAGTGAATATATCATATGCAATAATGCATGTTAAAAAGGGGAGGTACATTTTATTTGCCTGTAGTTTATATATGTATATGTGTCAGTCAGCTTTCCTTTTCTGTAACAAATGCCTGAGATAAATCAACTTTTTTTTTTGTACCAGGGCTTGAACTCAGGACCTTGTGCCTGCAAGGCAGGCGCATTGCCACTGAGCTAAATCCTTGGCCCAGATAAATCAACTTTATCAACTTTTAAAGAGGGGAAGCTGGCCACCTCATTGCAGCTGGGAAGCATAGAGAGAGGAAAAATATGGGGCCCCAATAGCCTCTTCAAGGCCATGCCCCCAGTGACCTAATGTCCTCCCATTAGGCTCCACCTCTTAAAGGTTCCACCCCTGCCCAACAGCGCCACGGGCTGGAGGGCAAGCTTTTAACACACAGCCTTTGGGAGACACTTATGCAAACCACAGCCACATGGAATATCTCTGGGAGAATTCTCAAGAAATTAGCCCCTGTGGTTACCTCTGGGGAAGAGAATTGGGGGAAGGAGATGTACTTTTCACTGTCTGCCTTTTGTACATTTTGTACCATGTGCATTTATTTTTATAAAAAGAAATTAATTTTAAAAGGCACAATTACAAATTGGTGCTTTTCTGGTCTCCTTGGTGAAGTGCCCCTGGGTAGAGAGACTATGTGCCCTTGTCTGTCAGAAGATAAAGATCTCAATTGCTGTTTAATTCAAAACTGTGTCCTCTGCTTGGAGAGGCAGGGAAGGAAATGAAACAATGAAAACCAGAGAAGTAGTTCACAGTCCTCAGAGACACTTCCCAGGTGAGCTTCACTGGTTCCAACTCCCATTGCTTGCTCCTCAGGAATACAAGTTAGATTTGTCATGGGCTGACCGAAAGGGCTCCATAAATACCTCCTGGTTCAGATTTGGTTTTTGCTAATTCATTTTTCTAATGCAGGACTCAGAGAGGTCAGCATTTTTTTATTATGGTTAATTGCCAGAATGAGTGAATAATCCTATTAGTTTTAGATGAAGAGAGAATCTATTTAAAAATAACTCTCTAAACCACATGCAACAAAGCCTAGGATAAATGAACAGATTTAATTACATAAATTAGTCACTCATAAAAAAGCAATCTGACAATCATGAATTTTATAACACCACTGGTGGAATGGTTTGAGACCTGGAAGTTTTAAATGGGGGGAAATTTCAAGTCAATCCAATAAGAAGACAATAAATCTTAATTATGATCACAGAATGTTCTGGAAATTGTTATAGAATGATGTGATATATTCAGGTACAGAATAAAATATATTTGACTAAGAATACAGAACATTCAATTGCTTTAAAGCAGCACATTTTCCACATGAAAGAAACTCATTAATTATTATAATGCATTGTATTTTTTTTTAAAGGTAAGAGATTGTATCTCAATGCACAAACACATCCTATAGCAGAGATGCACCATGTGACTCTTGCTATTTAACGATGGGAAATAAATAAGCAATTCAAGAGCTGCACTGGGGCAGACAGAACACTCACCTTCCATGAGCTGGCTTGACCTTGACTCTCAGCAGGCAAGTTCCAGGTTCTGCCCTGAGAGGGGAAGGGGAGAAAATGAGGCCTCCCAGCAAAGAGCACAGTCCCTTTGCAATTGGGGTGCTCGGAGCTTTCTGAGCACCCAAGAACTTCAAGGCAGTACCAAACAGAAACTTACCAGACAGCAAGTGAGTGAATTTTCTCTCAGTTAGTTAATCAAAGGCTCTCAGTAGATCTGTCTTCTTTCTTTTGGCTCAGAAGGAAAAGCATTTCCTGGCACTGGCTTGTTAAAAATATCTAAATTGAAAGCATTTTTAAAAACATGCTGGTATGAGGGAGTCTCTGGCCCTCCCACAGCCCACTGAGGCCTGCAGTGGCAGGGAGTGGTCCCTGAGACTGGCTGGCCAATTGGGAGGCGCCTGGACCGCTCCTGAACTGCCCTGGTCTGTACCTGTTGCAGGTGTGGCTGGGGCCAGGTGTGTCAAAGGTCCACTGTCACAGGGCCTGGAAAGTCCATGGTCAAGTCACCAGCTTCTTCTCGGACAGCCTCCCGGATAAGGACACCGAGCAGGAGGGAGCAGGCCCACAGGATGCACCGGAAACATTACTCTGCTCTTCCCAGACCCAGAGGAAGCCACGGACCGAGTTAGAATTGAGGCAGAGCAGACTGGGAAGCGCTAGAATTGGAGTCTGAGGAAAAGACCCCCAGGTTCTACAGCCATGTTCCCAGGCCCATTTTCCCTGAATCTTTAAGCCCAAGCTCTGCCACACTTGTGAAAAATTTTAGTTTTAAGATGTAATTTGATTAAATTTTCATCATGGGGGGGGCTGGATGATTAAATTATAAAATAAACCATGTGATTTAGCAGTTCATTGCTATACACTTAGGAGAAATGAATACATAAGTTCACACAGAAACTTAAGCCTGAACTTTTATAGCAGTATTATTCACAATAGCCCCTATATGGGAAAAATACAAATGTCCATCAAGTGATGAACACATAAACAAAATGTGGGATGTTCATATAATGGAATATTAGGCAGCAATAACAAAGAATGAAGTGTCTACACATGGTGCCATATGGATGACCCTGGGAACATTATGCTTAGTAAAGAAAAGCCAGTCACAAAGGACCACATATGGTATGATTTCATTTATAATGTCATTTATATAAAATGTCATTATATAAAATGTGGTCATCTGAGGTACGGGCCTTAGAAGGGTGATAACTAAGGGTTGTAGGATTTTTTAGGGGTAATGAAATTTCTAAAACGGTGCCCTTAGTTGCATAACTGTACTAAAAGCCATTGAACACATACTTTAAAAAGGTAAATCTTACAGTATGTGAATTATTTTTCAATAAAGTTAAAAGTCACACTATAGGTAAACCATGGAATGCTAGGTAGCTGTGAAAAAGAATGTGGAAGTCATTTGTGTACGAATGTATGAAAATCTCCAAGGCAGATTGTTAAACAAATAAAGACAGAGCAACAAACGGAGAGAAAAATACTGTATAGGTGTTGAAAAGCCGCTGGAAGAATGTCCAGGAAGTGAAGAACAGGAGTTACTAAAGGAGGGGAGAACATGACCATGGCGGGCAGGGTGAGAGGGAGAAGTCTCATCCTGTATTCTTCAAGCGTTGGAGTATTTTAACTCGACGTGCGTGTGCGCATGGCCTTGGTCGGCGTGGAACAGCAGGCTGCTTCGGGAGGGGGAGGGCACATCCGGGCACCTGTCCTGCAAGCGAGCCTCGGGACCTGGGTTCTCTGTGACGTCCTGGCCTTCAGCTAAGGAGCATGTTGGCATGGGATGTGGGAAATGGCAAGACCCCAGAAATGGACAGATAGAAGGAAAGACGGCTGCTAAGCAGACATTATGCTACACAGAGTCCAGGCCAGCCCATGTCGCAGAGCGGTTACTTACATTAAGAAAGGATTCTGTGTCAAGTGTTTGAGTTAATTTCTACCTCTTAGGATCGAGGGAAGTAGGGTTTAATATTTCCATGTAGGGAGAGGAACACCCAGGCTCAGGGAAGTAACTGACCTACTCTCGCGTGGTTCCAGAGGTGGATTTTCGGACACCAAAGTCGTTCTCCCACCCTGAAGGTCCCATTCAAGCCAGAGCCGGAGTGTAAGGTCATGGATTCTCCCACTCGCTTGCCCTAGGGGTTAAATTGTACACTGCCCCTGTTAAGGCATATCCAGGACTTTAAAGGTCTCCCTGTTGGCCAACACTAACCTGGGATGGTGAAGTCAGGATAATGAATTCCCTTCACTTACCCTTCAGGTGAGTTAAAGCGTGTGTGTGTCGGGGGCGGGGGGTCTTGCTGCTTGTTATGGCTGTGCCTGGGTTTGTTGGGACAATTCACAGGGCTTCACATCTATGCTATGCACACTTTTTTGTATGAATTTATGTTCAGTATACACCTCTTCCTGTCGTTTCACTAGCGCAGAAAGCCTCAACAGGCAGTGGGAAATGAAGCTTAAGGTTTATAGGGAAAAATGTAAATGCTCTTTTTAAACAAGATTCTGCGTTAGTCATGGCTGTTCCCACATGGTAGCAGCGAATGAAGAGCACCTGTCCCTGGGGGCGAGGGTGGTCAAGATATGGTCACAGCAGAGGGTGGCAAGCTGCCTGCCTGCTGATGCAGGGAGAGTGACGCCAGCTGATGCTTACATAACAATGACATGGAGCGGCCTGAACCCCTAGGAAGGACGAGCATTTTCTTCTGGCTTGTGTACACCTCCGTCGCCCTCCAGTTTAGTCCAGATGCATACTAACCTTTGCAATCAAGCAAAGCCACTTACCCAGAAAATATTTGTCTGAGCTACAGTTCTGGGAGAAAGAGCTCCATACACCCTGGTACCTTTGATGTTGGAGATCTAATTAATTCTGCTGGAAGCCCAGGTTGTTGTTGTTGTTGTTGTTTTCTTGTCCAGCTGAAGAGCCAGTCACATTAGAAGACTCCACATTGGGGGTGGAGGAGGCAATGATGTGGACTTGACTTTCCAAAAATTGTTTCTTTTAAAGAAAAGAAACAGACACTTTCGCACATTGGCGTTTCAAAAAATGTCCATCAATAAATGGTCACAGCCACACTTGAGTCTCAGGAGAATTCTCTGAGAGGCAGACCTCACCACTGAGTTCTGATGCCCAGTAATGAAAAAAGACATGTAAAATGACAGTGGAGGGACCTTGTGGATTGCAACAAGCTTCTTCCTCACCTCCTTCTCCAGAAAAAAGCCTTCCCAGCCAAGAATACAAGCTCTTAGTGTTTCCTCCCTTGCTGTGGTGTGACCCTTCAGGGAACATTTTTTTAAAATCCTCTGATTTACCTTGATCATCTAACATGTACTTTAATCAGCCTACATCAAGATTATCTATGCATCAAACAACCTAGAATCAAAACTCATAAAGCAACTGTAGTAGAAAATAAGAAAATATGGCAGAAGCAACCCAGAAACAGACAAATTTAATTGGAGACTCAGTACAAAATAGAAAAAGTAGACAAACATTTTAAGTATAGAAATCAAAATATGTAATTGATGTAGTTAACAGGCAGATCTAGTTGGATACGTGTTAAACTCTATGCCCCAAAATACAAAATTTACTTTATTTTTTAAGAACCATGGAAGTTTCTCACACAAATATAGTTTTTCAGTAAAGGACACCTCAGAACACTTTTTAAAAGTACTTCCTATTAATAAGTACTAAGAATAAAAATTATTATTTTTTTTGGTACCGAGGATCAAACTCCAGTCCTTGTGCTTTCGGAGCAGACAGTAGAACCACTGAGCAAAATCCCTGGCCCTAGAATAAAAATTAATTTTTAAAAATTAAAAATGTAATTTTGCCACTTGAAAACTAAAGTTATTGGGTCAAAATAATTATATCATAAAGAACATAATAAAAATATAAATAAAAATGGATTTATCAAAAAATGGGGGTAAGGACAATCTTTTTAACAAATATTACTGGAAAAATTTTATATTCATGTGCAGAGAAGAAAGAGAGATTGGAGACCTTTACTTCTCATGCCATAAACATTAACTCAAAATGGACCATCAACTTAAATGCAAGATCTAAAACTAATGATATTCTGAACAGAGAAGAAAATCTCCCTGACCTCAAATATAATAAAATTTGTAAAACATAAATTTTATATAATATAAAATTTCTTGTATATAATATCAAAAGCATAATCTATAAAAGAAAAGAATCTGATAAACTGAACTTCATTAAAATGTGACACACTGGGGGGTATTGCTTGCAAGTCATATATCTGGTAAAGGACTCATATCCAGAATATTTGATGTAGTCTTACAATTTAGTAGTAAGAAGACAAACATCCCAATAAAAAGTAGAAGGATTTTAATAGGTGCTTCACCAAGGAAGATATACAGGTGGCCAAGAAGCACATAAAAAGTTGCTCAATGTCCTCAGTCATTAAGGAAATGCAAATTAAAAGACACACAATGATACATCATTACACACCCACTCTCACAACAAATATATTTTTCATAGTGAGCATTGGCCAAGATGTTGAAAAACAAGAGCTCTCATCCAATGTTAAATGATACAGCTACTCTGGAAAGTAGTTTGGCATCCTCAACACAAATCTTAAAGGCAAGAAGAGCATGAAATGAAGCGTTTTAAGCTCTTAAAGAAAATAACTTCTAAACCAGACTCTTATATCCTGCAAAATTATCTTTCAAAATTGATGAAGATGTAACATACTTCCATGATAAACAAAGCCTAAAGAAATTCATGACCACCAAACCGACATTCCAAAAAATTCTCAAGGATATCATAGAAGGAAATAATGAAGCTAACAATGCCAAAAGGTCCAATAAAATGAACACATGAGATAGGGCTAGAATTAAGTAGAAGCGAAAGAAAGCAAAACAGCAACAGGAAATTAATACAATGACAGAGATAAGTCAATACCCATCAGTCATAACTATCAATGCAAATAGACTCATCAGTCAAGACACAGATTAACAGAATAGATCAAGAAACAAAATCCAACAGTATGACAAGAATACAAGAAACACATTTAATACAAAAAGAAATTCATAGACTAAAAATCAAAGGATGGAAAACAATATTCCATTCAACAGGAACCCCAAAACAAGCAGGAGTAGCTATCCTATTTTAGGACAAAGTGGATTTCAAGCCAAAGCTGATCAAAAAAGGCAAAGAAGGACATGACATATTGGTTAACAGTACTGTTCAACAAGAAGAGATAACAATTATAAACTTATATGCACCAAACCATTGTGCACCCAATTACATAAAACAAACTCTAATGAACGTAAAAGATCAGATGAACATCAATACAGTTATAGTGGGGATCGCAATACCCCAGTATCACAAATAGGTCAACTAAAAGAAGCAGACAAAAAAAATGCAAGTTGGGTGTGGTGGTGCATGCTTGTAACCCCAGCACTTCTGCAGGCTGAGTCAGGAGGACTGCAAGTTCAAGTCCAGCCTGGACAATTTAGTAAGTTAGTGAGACCCTGTCTCAAAATGAAAAATAATAAAAGGCCTGGCTTAGTGTGAAGGCTCTGGTTTCAATCCCTGGTACTGCACAACAACAACAACAACAATAATTGGAAATAATAGCAGAATTTAGAAAAGCAGTGACACTAATAATATGTGTAAGAGCTGATTTCTTGTGGAGGAAGAGGGGATGAAATAAAGTGGAGAAATAACTAGCTGCCCTAATAAAGGAAAAAGGACAAATATATAAAATAATAATTGTGAATGGAATATAACCATAGATATGAATAAAATCACATAAAGATTTTTTCAATTCTATGTAAATAGATCCCAAATGGATGCTTTTCTAGAAAAATATAAACGACCAAAAGTGATCCCTAAAAGAGATTTTAGGAATAAGAAAATACTGGTGATTTGGAAGATGTTAAAAAAAAAAAACCTTGGTAAGAAAAAATTATTCATCCACAGAAGCACGTTTTATTCAGCAGTTTCAGAAGTGAATCCCACTGAACCTTACTGGTTGGAGAATTCTATTGTTTCAAAACTTCTCTAAAGAGCATAGAGAAGGAGAAACTC
Organism: Heterocephalus glaber; assembly: GCF_000247695.1. Next base: position 22,609,755 of record NW_004624745.1, read on the forward strand.
TTCTATATTATTCCGGTAATTTGTATATCAATGATAACCAGATACAATCACCATAATCTAAGGAAATCTCAGGTGAGTTTCACTTATGTATTTAGATGTAAATATTGCAAATATATTATTAGCCAATAGATCCAACAGTGGATGAAAATAATTACAGAAAAGGTGTCCAATATTTTAAAAACCCATTGCTGTGATTTACCACAGAAATATGACTCAATAAAATGTGTTCATCCTCATAGATGATATACACTGGTTAAATTACAATTACATCCTGATTTTAAAAACCTCGATAAATTCTCTGAGGTACTTCTCTAAGAAGCTAAGTTAAATATATCTCAAGTCAGAAACTAGACTTATGTTTAATGGGGAAAGATTGGAAGCATCTCAGCATAGTGCAAAATGAGACTCCCTTCCGTGTTGTGACACTGTCATTTAGTATTGTACTGAGGAACCATTTGATCCATCCAGACAAAACTGAGCAGGAGGCTCAAAAACTGGAAGAGGAGAAGACAAATGTTCCCACTGACTGTATGATTGGAAAAATTAAGAACATAAATTACAAAACTATTAAGAGCAGTAGGACAATTTACTAAGCCAAGAGGGCACAAAATAAATATTTTTTTAAAAATCCAAGAATCTATACAGCAATAACTTTGTAAATACATTTGAAGAAAAGATTCCTTTTACAATAGGAGCAAAAACAACAAAAAAGGTAAAACACCCAAGAGCAGAACAATTGTACAAGATTCATATAAAGAAAAATCTGAAAACAGAGGGACAAAAGAAAGACTTGACTAAATGCAAGCATGTCTCCTATTCTTGGAGAAAGAGAATCACCTGTACAAAGATAACAATTCTCCCCCTTGTTAAGCTATAAAATAATATAAGCCCAAGGAGATAATAGAGGATTTATGTGATGTTGCTTTGTTTTGTTTTGACTTACAGAACTACACTGAATACCTAAATGCTCTTGTTCCATTTATTAATGACCTTGCTTTTCTTTCTTCCTTTCCAGTGAAATATTTTGCGCTTTCCAGGCCCCCTTTTCTCTCAGTACTGTATAGTGAGAAGAATTCTAGCTTTTAAACTGGCATGGTGGTACATGCCTGTAATCCCAGGATGCTGGGAGGTTGAAGCAGGAGGATCAGAAGTTCAAGCCCTCCTTAGTTAACAACTTAGTGAGATTCTGTCCCAAAATATAAAATAAAACAGGATGGGAATATAGTTCAGGGTAGAGGCTCTCATTTCAGTCTCCAGTAACACACACACACACACACACACACAGGAAAAAAAAAGTGATTCCTCCTTTTGGGATTGAAAAATCACAGCAAAATTGCATCAAACTAAAGAGAATAAAAAGTCCCTTCCTCCCATGCAGCTGCAGAGAAGAGTGATAGCGTTCTGTATTGCAAACACCGTCCTTGCTGTTGTTATTCCAGCAAAGGAATGGTAGGTCACCTGGTTTGAGGGTGCTGGTGGATCCGGGGAAAACCAACCCTGAACTTCCCCAGAGGCTAATACCCAAACTGGTTGGCCAGGCAGAAATATTTAAATCGATCTCTGTTTTCTCCAAGGTATTAACATTGGTGAACTTTGTTGTGCTTCTCCCTTCTGTCATAGGAAGCGCTGGTGAGCAGATTGTTAGATTTTAAACAAGGAATTTGAAAGCCTAGCCTCATTCAAATTAGCATAGACAAGTCAAAGCTAAACTTTATGTGGAAAATTGAACATATATGGAATATTGAACATGCAAGAATAGCTAAGAACATTCCAGGAGAAAAGGAATGAAAAAATATATTGCTATGAGAAGTTAAAACATATTGTAAAACCACAGAAATTCAATGTGCTCGATCCTGGCTTGGAAATAGGAAGTTGGATCAGTGGCACATAATACAGTCCAGGAGTAGATTCAGAACATTCAGGAAAATAATGTAAAATAAAGGGAACATTTTAAGTCAGTAGAGAAAAGACAAGTGAGCCTGGAAGTGGATGGGATAAATGGAGTAGATGTCTGGAAAAGAATAAAATTGGATCTCTATTCATACCAAGATAAACTCCAGATGGAAATATAAATGCAATAGACCCAACAGTGCATAGATAATAAAAGCCATAAAAGGACTAGAGCATACATGGAAGATTTATTTTTATAATCCCAGCTTGTGGCAATTTTTCCAAGCATGACACAAAAGTCAGAAATCATAAAAAAATAAAGACTGATAAATCCATCTACAGAGGAACTAAGAATATTTTCATGGCAAAAAGAAAATACTATCAAAAAAGTCAGGAGAGAAATGATAAATTGAGGTGAAGAATTGGCAACATGCAATAAACTGTCAAGTTTCTTAATATTCAAAAAGCTTTTAACGTTAACATCATAATACTAAGAAACAGATCTTAATATTAAGATGTTCTTAATATTAAGAAAAATGATCAAAGGACATGAACCACTAGTTATAAAAAAAGAAATACAAGTGTCCTTCAAATCCTCATCATAAACATATGAATCAAATTAATTTGGTACTGTCACCTGTAAAATGGGTCTATTCACAGTGCCTCCCAATATATCCACCCAATCCATCCATAGCAGTCAAAACGGTATGTGACACATAGAGGTCGGTTATGATCATTATCATTACTAAGGATAGTTGGCCTAATTAAAAGTTATAGCATACTCAGTCATGCATCTTCTAGAAATTTGGGGGACTTAGGTGTAAACGTGTTTACAGGATGCATGTGCAGACGAAGCCATTGCTGCATTGTTTGTAACAAGGATTGGAAACCACCTAAATGACCATTAAGACAGACTGGTTAGAGGTGGTATGGAAATCCAGACAGTCAGCTCCTTTGCTGGCATTAAAGATGGAGGTAGATGTTTCTGCACCAATGAAAGGTCTTCAGTACTGTGTATTACTAAATAAGAAAAAAACAAGCATGATGCAGATTGGTGCATCCTAGATCATTGTATATAAAAATTGCATATTCATAAAATATCTTGTATATTCATAAAATATCTCTGAAAGAAGATAGAATCATTTTATTTCTCTGGGCATTATCTTTTTTAATGATCTATTTATTTTTACCATGTGTCTGTTTCCTATTCAAAAGGCAAATCTATTTTTCAAGAGTTTGCAGTGAGCACACTAAATTTTTGCACAGAAGCAGCCTTTTCTATGTATATTTGAAATTTTTACTTTCAAACATTTTAAGTCTGATCCTCTAGCCTGTTTGCACTTTCTTGTAGAAATATTCTGTGTAAGAGAAATAACATGATTCCCAAGAGAGAGAGAATCAGCAGACAGCAAAGTAAACCCATACGTGCCTGTTGCCTTGACTAGAACAAAATGAACAACAACATCAAAAGCCTTTGAAATTCAGTAATTCAGTCCCCCTCTGATTCAGTGCTGCCCACTTGGCCCCTGTACACACCCTGAACCTGAATGGGAAGCACTCTCCTGGCTTCTGAAGTCAGAGGGTGCAACCAGGGAATTTTGCACCTTAGCAACGCGAGGTATCCATGGATGCTCTGCCCTCGTGTGGGGAGAGGCTGCTGTAGCAACCAGGACACCACCACACTGGTCAGAAGATTCCCCGGGAGTCTGTCCCGGGATTTTCAATACAAGGCACTGTTAGGACAGCTATGCGATGCCCTCTATTTTCTAGCATAACAATGGTCAGATATGTGGATTTCACATATGCATATACAAAAGCAATTGAATATGAAAGCAATTAAACATTAAGGTGCATGATTTTGGACCTAATGATAGTTATTGGTTAGCTTTCAAAAAAAAGCTCTGGGATTTTATGCTTAAGAAACAAAATTCTTGCAGAGAACTGTGAAGTGTGCTCAGCCAGGGCCAGCCTCGGTCTGACTGATGGTGTCCCCAACGTACCAACATTTTGGCCTCCTGTGGTCACATGAGCCAGAATGTGCATACATCCACAAGACCATCCTGGGGCCAACGTTTCCATGTTTGAACACAATAAAAAAAATTTCAAGATGGCTCTAGAACAGAGGTCAATATACTTATTTTCAAGATAGTAAATATATTTGGATTTGTGGTTCATATGATCTCTAAGGGCTCAACGTCGCTTTTGTAGTGCCAATAGCACGGACTATGCATAGGAGAAATAGTGTGTTTGTGTCCCAATAAATCCTGTTTACAAAAACATGTGGCAGGCCACACACCTATTAGAATAGCCAAAATACAGAACACTGACGTTATGGTTTAGATCCAGAATGTCCCCAAAATTCTTACAGGAGTGGCTTCTGGAAGGTGATTTGATCAAGGTGGCTTATACTATTACTAATGAATTCAGCAACTGAGTGGGCAGATGGGAGCTGGTCACTGACTGAGAAGACTTTATCCCCCCCACCCCTCCCCAGATCCTCCCTCCTTTCTCTGCTTTCTGGCTCCCATGATGTGCACGGGTTTCATCTGCTAGGCCTTCTCCCTTTATGATGCCCTTCCTCCCTTGGAGCAGCCAACTATGGACTGAACCCTCTTAAAGCTGTGAGCCAAAATAAACTTCTCCTCCTTTAAGTGGTGGGTATTGGGTATTTTGTCCTAGTGATGAGAAAATGACTAAGACACCTGACAAACCAAAGACTGGTGAGGATGTGGAGAGACAGAAACTCATTCACTGCTGAAGGAATGCAAAACGGTCCAGCTAGGCAGGAAGACAGCTTTCTATTTTCTTACAAAACTAAACATACTTTTATTACCATATGATCCAGCATTTGTACTCTGGAATTTACCCAAAGAAGTAAAAAACATAGGTTCACAGGTAAACCCACACATGGATATTTATGCAACATTATTCACAACTCTGAAAACTTGGAAGGAACCAAGATGTTCTCTCAAATAAGAGAACAGACAAATAATTGTGATACATTCAGGTGATAGAATATTATTCCCTCTAAGAAAGAAATGGGCAATGAAGCTAGGAAAAGACATGGAGGAAGTGTAAATGTTTATTCCTAAGTAGAAGGAGCCAATCCGGAAAAGGCTGGATACTGTCTATGATTCTAACTGTATGACATTCTGGCAAAGTGAGAACTATGGAAATAGCAAAAAGTGATTGCAAAGGGTTGTGTGTTTCAGTGACAGATGCATAGATGGACACAGAGCATTTGCAGGGTGGAGAAATCATCCTATGTCTCATAATGGTGAATGCATGTATTGTACTTTTGTCCAATCCCATAGAATGTACACCAAGAGTGAGCCCTAATGTAATTATGGGCAATGATGATATGTCAGTGTGGTTTATCAATTGTAACAATGTACCCTGTAATGGGGGATGTTGGTCAAGGGAAAAGTCACATGTGTTGGGTCAGGGGACATACAGGAAATCTCTGTACCTTCACCTCACTGTCACTGTGACCCAAGACCTGTTCTTCAGAAGTCTGTATTTAAAAAGGCAAGAGGAAAAGCAAGCAAGCAAACAAACAAAAACCAGTTTGCATGCCACATTTGACCTGCTGGGTATAGTTTACCAGAACCTGAGAATATTCCTTTCTGCCTCCAAAATGGAATTGTACCTTGCTGTCAGTATGATGTTTTCAGTTTCTGCTTCTTGGAATTGAGGGCAGTTCAGCAATAAGACATCCAACACCTTGTACTTGACTGAATGTAGTGATTGCTACACCTTAATATGTGAATACCTCCAAGACTTTGTGTGTGTGTGTGTGTGTGTGTGTGTGATGTTTTGTATACCTAAGTGCTGCATAAGACCCCCAAAGCCTTTAATCCAAGAAATCTGCTCAAAAACTAGTCGTGAAATATTCCCATCCTCATCTGGCTGTACCAAAACCACAGCAGATGTGCCAGTTCAACAGGTACACAGTGTGTAATGACCAAATGAGATATTAGTGATGAATATCTAAAAAAACAAAAAGAAAACAACCAAAATCACAATGTCCTTATCTGTTTCAGCTTTTCCCAAAGATCCTGCAGACACCCGCACACAGAGAAAATGCATCTTTGGCTTTGTTTTCTCCATGACACAGTGCTGTCCGGTCTCCTTCCTTTTGACCTGACAGTGGGGTGGTGACTCTTGCTGCGGACTGAAGTGTCAGCAGGCGCTTGTGCGGAAGAGACAGTCTGAAGAGGTGGGGGCTTCTGGAGGTGACCGGGCTTTGCAGGCAGTCTCCTGAGTGGAATCAGTGTCCTTACAGAAGAGACCCCAGGGAGCTCCCTCCCTGCCCCTTTGCCACTGAGCATAGAGCAAGAAGACGGTCCGTGGCTCAGGAACTTCTCCAACACTGAGCCTGCCAGCACCCTGACCTTAAGAAACACGCGTCTGTTGTCCATAAGCCACTCAGGGTACAGCAGGTAGTTAGAGCAGCCTGGGCCAAGGCACTTTCTTTTCCCCTTTCTGTTTCTCTAATACAGGGCCAGCTCTTGAATATAAGACCTCAGCTTCTCCATGGTTCTATAAATTCCTGGCTGGGAGAAGCTCAGTCCTGCCAGCTCTGGGGAACTAAACTATTAACTCTTAAAACTTTATCCTTATTTCTTTCTCCTCCTCTTCTTGTCTCTCCTCCCTTCTTCCACTTCCTCCTCCTCTTCTTCTTTCTCCTTCTCCTTGTTCTTTTTTGTCCTTCTCCTCCTCCTACTGCCAAAAATGTCAGAAAATCCACCCCACTTGGAGGCAGAAAGCTTTGATCTAAGGTGTGTTCAGCAGACAGACTTGGGATCAAGGCGTCCTCTCACTTCGAAGGAAAGCACACCTGTTTCAGTTACACTTGAGCCATCAACACACCATTTAGCATCTTATCTCTGTTCCTGGCAGCTGGTGTGAGGATTTCTAGGGCAAGCGACAGGGTGACAGGACCACACTTCTTTGTTCTGTCCTGGCAGGTGGTGGCTCCTTGCAGTCAGCAGCTGCTGTGTGCCGTTCAGTTTTTAAACACACCTGTTTAGTCAATGCTTCCTACTAATGTCTCTGTTATAACAGAGTGAGGTTTCTGTTTTACTGATTCCACCCTGATTGATCAACTAAATAAGATCCACTTGTGTCAGGGGTGAATTAAACAGTGACAACATTGCTTCAGAAAAGTCACCATCGGGTTTAGAGTAGCAACTTTCACTGAGTGAAAATAAATAACCTGGACCACATATTTATGTGCTAGCCACCCCTGAGCCCTTCACCTCCTGAAACAATGGCTGTCGTTATGGCAGCGTTCGTGTGCCATTTCACCCCCAAATTCGTGTCACGTAGAACCTCAGAATGTGGCTTTATTTGGAACTGGTTCACTGCAGATATATTATAGGTAAGGATCAAAATGAGATGGTCTTGGATTAGAGTCACCTCCAAATCCAGTGACAAGTGCCTTATAAGAGACAGAAAATGACACACAGACACATCTGGCAAGGGCCACCTTGCTGCCTTGTAACACAGTGACATGGGGACACCCAGCGAGTGTGCTAGCTCAGGTCTGTCCTCCTCCTCCTCCTCCTCCTCTTTTCCATTTTCTCCCTCTCCTCTTCTTACTCACCTTTGTCCTCCTCCACCTCCTTTTGACACTAGGGATTGAAGCCAGAGTACCAAGCTACATTGCATCCCATTTTAAATTTTGAGACAGGATACTGCTAAATCACTAAGTTGCTCATGCTGAGCTCAAACTTTCAATCCTCTTGCTTCAACCTCCCAGAATGCTATGACTGCAGGCCTGTGCTGCCATTAATAAGCCCAGAAATGCTCCACAGGAGTTTTGGGGCATAAACACTTGCTGGCACTAGCTGAGCCTCTGCAGGAAGCTTGTACAAGAGGAAGGCCCACTGTCTCTCCCCATTTCATGATGCAGGAGTGCAGTCAAAAGGCCTAGAATTGTGTCCCCAAACAGATATTTTCTCCTCTCTCCTGGGGAGGCCCTGGCAGCAGCCCTGCTTGCAAGACAGTTCTGCTTGTCAGCTGGGGGCCGGGCAGTGTCCCAGCTCGGACAGATGTGGGAGCCACAAAGGAAAAGGGAGTCAATGTAGGTGGCAGAGTATTTAACAAGCCCATCTAGGGTCCTTGCCTAATTGGAGAAAGGCACTGTCTTAGTCACTTTCCTTGTCATTGAGACAGTACCTGACATGCGCAACTTAAAGCAGGAGAGGTTTAACTGGGCTCATGGGTAAAGTCCACCATTACCCAGCTGGAAGGCAAAATGGCAGGACACTGCTCACATCATGGTGGACAGAAAGTGGAGAGAGACCACAGCCCCAGTGACTCGCCACTTCCAACTAGACCCCGCCTCCTAGCAGCAAGTCAGTTATAAAATCCCATAATCCAACCACCTTCCAAAAGCCCTACCTGTGGGTGCAGGAGGCTTGGGGAGCATCTAGCTGTAAACCACAGCAGGCATCCTGTTGCAGATAGCCAACGTTCCACTCCAGGCCCAGGCCTTGGCTTAGGCCGAGGGCCGGATATCCTTCCTCACACCACCGAGCCCAGTGCTGCACTCAGTTCTACCCTGCCTGGCCAAGACCTGTGTTGGCCTGAGACTCAAGATTAAGGCCAATATCACATGGCATCTTCACATGTAAAACTGAGAGAGTTCAAATGACCTAACCGGAAGCCGCCTCCCCACTCAGCCCGTGGGTGAGGCCCCCAGCCAAGCAGCCCTCCTAATCGTAGGACCAGAACAGCCGCTGCTTGTGCCTGAGTAGTGGGCTTCTGCTGCCTGCCAGTCAATGGAAGTACTCCCGTGCCCTCCTGCGGGATCCAGGGATCACTCCTCTTGTTACTACAGACGCTGACTCCTGTCACCCCTGCTGCTCACTCTGCTCCTGAGGAAAGCCCCAGTGCGGCCCCCAGTGACATGCATGGTCCCCTTCTCCTGGCTGTGAGTATATGTGACTCACAAATCGCATGTCTCATCTGTGTAGCATCAGTGTTGTACATGTGCCCATCCCCAGAATCCCGGGGTAGGAATGGGTCCCTCATCGATGGGGTGAATAGGAGGAGATTTTCAAAACCCTCAGTTTTCCTCCAGAGGAGCCCAGGTGTGCGACCCTCTCTCCATGCCTAGCATGAGTGGCCACCAGCCTGCAACAGAAAAGCACTTATAAGGGTCCGGGGCAGAGATTTTCCAAGGGTTGGAAAGGATGATATGATTATTTCTGGAATGGGGAGGGGGCCAAGCAGGGGCAGCAGAAAGAAAGCAGAATTTGGAGCTGACTGTTCAGAGGCGGTGCTTCCTACTGGCCTAGAGCAGAACACTTCTTTCTAGACGTCCATCCTCCCATTTCATAGTAGCGTGCGTGGTGGGTCCTGTTTCATTGGACTCGATGGCTGAACAGAAGTTTAGCCCCTCCCCCAAGGACGTCTAAAGTCATCAAAGGACCTCAGCCAGGCCCTCCAGGAACCCACCTGGCTGCCCCTTGCTGGGGTTCTCTGTGTACTGAGAAATAGCTTCCAATGACCACTAGGGGGCGGCAGCCACATCCAGAAGTCCTACACACAGGCAGCTAAAACGAGTAGTTTTGGAAATATCTCAAGACATGGCTACTGCTTTATTGATCTCAGGTAAACACACAGACCAATCTACCTGCTGGGCCAGTTGCTCCCAGTCTGTCTCTTTCTTGTATTTAGGGTTTTTTTTTATATATATCCAATGACTACACACTTAAAAAAATTTCCAATCCTTATCATTCAGGTTAACTGCATTTCTTTGGTCCTCAAGCCCTCCTAGCCTTTGCTTATCTCCTGTAGCCTGATTTAGTATTTATGTCTCCCTTGTGCCCACTGGGAAATCGCTTACTGATGTGCACCTAAGATAGCGTTTTAGTCTGCACTCATGTGGCCTCGCCTGGAGACAGAGATTATGGGACTTCTAGCAGATTTCTCAGCCTCATCAGCGGATTTATAATTGGTGTTGTGCCTGTGACTGAATTATGATAGCATCCGGAGGAGATGTAAGTTCAGGGGTAAGTGCAAACGAAGTATTTCAAATCATATCCCCCTGTCCCTCAGTACTGGAGACTGAACGCAGGGCCTTCGTACTGAGCTACATCCCCAGCCCTTTTTATTTTGAGACAGGGTCTTGCTAAGTTACTGAATTGCCCAGACTGGCCTCGAGCTTACGATCCTCTCTCTCCTATCTCCTGGAGTGCTGGGATCACGGGTGTGTGCCGCCACAGCCAGCTTTGTAGCTTGGCTTCTTTGTGGCTCTATCTACTTTGTTTGCTTGCTTGTTTAATGACTTGGTTCAGATGCTGGACCACTGTGTATCCCTCAAAGCACACATCTGAATGTACCATGTAGATGACTTTTAGGATCATTTTTGGGGAATAAATTGCCTGGTATTACTAAGTAATATCTCATTTAAAATGTATTGATTTGAATCAGTGGCAAAATACACTCAGCAACTTCATACTTCCCTCCACTATCCCTCAATTTCAGTAAGTGTCTGCTTTTGTGGCCAGTGGTAATGACTTCTCCAAGCACAGTCCTGTCACCCCATCTTATTTCCAGGAGCCCTCGGCAAGACAAAGCAGCTGGAGGAGGGCGAGGACTGGAATTTGGGAAAGGAGAGAGCCTTCTGGCTTTTCCTTTAAGCAACCGATGTCCATAGGTGTGTCCCTGAACCTTGCTGAGCCTCAGTTTCCCCTGCCAGTGTCCAGGTAACCCCACTAAGCTCTTCAAACCCTGCTGTGCAGGGAGTTGCCTGCTGCTTATCCATTTTGGAAAAGTTTGAAGCTATTCATGCAGTCAGGGACGGTGTGTCGGAAAGGAGACATTCTGTGAGTCAGTTGGTTCATGCTGACATCGTGAGCCCTGGGTCCTGGAGAAGCCCAGAAGCTTAATGCATTTGCACGGAGTGTGGATCCTCCTTTCCAGGGCAGGCTTCTAGTAACCAATCCTAAAGGAGCAAAGTCAGAGTTGTCCTCATCTGTGGTGACACCTCAGGGCCTGGGATCTGACAGGAGTCAGATGAAATGGCTCTTTGCAGGGTACCAGGCGAGGACAGCCTGACACATGGCACTTCATCATGACCGGGAGCTAAGGGCCCCTGGTCCAGGGTGACATTTAGGGAAGGGCCTGTTCCTGCCACCAGGGGCAGGGTCCCCCTATGACCCTGTGTGTGCTTTTTATAATAGTCTATTTTCTGTGGCTCTACAAAACACTGGAGGTTAGCAATGCATAAAGGGGCTTATTTAGCTCACAGTTCGGGCGATTGGGGGTCTCTTCTTTCTGTTCAGCCCCTTGGCCATGTCACATGGTAGATGCATCCTCAGGGGATCACACAGAAGAGGGAGAGTTCACAGGGCCAGAGAGGCTTGAGGGACCAGTCTTGCTCTCCTATTACAACCTCTCTCAAGTGGGAACCAACCAGGGTCCTGTGGGAACTACATTAATCCCTTCTGAAGGCAGCACCAAAGTGACCTAATCTCCATCCATTGGGCCCCACCTCTTAATGATGCCTGCACTTTCACAGTGCTGCACTGAGGACAAATCCTCCCACACCCGAGCGCTTGACGGACATCACATTCAAACCATAGCACATTTTATCAGGTGTGGCCTGGGGCTGCCTCAGAGCTCTTTCTCTTTAGAGCAGAGATTGTTCATCAGGCTCTTTGGGCAGAATCTAGTTCAAGGTGACATTGTCTTTGACTCACATCATTTTAAAAAATTAGATTAGTTACCGACACGTAAGATCAGATTTCACAGCTTCTTCTAGAATACCCAAAAGTCCATTAAGACGTGGTGCATGTCCCCTGCTGGCTGCAAATGGCAGGATCTGGGAGCTCCAGTTTGCCACTACCCTCTTCTGGGGCTTTTCTCCCCTTGTTTTCAATCTGCAGGCCTCACAGGGGTCCCCGCTTCTCTGTTCTGACATGCTGTGTTGTGGTGGCAGATTGAACTTTCCACAATCATGTTTTCCTTAGGGGGCTGCCTCATCCGAGTGCTCGAGAACTGTTCCCCATCTTCTAAAAGTATCATAAGGACAAAGGACACATGCCAGATCATGATAATAGGCTTTAATTTTTAAAAAATCATAATACAGCGAAAGCACCCTTGTCCTATACAATGAACACATAAAACACTGCACGCCAAATATTGAGATTCTATTTGTAAAGAGCTAGGAATGGTATCTGGCACATAGCAAGTACTCTATGCATGTGAAAGTAGATTTTATAATATGGCAACAAGCCCTTGAAATGTGTGGCTCAGTTCATCTCCCCATCACACTTTCCTGTCTTTAAAACCAAGGAGGGAGGAAGGAGGAAGAGGTCAGAGATTTGCACCTAGGGGAGGTGAAAGTGACACCTGGTCTCTCAAGGGCAGGAGGACTAAAACTCCCTGATCTCCTCGCCTTAAAAGGCACAGGCATCCGGGTGGGGGAAGTGACTGGTGATAAGGACCTTCGGTGTGTCTGGAGTATCAAGGACACTGTGCTGCTGTGGATCACATTGCGAGTCACAAGTGCTCTGGCTCCCTCTCCAAACTCCTTCCCTTCAGTCTGGACAACATGTGTCTGCCTGCAGCAAGGTCCCCCTCTCTCGGGGCCATGAGGCGGCAGCAGCCATCGCCGGGCTCCATGGCCCATGATCCCCTGAGACAGTAGGTGAAATACTGTGACCGTATGCATTGAGCTTTCACTGGATTTTCAAAGGACTTGGGGACCCTCAAAATCACACATCTTGAGGACTGCAGTAAATCAGAAATGTCTCCAAGAACAGAGGACTCACTGATTATTAAATGAAAGAAGGACTAGATGAGAAGTCTGACGTCATGGTGTGGGCAGGGCCTCACTTCCTCCAAGACCTGTAGGGGAGACTCCGAGGTTCTGTGGGTGGCCATCAAGTCTTGGTGGCCCTCAGCTTCAAGCTCCAACCTCTGCCTCTGTCATCCTGAGCCACTGTCCTTGTGTCTGTGTCCAAATTCCTCTTTTCTTATAAGGACATCAGTCTTACGGGATTTGGGCCCACTCCAATCACCTCATCTTAACATGATCATCCATGAAGACCCCATTTCCAAATAAAGTCACATTCATAGGTACCAGGGATTAGGACTTCAATATATCTTTTGGGGAGCACAATTCAACCCATCAAATAGCTACTTCACCTCAATAGGCCTTGCTACTCCAGTCCTGTGTGTTGTCATTGCTCAAACCTAATCCTCCCCATGGCTCTTGGGGGGGGGGAGCACTTCTCTCCCTCTGATGGTAACTGAGCACCTTCCCCTGGGTATATACCCTAAGGGGAACATTTTTTCCTCCTCCATTCAGTCCTGTGGGAAACAAGTCCCTTGTAGATTGAGATGCATTAGTGGGAAGTATGTGTGTGTTGGGAGGAATATGTGAAGAGTAAGTGGGTGTGAAGGAGGAGGAGTGGGAGACAGGAGGACAGAAGGAGGATAGAGCTGCTGTTATAAGCACAGAAGTGGCAAAGACAAAAGTGGTACTGTGCTTGGGACAAATATGGGCATGCCATGACTTTGAGTACAATTATGTAAGGCGTGTGTATCAGAGGGGATTGGTTTTTTTTGGTACCATGTATCGAACTCGGGACCTTGTGCTTTCAAGGCAGGTGCTGGAACCATTGAGCTAAATCCTCAGCCCTAGAGAGGATATTAATTCTGCTTCTTTAGCAGTGGGTTCAAGAAGAGGGGTGTTAAATTTTCCTTCACATGAACTTGACCAGGTGGGGAGTCCAAGAAGGTGTGGAGCTCCTGCTCCATGGCTTTGCCCAGGATCCAGCCTCTGCAACTTGAAAATAGGCTGGTTTTTTCCCAAGTAGAGCTGCTCAACACCTGTCAAGTCCCAGACACTATGAAGGGGACAAGGAAAGCACAGGGCACATCATTTCCCTTCCAAGGATGACTTGGAGATTGCACTCATCACTCCCACTTCTACTGGTCAGAACATAGTTATGGCATCTTTCTAGCTGCAATGGAGTATAGGAAATGCAATAT
>NW_004624745.1:22623839-22703102 GCF_000247695.1 Heterocephalus glaber
GGCCTTTGCTTTGAACTACCCAGCTCTTTTTACATTTTTAGACAGGGGTCTTGTTAAGTCACTAAATTATCCAGGCTGGGCTAGAGCTTGCAATCCTCCTATCTCAGCCTCCCAGAATGCTGTGATTATAGGAGAGTACCACTGCTATGCCTGTGTCTAGATGTTATCCCCTCAAGCCTCATGTAGTCATAGGTGGGGCTTTTTCTGAGATGGCTGGGTCTAGAGTGTGTGACTCAGATTGATTCATGGTGCACTGCTATAATCAAGTGCACTATGATTAAGGGTGTGAGTCCTACCCACTATAAGTAGCCTGGGTAATATATAAGGAATAAAAAGAGCTGTGGTCATCTTTTGCTTGCTTTGCTACCTTCTGCCCACCATGAACTGTTTTTCCTCTGTGATGCCCGTCTGCCATGCCATCCTGCCTTGGACCCAGCTGATTATGGATTGAAACCTAGACAAACTGTGAGCCAAATAAATCTTTCTTCCTTTAACTCTGAGTATTGGGTATTTTGTCCTAGCAATGAGAAAAGTAACTAAGACAGAATTTGGTACCAGGAATAAGATCATTGTTATGACTGTACCTGACCATGTGGTTCAGGAGCCTTTGGAACTGGCTTATAGGAGGGGGAGGAAAAAAGAAAAGTTGAGATGCTGGCTGAAAAAGTAGAGCTGGAATACTTTAGACTGCACTTGATGGGAGATTCTGGTCAGAGCTCAGAAGACCAGAATGCTGACTGAAATGATCTGGTAAAGACTAGGCTCAGGAGTTTTCTGCTGAGAAGGATTACACTGGTTTTTGGACTCCAGATAATGTGTGTTATGTCTTGGCAGAAAGTTTGTTGGCATTTTGCTCATGTTCAGAGACTTTGCATTAGACTAAGATTAAGGGCAGTGGACTAATCTTGTAGAAGAAATTTCAAGGCAGTCTAATGTTGAGGTGGTAGCATGGCTACTGTTGGGGCTTTTAGCCAGATTTATGTTGATAATCAAGAGCAAAGAATCTAGCTGAATGATTCAAAATGTTGTGAATTTGGACAGAAAGGAAGCTCCAGTAAAGTTGCAGCCTGCAAGGATGGAACAGAGGAGAAATTGGCCACTAAAAAGACTACCAAGGAAAAGCCAAGTATTTCAAACAATAGAAAAGAAAAGATGGTCTGAGGACATCACAAGAACCAGCCTTTGTAGGCCCAGGGTTGTAAAGGCGAAAGCATTTGCTTTGAGAAGAAAGCCCAAGAGCACCATGTTCCAGAATGGTGGCGGCCTAGAGAATTTGTTCTTGGGCCCAGCAATGAGAAAAGTAACTAAGACAACCACTATGTCCAGCCTGCATCCCACACGTTTGGAAGCCATGGTCAGGAATTTTGCTAGATATAAGAAGGCAGGGACAGATACTGGGAAACAATCAACAGTCTACTATAGAAGGAATGTGATTTTAGGAACATAGTGTCATTAATCCCTCCGAAGCCCTAAAATTGACAAAAGAAACCCAGAGGCATCCATACAATAAAGACTTTGAGATGTGTGTGATTAGAAACATCAGATTATCATGTGGAGCATGTCCACCTTTAACCAGCTGTGGCATTCATGAGGAAGGCTTGAGCTCAGGCAGGTATGTGTTGGGCTGCTCTACGGCCAGCTGGTTTTCAATGACATAGCATGCCCTGCAGCTCTCCAGAACTCGGGCCTGGAAGAATGCCTTGTCCTTCTCCTGCCAGGTATCTGACTCAATGTACACGTTGAATGGGTCATGTGAGTGCTCCAGTTTCTTGGAGCGGATGTAACTCAGCATGATGCCCAGAGTGAAGAAGCCAAAGAAACCCAGCACCATGAGGATATAGAGCGCCTCCAGCTTGCTGTCATCACGGAGAGGAGACCTGCGGGCCAGGCCAGATGCATTGCTGTCTGGTTGAACTGTCGCCTGCCACACAGTAGCTAGGAAGGGCATCACAGCTGTGGAATTTGACAAGATCATCCTGGACTGCAAGCTTCCACCACCGGAAAGTCAACGTCCCAAGTAAACTTCCTAAAAGAAAAATGCAACCTGAAATTGAAATCAAAAGTGCATATCAACCAACACACACACACACACACACACACACACACGGGTCTTTAAAATCTCAGGTGACAGAAGTGACCCTGCTGCGTTGTGTTATTTCCCCTTTGTAAAATGGGAAGAAACATCACTGACATTGCAGGTTGTTGGGTCATGGACAAGACATGCAGAGTGGCTGTTACTCTACTGGGGAAACAGCAGGCACACATTTTGTGGTTCCCAGGATGAGTTTATTGGTTTTTCCACCTACTTAAGAAATTGTGGCTGGGGATTTAGCTCAGTGGTTTCGCCGCCTGCTGCGCAAGTGCAAGGACCTGAGTTTGATCCCCGGTAAAAAAAAAAAAAGAATTTGTGGCCCAAGGATTTAAGGTTTTAGATTTGGCTGTCCCCTGGCTGACCAGGCTCTCTTCTTTACCTTGTGGCCAGCTCAGTCATGAATGAAAAGTGAAGATGTTCGTAGCCCTCCTGATGGCTGGGCTTTTGAGTCTAGGTAAGGCCTGTCAGGATTAGTAGGGTGGCATGGGCTCAAGAGATGCCCAGATACTCATTCTTGTTACCAATTCTTTTGTTTTTCTTTTCATGGTACAGGGATCAAACTTAGGGCCTTCTCATTGAGCTACAGCCTCTTTTTCTATTTTCAGTTTTTATTTTTGAGGCACTGTCTTGATAAATCACTATGTTGCTCAGGCTGGAGTCGAACTTATGATCCTCCTGTCTCAGCCTCTCAATTTCTTCTTAAATGACTTGAAACCAACTATGGATGTATGGAACCCTGCCCCAGAAAACAGCATGTCTTAAACTGAAGATGTCATTTTATTTCTCCAAACCCAGAATGACTACAATGGACAAAAATCCTGCTACCAGTTACTATTAGGGATTTTTTACAGGTTAATGACCATGTAAGTCTAGAATTATGGAGACGCAAATGTTAATTGGTTTAGAACCAATAACTCCACTCAGTGAATTATTTTTAAGAGTAACTTCTGCATTTCATTCATACTGGTGAGTTTACTGAAAACACCTGTCACTTAAAACCACATGGAATTTTCTATGGCCGAGGAAGCAGTCAAAAACATTTGCTTTGAACATTTCCCTGGGCCAAACCACCCTTAGCCTTGCTGCAAGGTGGTGGTGCTGAAATCTCAGCATGCTTTAGGAGGACCTGGTTCGGTGCACACTGGTGGGCTCCACCTCCAGAGATTGTTCCAGGTCTGGGGCACAGCATGAGAACCTGAATCTTGAACACGATCCTGGATGGTGCTGATGCAGCTGGTGTGGAGACCAGGCATGGCATCATATTGGAATCCCACGTGGGGCTCTTAAAAAATAATGATATCACTAGAGATTTTAATATTCTCGATCTGGGCTCCTATTTAGCACTGGGACTTTAAAAAAAACCTCCTGCTATGCTTTGAATGTGTCCTCAAAAGTTCAGATATTAGAAACTTAATCCCTACCGCAACAGTCTTAGAAGATGTGACCTTTAAGGAATGACTAGAATAAATTAATGCCATTATCTTGAGGGAACTTCCTTATAAAAGAATGAGTCTGGCCCCCCATGCCCTCTTGCCCTTCTTTCTTCCACCATAGCATAACACAGAAAAAGACCCTCTCTAGATATGAATCCTTTGAACTTGACCTTTCCAGCCTCCGGAACTGTAAGCAATAAACCTCTGTTCTTTAGAAATTATTCAGTATCAGGAATTCTGTTATAAGAGTACAACATCCCTGCTACACCAGAGTAACATTCCTCCCAAGACATCCTCATTTGTAGCCAAGATTGAGGACATCTGGGCTGTGGTATAGGACATTAGAACATCTTCTTTTGTGATGCAGGGTACCTGGGCGACTTTTTTAAGACTATAAAGCATGATTTCATCGCCCAATTTTCAAATCTCACTAGTTCTTCAGATTTTTCTTGGTCTTTCATGTCTCTGATGTAGTCTGATGAGAGGTTCCTGGAGACAAATTGTTATCTTTATTATAACCCCAGCTGTCCCCAGCCTGACTCACACTGGCACCTTAAATTATTAGCCTGTCAGAGCTTTTGCAGACCAGAAAAGCCAAGTTCATTAGCTGCTTTTCAAAGAAGAACTCTGCATATTTGAAGAAAAATTTTTCTTGCTTTACATTTAACATATTGCATTGCCTTGTCAAGTGCTCCCCATACCCCAAATGCTTGCAGGCTGGGACATGGTGGTATTTTGTGTAATGAGTCTCCAAGTGAGTTGAGCAGTGTCCTCTTAACAACAGTCAGCAGCATGGTGCAAATGACACAAGTCCAGTCTGAATGCTGTTTGAGAATTTATGTCAGATTCTCTAAGTTTACTTCCATTACAGTACCAAAGCACCCACATGGCTTTGGCCCCAGCATCAAACTTTTGGACTCAGATGAGTTTAGAGAATGACTGACCCAACAATCTTAATTTACAGAAAACTGGACTCCACAGAGGTGAGAAAATGTGCCAAAGGAAAGCACTCCTATCAAAATACGTGTGAAATTAAATCTTTTAACTATGGATTCACATTTTATTATTATGGAAAAAGGAGTCCCCAGGACCATGTGGAGTGCCGACAGACTCTCTAGGCTCAAAGGAACTGAGGAATCAGTCACTTTTGTCAGGTGAAGTTGGAGGTCCTACAGGAGGACTGGCTTTTGGCCTAAGTAGACCAACAGAGATTGCCACCATCCCTAGCCCTCCCTCTACACCCTGCCCCAATCCCCAGGGAGAACCATGGCTTTGTGTAGTGCGCACAGTGGGAAAAGAGCCAGGGGAGGCAGGAGGAGCAGTGGGAATCAGGAAGGCCCACACCAAACAAAACCAGCTTGTGCTGAACATTCTCAAACTGGGTCTTGTTGAGCTCAGAAAGAGAAATTTCTATTTGTGCCTGGGTTTGAGGGATGGACACTGCTCCTATCAAGTTAATGCATAGGTATTTTGTTTTGTTTTGGTATTTTTGTTTTTTCTTAAAGCATAGACCCAGAGCTGCTGGCCTGCGGGGAACCACTCAGGATACATGGCTCTGGGCAGCTGAGGTGAACTGAACAGCTGCAAATGGAGCCCAGGTGGACCTCCTCAGGCACCCAGAGGAGAAGGAGCCAGGGGGGACACCTCGCTGTGTTTTGGCACACAGTTCTGCATTTTACTACCTGCTCCAGCTGGCTCAGCTATCAGCACTGATAACGGCCTGGGAGTGTGCAAACCAGAAACTTTCCCACCTTTGGCAACTTTTGCCCTTTCTTAAGCACTTACTGCCAGGGCAGGACTTTTACAGCTGACTCCCAGCTTGCTTTCCTCCAGGAGGGGTATATTCCGGGGCAGGCAAGGGAGATGGGGAGGTTACAGCCAGAGCTCGGAGATCTGGACCCAGCTCTGCTCTGTCCTTCATGAACCATACAGTCCTCCTGAAGCTCCTCCTTCTGTGGAATGGGAGTAGCATTCCTAGTACCAGCATTCCTGAAGCAGTTCCTCGAAAGAGCATTCCTTAAGCAAGACTCAAAGATACAGTCTTGAAATCATTTGGCATTATTTGTTTTAGGAAGCTGTTAGGGTAAAAGCAATTATGGATAAGCTTAATTTGGGTGAGTGTGATCCTGATTGAGTCAAGAATTTGATGAGTCAATGTTCCTTGGAAGCAGTTCTCTGTTGTTTTCATCTTTATCACAACCCTATGTCTCAGTTCTGGAAGCATATTGTATTTACCTCTTAGCAGGTCTCACCTTCCTTTTGCTGTTCTCACTAAGACTTGAGCCCTCCACATCTGTTCATGAGTCTACTGCTCCTTCAAAAGCCAGCTCCTACACCAAAGTATGTGGGACCCCCCTGCAGATCCCCCTCCACAGTGCTCCCACATCCTTCCTTGTCTACTTCTCCTGCAACACCAGTCACATGCTACTTCTACGGGAATCATCTGTGGCTGTGCCTGGGCCTTTCCTTTCGAGAGCTCCTGAAGGTCCGAGACTCCCTTGTTCACCTCTGTTGCCACTCCAGCACCCAGAGCATTTCAATAAAGATTTTCTGAGCTAAATGAGAATGCAAAGTATTAGATTCAATTCCACTCTGATGGGAAAGTAACCATGAATAATAAGTGCACTACATTCTGGAAACGCATGGTTCGATAGCCACATGAAAACCTTTTGTGATGTAATACGTTTTTATACGTTAAAATTTATATTATTTATTTTCTTTCTTCATATTATTATTTATTTTGCATATTTAATGTATAGTAGCCATAAGTATATATGTGTAACCCAGTTTACATTTTTCTCTCCTCTTCTCAGTACCACTTCCTTTCCTTTTTCCCACAGTATGTATCACCTAATATAATAGAGTTGTTCTGATTATTGTGTTCCTTGTTTAATGCTTTTCTTTCCCACCAGAATGTAAGCGTTTGAGGACAAGGTTCTTTGCGGGGTTGTTCCTCATGCTATCCCCCATGCCTAAAACAGTGCCTGGCCTACGGTGGAGTGCAATCAGCATTCATCAGATGCAGGCATGCATGCATGAATGCCTAAGTGTTCCATTCAGCTGCCAGAAAGATCCCAAATCTCCCATGAACTGTCTCACCCTCTGAGGGTGACATCAGTGAATCCCTCTGAGATCTCAAAGTGAACCTCGTTGTCAAAATGGCTCACTTTCCAATCACGTATCATAGGCAGGCTCTACCCGATGAGCTCAAGACCCTTTCCTCTGGGAAGCAAGAGCCCGGTCCACAGACTGACCTCAGCTCGCCTGATGGGCAGCCCCAAACAGGGCAGAGAAGCCAGAGGGCTGTCCCCTCAAGAAACTCACTCAACACATGGTGAATCCAAGCACCACGTGTGAATGCAGCAAAGTCCCCAGCACTCTGACCACAGATGACAGCTGTGGTTACCCAGGGTCTCCCTCAGTGGGACTGGGAGCTCTTAATCTAAATACAGACTCAAGCCAGTTATCGGTATGGATGGCTGTTGCTTGACTAGCTTTCTTCGGAAAATTTCCCTGCTTCCCCATGACTACAATCAAGATCAGACATCAATACTATTTTCCACATCCCATGTCCTTTCCCCAGAGAGACACCAAGACCAAAGACCTCTCCTGGTCAAAGAAATAAGATAAAATGAAATAAAATAAACGTTTACCCTTTCCGGCCAGTGCAGGGTATTCAAATCTTGCTGAAATGAAGGTCTCTCTTGGGAATAAAGTGAAGACCAGGATGGTCGTGGTTTTAATTTTCTTTTGATGCTTTCAAGTATTTTCCAAATTTTCTACAAGAATACCCATCATTCAATAATAATGGGAAAATGTTTCCGTTGTTCTATGGCTTTGAGGTTTTCCTACGCCTTTTTTTTTTTTTTTTAAATTATTCTTATTTTTTGGGGTATCGGGGATCAAACTCAGGACCTTGTGCCCAGGCGGCAGAACCACTGAGCTAAATCCCCGGCCCTTTTTTCTTTTTTTTAAAGTTAAGTGAAGACAGGCAGAGAGGAGGGAAAGGAAGCGAGGGCTGAAGCGCACGGATCGCGGCTGCACCGCAGGGTTGGCTGCTCTTCCCGCTCGGGGCGCGTCCCGGGCGCTCCCGGAGACCGACACCCCGTCCTCTCCTGATTAGGAGCCCCGCGCGCCGAGGGAGGGGTCCGCAGGCAGGAGCCCCCGACTTACCGGCCTGCGGGTCTACCAGACGGCCAGGAGAGGAGCAGGGTCCGCGCGGCCGCGCGCTGGGGTCAGGCTCTGGGAGCCAGGAGGCGGCGCCCTGCGCCGGCCAGCGCTGCGCGGGGCGGGCGGGGCCTCCCCGGGCAGGCTGTGTCCAGTCCGCTCTGCGGAGAGCAGCGAGGAGCCCGGGATCCCCCGGCGACCCCAGCCCAGCCCAGCCCAACCCAGCCCCAGCCCTTGCCCACCCTGGCTCGCCCCATTTTACACTCCAGGCCAAACCACCCACTTGCGCGCGGGGAAGCGCAGTGGATCCCGCTGCTTGGCTCAGCACTGGCAGGAACCCTGCAGGAGGGAGGCCAGACAGACAGACAGACAGAGCTACCTTCGAAGTGTAGGGTTGGCAGGGAAGAGCCCTTTCTGGCCAAGGGAAGGCCTCCTGGGAGACCCCACCCGCGAACACCCCTTAAAACATCTCCAAACAGAATCGCTTTGAAGATGGCTCCAAAGCTCACCAGACTCCTGGCTTTATCCTGCGCTTCAGCCGTGGGTGTGCACCGAATCAGCAGGCGCTTACTGAGCACCTGCTTATGGGGTGCGCAGCCCAGAGCTGAGGGTATAGGGGTGCACCAGGCAGCAGGGGCCCAGAGCGCCGCCGTCAGTCTCTGGAGGCACCAGAAACTTGGCCCTGCCCCACAAAGTACGTGGGGCGCCTTCAACGGCCTGGCCTTCCTGTTGTCTCCCGGGGTGAGCGAGCAATGGCCAGGCAGATTTCATAGCAGTTGCCCACAAGCTTGATAGATCAGAGGGAGAAGGGACAGTCCCCAAATGACTGCCAAGTGACCATGCTGGGGAGTAACATCCAGGCTGGACCTGCAGGCAATTAGCAGGGGCAGGTAAGGGACCCACAGCCACAAGACAACTAGCAGGCAGGTCACTTCTTCCTGGGGAGGAGGATAACTGGAGGCTCTCCTGGGGGACCACCGTGGAGCAGTCTAAGACACTACCCCTTGCTGACAGAGGGGTTTGGTGTTCTCCCTGCTGGGTGGGAATATAGGACCACACAGCCACTCTGGAAAGGTCCAGACTGCCCATAGCCTGTGACACTAATTGTGCGCTTTGAAATCTGGTCTATGGAAAGGATCCAAACTGTAGAAAAGCCTTAGTAGTTTTACTTACAAATAACTGGAATCTGAATGTCTAAAAATAGAAAAATGGTTAATTAAATGGCACACATGAGAGACTGTTACTCTGTGTAGAGGAAGATTACATGCAGTCCTTAAGACAGTGTTTACAAATGATTTATAACAACATGGGATGTCTTTATGTGTCATATCTTATAATGTTATGTGGGAAATACAAGACCCCAATACAGAATGCTAAGTATTATTTCAAATGGTAGTAAGGAAATGCACCACTGTGTTCACGCTGTCGGTGGTGAGGTTACCCAGGATTTATTTAGGCTGTTCAGCTGCCCGCCTTTACACAAACAAGGACTCCACCAGGAGATAAAGTGGGTAACGAATTGAAGCAGAATGTTTGTGTCAGCAAACATTTTGTGGGACCCTTCTATTCATAGTCCATGAAGACATACACCGAGCACCCCAGACTAGCTACACGGATCAGGGCCTCCCCGCCTCCCACCTGTCACCAGGGTGCTGGGAAATCGTGTGATGAAATGTTCTCAGAAAGGTAAAGCGCTGTGTAAGCCGTGGTATTCTTATTTCTCTTCCTGGCTCTCTCTAGCCTGCATATGAGGACTTATTTTGTTATTACCCTGCTGTCGTTGTCCTTTCCTATTTGTGAGGATGAGACATGATTACAGATGAGAGTGCAGTGTTAGCCTTGGTGAACTTAAAATGGTTTCCTCTTGACTTTTCTTTTTCTCTTTCTCCCTTTACTTTTTCATTCTTTTCTTACTTCTCTGCATAGTACAGGTACAATTGATCCTTGAATGGTAACAGTAGCAGAATCATAGCTCACAAGTCATTAGGTTCTTCTCTCGCGCGCGCTCTCTCTCTCTCCCTTTCCCTTACCTTTCCTCCTCCTCTTCTGCTCCTCTCTCTCTTCTTCCTCCCTCTTTTCTTCTTCCTTTTTCTTCTTCATCTTCCCCCTGCTCCCCTCCTCCACTTTCTTTTCTTCTTCCCCCTCCTGTTTCTTCTCCTGTTCCCCATCCTCCTCCTTCTTGTTCTTCTGCCTTCCCTCTTTCTCTTTTTTTCTTAATCCCATTAGGGGAAGGGTGACAAACACAGCCTCTGCTACACTCAATGACTTTATCTTCACTCTATTAGTTCCCACCTCATGTGACCCCCAAAAGACAAAGTTCCAACTGTTTCTCCTCTCTTAGGAAACATTCGATTTACCTTATAACTTGGACACCTTACTCCTAACTGCTCTTTCTCTGCCACAGAGAAAGAAGGGCTCAATCTGTCTCCAGAAAGCACTGATGGTCAGTGTGCCCCACCTGGGGCTCAGGATCACACAGACAGTTCTTCACCATTCCCCGCGGCTGCCATTCAGTGGTGTCCAGATGCCCCTGGGTTAGGCTGCGGACATTCCTGCCCTGTGGGTCCTCCCTGGGTGCCTGTCAGTCAGCTTCACATTCCTAAAACAAATGCCTGAGATAATCACCTTACAAGAGAAAAAGTTTCTTTTGGCTCACAGGTCTAGAGGTTTCAGTCCATGGTTAGGTGGCTCTACAACTTTGAGCCCACAGCAGTGCATCATGGTGAGAACATGTAGCAGAGCAAAAGCATTCACCTCATGGTTAGGAAGCAAAACAGAGAGAAGAGGCTGAAGTCCCAACACCTCCTTCAAAACAGGTCCCCAGGGCCCGGGATGTAGCTCAGTGGTTTCACTGCCTGCTGCGCAAGCACAAGGACCGGAGTTCAATCCCCGGTAGATCCCCGGTACCAAAAAAAAACCCAGGTCCCCAGTGACTGACAAATCTCCCACTAGGGCCCACCTCTTAAAGTTTCTACCACCTCTCTCAATAGCACCAAGCTGGTGAACAAAACTTTAACACCTTGACCTTTGAGAGATACTTAAGATCCAAACCGCAGCATTGGCTTTTTCTCCCTCTATCCCGTGGCTCCTACTGTTCCCATGGGCAACTCTCATCCCCCGGGGACTTCTGGGGCTTCCTTGAGGAACACTCCTAAGGCAAAGGACCTTTCTTTCCTAGCCACAGAGCATGCACAGGTGCAGCTGCATGCTGAAATAATACTTCTGCCCTAGGAGAAAGACAGAGGGGGTGGAAGGGCACTGATGTCTTCCTCCTACCCTCCTGGGGACAAATGATGGGCACAGAAAGATAGGAAAGAGCATCATCTCTCTACATTTCCATTGTCATCCTACATGTGCAACGTGACATGCCCATATCTTCTGTGACGACCATTGGATGCTCTCAAGTCTCTTCTGCTCCCTTCTTTCATCACAACTCTCTGTATGAGTCACGCAATCACAAGAGGCCTGCCTCAGTTTCTTCTCAGGACACATTTCGGTCTGGGCGTCCTGCCTAGAAGCATCACTCTTCCCAAATGCTGGGACATCCATATATTCTCCTCAAACCTCAAAAAGAAACTGCCTTCCACCTGCTGGGGCCCTGCAGCTGTGCCACCAGGCTCATTCCCCACTGCTCTGCCCCTCCTGCAGAGTGAATGGTGTCTCTATTCTCAGTGCACACTCCCCCTTGCCCCCACTGTGATCCCCTTCCCAGGGAATCGTCTCTCTGTTCCTAGCTTTACAGGCCCCATGGTGGTGACCCTTCTCTAAACAGGGCCCAGGACTCACTAAACCTCAGCCCCAAGACTGGGGGCCACTGGCCAGTTCTGAGCCTTTAGGCATGGGATCTGTTCACTTAATTTTGAATTAATTTTTAAGATAAAAAAATTGACAGCTCTCATATGAAACATACAGAATTCTGGTTTCTATTATAACACTCAAGGGACCTGGAAAGGCCTTGGCCACCTTTGACAGGACAACAAATGGGGAGGGCAGAGCTGAGGATGTGGCTCCCTCTACACAAAAGCATAAACTAACAAGTTAACTACAGATTCCCTACCCTACACTGTCCCCAACAAGGATTGGTTCCACTTACCATGTCCTGTCCAGTTCTGCAGGTATTGGCTTGGTTTCTCTGTTTTAGGCTCTTCCTGTAACCACTTTCTGCAAAACTCCTGGAGACACCTGGCCTCTCCTTCCTTTGCACACCTGAGAGTTCATTTCTTCAATGAATTGCTTTGACCTTGCTCATTTGTTGTGGTGTAAGTGCTTTTTGCCTGTGCCTGATGTGTATGCTCTGTTCATCAGTTTAGATCAGTGGTTATTAATTTTTTCAAATTCTTCCTGGGGATTTGAGAAGAACTTCAGCTCTCCTCCTTCCCACTATAAAATACACACATGTGCAACATTTTACCTATAGTTCCAGAGATTTATAAATGTCTGCTACATTAGGTTGTGCATGGCTGCCACCTTAGGGATCATTGATTCAGGGCAAGGGCTGTCTTTTCCATTAAACAAATTTAACTGTATAGTACCAGTTCTAAGGGTCTGTGCTGTGTACTGGACTCAACAGACGTCACTGAATGTGGCCAAGCTAATGGACAGCAAGACTTCTATTAAAATAGTCATTGAAGCCCCTGCCCAGGTCTTGTGGGCCTACACACCAATTCACAGTCACCCAAGGAAGATGATGCAGCTGTCCATGGACCCATTATTTAGACAACACAGCTGGCCTTGCATTTGACAAATAACCATAATCTTCACAATATTATGAAAAGAAAACACATCCAATTAAGAAAGCTTTTCTGAAAGGAATAATAGAGTGCCCATCCCCACCACCTCTCCCTACCCCCTTTTTGTCCCAGAATAATGGTGTGCAGATAGGAACATGGATAAATTAATTATGGTTTGTAATGTTATTCATGGATAGGAAAGAACACTAAATCTACCCACACAATGTCTGACATTTAAATATAAACATTGTCTTTATGTATATGTTTTTTTTAACTCACCCAGTCCAATTGACACAGGCATGGGGATAATCCTTTTAAATACTGTCCATTTAAAGTCCAAAAGGTAACATTATGCTGGGTGTTTTCCCAGCCAAAGAGTAAGGAGATACAGGAGCAAGATTAGCATCTCTTCAGTTCTGTGCAGGTCTGATACTATTTTGGTGTACCTCCTGACACCCAAGAGCACAGAGTGAGGCCGTGGTTGGTGTCTCTGAAATAGAAGGACATTGGCAACCATCATTTAAAACCAGTACAGGTAGCTTTTCTGGGAGAGTGAGCAAAGGTCACTTTTTAAAACAGCATTGCTCACAATCATTGTCATGGTGTCTGGGTTATTTCAACCAGTAACTTAAGCCTGGCGGTCTGGACCGATATGGGCTTGTGTGGATCCCAGCCATGGGCATTGAATAAGTGAATAAAACAGAAGCACAGTCTAGGAGAGTCAGAGGATGAAGAGGAAACATATTTAAAGGAAATCTTTAGAAAATCAAATTACAAAAAAAGTAGTGTAAAATTTATATAAAATGAAAAGATTTCATTGACAACCATGATCTTCAAAATGAATCCTTAGTCTAAGTAACATTCTGATCTGAACTTAGACCACCTTCTCTTAAAAATATCCTCAGTAAATCTCTTTTGATGATTAGTCAGTTCAGTTCAGTATTCACGGAATTCCTGGCTAAGGATAAGGTACAGGGTATGAAGTAACATGTTTGCTCAAATTTGCCCACCTTTCAAGATAAGGCTAAAATGCCGACCCCATCCTCTTACTTGTTCCCCCAACCAACACCCGTGACAATTTTCTGGCAGATGTGATTTTCCTTCCATACTGGAATGGCTGCACAGTTTCCAGTAGCATCAAGGTGACCCTTTCAACCTTCTTCCGCCCCTTGATGCTCTCAAGACTAAGGCCAGCCTGGATCAGCTTTTGCCAGGAACCTGACAACAGCTTCTGGACTGATTTACTGGCCTCCTCTCACTCCCTTCCATCTGACCTTGGGTGGTCTGTTTTACCATCTTCATTTTCCACCCATATGCCAGTCATTGGTGACCACATCCATTTTCCTCCTAACCTGTAAGCTCCCAAGAGACAAGTCCTACCAACTGATTGACCTCTCCTGTGGCCAGCAAGGAGGTTGGCACATAGAAAAGGCTTCACAGATAAACTGTTACTAGTCTAGCCATGGTTTTGGGGTCACCCTTCCTAGAACAATCAGAGACCAGCCTGTACCACCTGATCATGCCTGAGCACAAAGGAGGCTCAGTGAATATTTTTTGAGTCGAGTTGAATTCAGTGGAATGTTGGAGCATGGAAATTTGGACTAGAAAGGTAAATGAGAAGAATAAATGTGAATGACAGTATCTAAATTAAAATCTGTTGGCATAACAGCATATCAGACCTTTCCTTCACTGATATTTTTCTTTTGGAAATCACAAAATGCCTAAGGAATCATAAGTGTTGACAAGGAAATTGTCTTTAACAAATGCCATGATTACTCAGTGTTCTCTTTCTCTTGGTAGCAAGAGTGACCCAAAGATTAAAATGAGATGGGGTTTGGAGCCCTTCAAGGAGTTCCAGACTCTGTAGCCAGCCACTTACTAAACCTGAGCTTTTTTCTTCTTTTGTTCCTTTGACACTGGGGCTAGTAAGAAAACCTGCTCTGTTTGACTCAGAGAGACAGTGATGAAGTAAAACAGCTTCTTTAAATTCCCATGTAACAAGGCAGGAATTGAAGAAATAAAGGGAAGAGCATTCTGGACAATGAGTTTGTATTCAATGAGTTTGTATTTTGATTCATTTTTCAGCTCTAAACACAAAATCATGACAAAAAATGTATAAAAATAGAAAGCTAAAAAGAGATATCTAGTTCAATAGAAGCAGAAAAGAAACTTCAGGAAGACTCTGACCCACTGGGCTTTTTGTCTGAAACCCCACAGGGAGCTTGGCCCTTGCTAGGCAAATCCACCAAGATGGCGGGCCAAAATGGCAGACAGGAAACAAGTATGTTGCTTAAAGTCAGAAACTGGGGCCTAAGAGGGCTGAAAGAAATAGTGCCTCACCACTGCCTGGAGACCAACATTTTGGAACAATGAAGGTCTAAGAAGGTAGATTTAGAAGCCCCAACCAAAATCTATGCCTCATGAAATACTGTCTTCATAATGGGACAATGTCCCAAGGGTCATTATAGGGCAGAAATACCAAATGCTGTTATAAAATCTGGCCCAGAGTCAAGTGGAAGCTATAACAAAATGATGGTGAGAGAGAAGCAGGAGAGGATTGGTTGAAGACAGCTGGGAAGAAATATGAAAAGAAACAAAAAATAAAAACTCAAAAACTCAAAATGAACCCAAAAACTGAAGTTATAAAACATATTTTAAAAAATCTAACATTAAGGGCAGCTGATAATCCTTATTTCATTTTAAGAAGCTAGTGCACACCAAACCACATGAGGCAAGATCAAAAAGGAAAATCACAAAACAACTTCACTCCTGGAAATAGATGAAAAATGTTAGATAAAACATTAGGAAATGGAATCCAGCAATTGTAAAATAAACATAATAACATAGATAGGTTTATTCATAGCAATGGTAGGTTTATTCTAGGAAAACAAGATCAGTTGTCATAACAAAAGAAAATCAATAGTAGTTCACATATTAATAGTGTTAATATTATGATATTATGATATTGGATAATTTTACATGTCAACTTTACTTGGCCATGAGGTGCCCAGATATTTGGTCAAACATTATTTGGCCTGTTTCGGGTGAGATTAACATTTAAATCTACAGAGTGAATAAACCAGATTGCCCTCTCTGCTGTGAGTGGGCCTAACCCAATCAGTTAAAGGCTGACTTGCCCTAGATAAGAGAGAATTCTCTTGACTGTCCTAAAACTGGAATATTTGTTCTTCCTGCTTCTATAGCAGTTTGCTGGCCTTTGGACTCAAACTGGGACACTGCCTCTAAAGATTTTGGACTTGCTACCTTCCCTAAATGCATAAATCAACTTTATAAAAAAATATATATACTCTAAAAAACCCTGAATAGTATACATAGTATTAAAAATAAATATATACAAGTCCCTCCATCATTTCAGTGACATATCAAAGGAGAAAAAACACAGTAGTATTAATTTCTTGACTTCAGTGAACATCTATGAATGTATTGCCTGTCTATTACATGCCAGGTCCAGTGTTCTGTGAGACAGAGATCAAGGAATGATACACAATTCTGTGGGAGACTGTAATATTGATTATACCCAAAGCAGGCTATGAAGAGTTAACTCCACAATTGGCTTGTTTTGAAAAATGAGTCCAGCCAAAGTCTACAGGCGGAGGTCAGAGTAATTCATACCCAAATTCTGTTCCCACAACTAAAACCTTCTTACGAGAAAAGCAATGTTCTAATTCAACTATGTATTTTGTCTATTCTGTTCCTAATTCGAGAATGCTTTGTCTTGGCCTTCATGAGCCTTGCTGACATTAATTTCCATAGAAACAGCACAACTGGGTATCTTCTCATGTAGTCCTGCCCTTGGACACTGTTTGCCTTTACCCCAATTAATTACTAATAAAAATCAGTGGCTTGGACTGGCCAGCACCTTTTTCAGTTCCACTGGCATTGGTCATCCTGGCACCCCACTTTATGTTTCTCTTAGTTCTGTCTTTTGGTGTATTTTTTCCTCAGGCCTGCATCATATACTGGGTGAGAAACTAGAACCTAACTGCAGGGGTCTCCAATACAATTCCTTATCTGATGGAACTTGTGTTCAATGTGCTTGGAATAGTGAAGTGTGGGGAGCAGGAAAGATGAACAATAAATAAAATAAATGGATAAAATTCATAGTAATTAAAATTTAGAAGTGCTACCCAAAAATTAAAGCAGAGAAAGGGATAGGACATGGTGGCTGGGGTTGTGGGGAGTTTGTAATATTAAATTGGGAGGCCAGAGAAGATCTCATTTAGAAAGTGACATTTGTGTAAAGACCTTAAGGGAGCAAGTTATTCGGACATCTGGGAGGCCTGAAACACCTGGGAGAGGGTAGAAGGGGTAGTAAATGTGAAGATCCTAAGGTGAAAAAGGGTCTGAGCAATGGTTTGGATATAGTTTTCTGGAAAGTTGGTCTTCATTCAGTGCAGTATTGCAAGGAGTGGGCCAATTGGAGGTGTTTGGAATTATGTGGGAAGCACCTTGGAAAGGATTAATGATGGTATTGTAGGAGTGGGTGAGTTACCATGAGAGTAGGTTGTTACAAAGACAGGTCTCTCCTCATGCTTCTCTGTCTTGCACACATATTCCTCTTTGCACAAAGCTGCTTCCTCCCCACCATGCTGTGATGCAAGATGAGGTCCTCATAAGATGGCTCCATGCTTTATTCACCTTCTAGCCTGAAGAGCTGTGAACCAAAATAAACTCCTTTTCTTTATAACCAACCAAGTCTTGGGTATTTTATTACAGCAATACAAAACAGGCTAACACAGTCTGGTTCTATAAAAAGTAAATAGGGCAGTGTAGCTAAAGAGAGAGAATGAGGGGTACAGGGAAGGGTCAAGAAGTCCTAGCGATGGGAAAGAAAGATCTTCTAGGGACTTATATAAACTGTGTGAGATGGGAAAATCTGGCTGGTTTTGAACAGAGAAATGCAATGGCTTGATTTACACTTTAATATGCTCTTTCTGGGTACTAAATTGAAAACTGACTAAAGATGCTTAAGAAGGGAGACCAGTTAGGAGGCTAAAGAGAGTGGGTGGTGACCTGAACCAAGGGAGTGCAATGGAAAGGGTGAGAAGCAGTGGTAAGATACTGGATTATATTCTTATATTCATACATTTATTGAAGTATAATTTACATTCAATGAAATTTATCTTTGTGAAGTATAAAATTTGTAGAATTTTGGCAAATGTATTGTGTCATCAACATCAGCATGAAGATAAAAGGTATTTCTTTCTCTCCAAAAAGTTCCATTGTGCCCCTTTGTGGCAATCCCTTCTCTTAAGTCTAGCCCCAGAAAACACTGATGGGATTTTTGCCCCTGTATTTTAACCTTTTCCCAAAGGTTGTATGAGTGAATATACAGTCTACAGCCTTTGAATGGAATCATACAGTCTATATCATATACTCCAGCTTCTTTCAGTTAGTAAAATGTTTTGGAGATTCATCTAAGTCAATTTAGATAGCAGAAGTGTTTCCTTCATACTTTTCCCTTATTAGTTTTTTACTCTTGATAATTTACCTATCACTAGTCAACAGATAGTAAGGTTGTGCCTGCTTTGGAGTTCTTATTCACGAAATTGCTAAAAAAATCCACTTATTGATACTTGTGTAGATCAATGTTTTCATTTCTCTTGCTAAATATTCTAGAAGAAAGTTGTAAACATTACTCATGTTGATTGTGTTTTTGTGTACCCCTACTAGTAGAATACGAGAGTTTTGGCTGTTTCTCAACCTTGCCAGAATTTGATATGATCAGTTTTAATATAGTCATTCTAGTAAGTGTATAATGATATATCTTCATGGTTTCAGTTTGAGTTTACCAAATGACCAGTGATATGTGTCTTTTCATATACTGATTGGCCATCCTTATCTCTAGACAGAAGTATTTTCACATAAATATTTTGTAAATATTTTCTCCCAGTGTTAGGCTTGTCTCTTATTGTATTGACAGTCTTTTTTTTGGTACTGGGGATTGAACTCAGGACTTTGTGCTTGCGAGGCAGGCGCTGCACCACTGAGCTAAAAATCCCTGGCCCTATTGACAGTTTCTTTAGAAGAATAGATTATAAAATTTAATTTATAACATTTAATTTTTGATTAATGTTTTTAAGAAAACCCAATATCACTAAGATTTTTCTCCTACCTCTTTAAAAAGTTTTATAGTTTTAGGTTGTACATTTAAGTTATTGTAAGATTCAAATTAAACTTTTTTGAAAAGGTGAAGAAAAGCTTTGAGATTATGTTGTTGCCTAGAAGTATCCAATTGTTCCAGTACAATTTGTTGAAAAGAAGCTTTCTCTGTTGAATTACTTAGCTTTAGAATATTACAACCAGTTAAACTACCATTTCAGAACAAGGAAAACTAAAGAGATTTTCAGAATTTCAAAGATAAAGGGTATTCATATTTGCTAAAAGGACTATTAATGGTTTCATGTCAGTCAGAAGAAAAGAGGACAAGAGGGTATTTGTGAAATTCAAGATAAAATCATAGTCAATGAAAGAATGTCTAAGAGATAAACATGGTAATCATTAAAATTGATAAAGTATGTTAATAAACTTAATTATTAAGTTAAGAAAATAATAGTTATTAGTTTAGATGTTCAAAAGGGGGTAATATTTAAATGGGTGAAAGTAAGTCCAATGGATAATTAAAGTTTTCTGGGGTCTTTGATATACTAGGACATAGGTGGAAATACTGAACAACTAGAGATATTGTAGGAAAATTATTAAAGTCATAATTCATCAAGTATGCTAAAATTTGTAAATAACTATGAAAAAAATCTATAAATTAGAAAACAGCAAATTATGTTCCTGTATTTAAATAAAGGTGAATAAAGAATGCTTTATCATACCAGGGAAAATACTTTAAGAAAAAGTGTTAGTAAACAGAAATTTGAAATCATACCTTAGAAATATATACAAATATATCAACAATCATATCTGAAAAACACACATTAAAAGACTACAATTATCACTTTAAATAATAAAATCTACCTACACGCTGCTTTTAAGATACATATCTTAAATAAAACCCAATCAAAAGTTAAAAATTAAGGGAAAAATATCCTAAGCAAAGCCTAAATCATAGAAACATAAAATAACAATATTAACACAAGGAAAAGTAAAAATTCAGGAGATTAATAGAATGTCAAGGTCAATCACCACAATTTAATAAATGGAAATAATCTACAAGGAAGATATTAAAATCATGAGTTTGTACACACTTAGCTATATAGACTGAAAAAATATAAAGCTATAGTGGTAGACTTACAAGAAATTGAGGTACCTAGATTAAGGGGAATTGGGTTGTAGAAAGAGATTTAATACACTTTTGTTGAAAACTGATAAATCTTAATAAATCTCTCCAATCCCCCATATTAAGCATATAGAATATTTGAGTAATAGAATTAACACATAGAATTGAATTCTCTTCAAAAGAATTATTGAATAAACACATCAAGATAATGCTATATGTAGCTAGTAAAGAATATATATGCCCACAGAACATTTTTAAAAAATTGCTCATATTGTTGATCACAAAAGACATATCAAAAATTTTTGAAATATCAGTTCTATATTGATTGGATTCTATGATCAATAAACAATTAAATTATGGATCAACAGTAAACATATGGTCAATGGAACTTAATATATTTTTAAACCAAATACCAAATTCAAGTCTACTTAACTCACTAAACAAAAAAAAAATATTGTAGGCATAAGATACTAAATGATATAGAAAATAGCATAAATGAAAATTGAGATGTAGCTAAAGTGGTTCATAAATGTACATTTATAGCATTAAATGAATTTTTGAAGATAAATATGATCAAAAATTCTGTTCTAAGACAAAAGAATGTGAAATAAACTAAATAAAATACACTGAATGAAAATTTAAAATAAGAACAAAAATCAACACAAGTGAAAGCAAAGAAAAATAGAGATGATCAACTCAGCGAGAAGCCACTCAACGAGCACAGTGTGGGGGCTGGGACTGTGGCTCTGTGACTGGACACTTGTTTAACACCTGTGATGCCCTGGATTCAACCCCTAAATTCCCCACCCCCGCAAAGGAAATAAAAATGTTCTAAGTTAAATCTTAAATAAATAGAGTTTCAGCATAAAACTGGGATATGTAAACGATGGATTTACTAGCATGTTAGACACAGCAGAAGAAAGGATTAATGAACGAGAAGGTAAGTCAGTTAAGAATATCTACTGGAGTACAAAAGGAAATTAAGTGGAAAATAAGAGAGCATAAGAGGTATAGGGAATGACCAACAGAAGGGTAGTTAGAATCTCAGAGGTAGAGAAGAAAATGAACAGAGAAAAACAGTATTTGAAGAGATAGAGATTGAGAATTTTCCAACACTGATTTAAAAAAAATCAAACCATTGGCTAAAGAAGTATTGAAAGCTCAGGGAGAATTACTTTAGAGAAATTCACAGCTAAGTACATCATGTTAAAATGCTGAAAACAAAAGACAAAGAGAAAATCTTAACATCAGAGAGAGGTGCATGGACTGGCTAAGGAAAAAACAAGTATGATCATATCATCTGTCGAAGAAAAAGCCTACTACCAAATCCAAAAATCCAAAACCATTCATGATTTTTAAAAAAGAAACTCTCAGCAAACTAAGAATTCAATTAAATAAAGAGGACCCACAAAAAACCCTATAATCAATATCATCATTGGTGGTGAGAGACTGCATATTTTCCCTCAAGATCAGAATACAGACTAGAATGCCCTCAACCAATGCAATACCATACCTGAAATTCTAGTCTGTGTTAAAACAGTAAAATGAAATAAAATGTATATAACTCGGGAAGGGAGAAATTGAACTGTCTTCCTTCACAAATGATATGATTATGTATATAGAAAAATCCTGAAGAATCAGCAAAATTTCTTGGACCCAAGAAGTGATTATGTTAGCTTGTCAGGACTGCCGTAACAAAAAATACCACAGACTGGGTGGTTTAAACAATACAAATTCACTTTCGAAGATTTGTGAAGCCTTAGAAGTCCAAGATCAATGTGGCAACGAGTTAGTGGCTCCTGGGTCCTCTCTCCAGGGCTGGTAGACAGCTACCTTCTTCCTGTGTTCTCACATGGCCTTTTCTTTACTCATGAACAACCTAGCTGTCCCTTTGTCTGGACTGGCTCTTCTATTGACATCCATTAGATTGGATTAGGGCCCACACTAATGGCTTCATTTTAACTTAATTAATTTTTAAAGTCCCAGTCATTCTAGGGCATTGTGGGTTAGGGCTTGAACACGTGAATTTGGGAGGAAAAATTTGTCCATAATGGTGACTAAAACAAGATGGCAGAATACAAAATTAATACACAAGCACCAAATGCTTTCCTATGTATCATCAACGAACGACTAGAGGTTAAAATTTTAAACACAATACTATTTATAATAGCACCAAAAATTTTCTTAGGTCTAAATCTAAAAAAAATAGTGTATAGGATGCATAGATAGAAATCTATAAAACAGATGAAAGAAATCAAGGAAGATAAGAATAAGTGGAGAGACATTTCATGTTCATGAATTGGGAGAGTCCATATTGTTTCAATGACATTTTTTTTAGCTTGCTCAACAGATTTCAACACAATCTTCCCAAATTCCAGCAAGTTATTTTGAGCATAAACCAAATTGATTATATTTTGTGTACAGAAAAACAAAGGGCATAAAATAGCTGACAATATTGAAGAAGTTAGAGGACTGACACTACTGACTTCAAAACGCAATATAAGGTTTCAGAAAGAAAGACAGTATAGTATTGGTGAAAAAAAGACAAAGTCAGTGGAACAGGATAGAGAGGCCTGAAATGGACCTAAACAAATATAATCAACTATCTTTGATAAAGGAGCAAAGACAATTCAGTGGAGTTAGGATGAGCTTTTCAACAAATGGTGCTGAAACAACTGGACAGCCATATTAAAGAAGGAAGGAAGGAAGGAAGCAAGCAAGCAAGCAGCAAGCAAGCAAGCAAGCAAGAAAGAAAGAAAGAAGAAAGAAAGACAGAAAGACAGAAAGAAAGTCTAGATACAAATTTTACACTTTTCACAAAATTTAACTCAAATAGATCATAGTTCTAAATATAAAACTTCTAGAATTAAAAAAGGGAAAAGTCTATACAACCTTGGATTTGATGATTTTTAATATAATATCAAAAAGCACGATGCATAAAAATATAGACTATACTCTATTACAATTAAAACCTTCTGTCCTATGAAAAATACTGTTAGGAGAATCAAATGGCAAGCCAGAACTGGGAGAAAAATATTTGCAAAACATATATCTGATACAAGTTTTCTACCCAAAAACAAACTCTTAAAACAATAATAAGAGAACAAATAGGATGATTTAAAATTTGGCTAATGATCTGAACAGACACGTCACCAAATTAAATATACAAATGGGAGCTACACATGTACATTATAATTTGTCATCAGGGAATTCCAAATGAAAACAATGCAAGTTACCACTACATTTGGGAGGAAAAAGCTAGAATGATTCTTGTAGTGATGAATTTGAAATGGAGATATCCACAGGAACTCGTGTTTAGCTTAATATAGATGTGGATGTTATCTACAGAGGTGTAGGCAGCTCACAGGTAGACTGCTTGCCTAGCAGGTTCAAGGCCCTGGGTTCCATCCTCAGTGTCACCACCACCACCACCGAAAAACAAAACAAAACAAACAAAAAACCACAGTAACAACCATGGATACCACCCAGATCTTGGTTTCTAATATTCTTTTTCAGTAAAAGAAACCAGGACTTCTTGGGGAAATGACTGATCCTAGATGGAGCAGGTAATATGCAAGATAAGCTTAGAACATCTGACAGTGCCAGAATGTAAGGAAGTGTTCAAAGCAAAATGTTGCTGGGAGTATGTCAAAAAAGCATAGGAGCCAAGTGAAAGAGTGTTCAGTGTCGAAAGCTGGAATAATTTGAATAACAAAATAGTTGGATTATTATTCAAAGTATAGAGTAACTAGCCATAAATCTAATTGATGTAAAGAAATGATTGAATAATAAAATAATAAATGAGGGAGAAGAGACAAATCTACCTTGCAGAAGAATTCCAAATAATTTAGGTAGATACTGTTTCCAGATGAGGGAACAAAACTCCCCCACTCCTTAGCTGTAGGCCATGCACAATGGCTTCCTTCTAAAGTGTACAATATAGAAAGAGGGAAAAAAAGTAACTTTGCAGTGGAGCAATCTGATAAGCACTGCCTCAGGCAGGCGACCAAGGCCACCATCAACACTCATAAATCATGCTGACAGTGTGTGTGCTTGATAGGATGTGATGAAAACAGAACTTCACCCCTGTGGGTTTTCTCTTAATAACCTATAACCCCAATCTTATGAGAAAAACATCAGACAAATGCCAGTAGGGGAACAGTCTACAAAATATCTGACCAGCCTTCCTCAAAATTCTCAAGGGCATCCAAGAGAAACGGACACGGACCAGAGGAGCCTAAAGAAACCATAGCTGGAAAACTAAATACGATGTGGGGGCCTGAGATAGCATAAATGGATATTAGATAAAGACTTCCCAAATAGAAATACACTGGCAATTTTTGTTAAAAATGTGTCAGTATTGGTTTCATTGTAACAGATGTAACAATGTAAAATATTAATTGTAGGGGTGTGCCACTCAGGCTGGAGTGTCAACTTGATTGGCTTTGGGGTCCTCCCAGGGCATCAATAGATCTAGCACACTTCCAGGTGGGTCATGGAGTCATGGCCTTTGGTCTATATCTGTTCCCTCATCCCTTTCTCTCTGGCACTTTCCCCCACTCTGCTTCCCAGCCACCATGCACAGAACATCTTCATTCCATCACGTCCTTCCACCATGATGTTCCTGCCCTGGAGTCAGCTGAGCATGGACTGAATACTCTTAAAACATGAGCCAAATTAAAACTCTTCTTCTTTAAATTCTGGGTGTTAGGTACTGTGTCCCAGTGACCAGAAAGCTGATAAATATAAAGGGAACTGGAGGCAGTATGGTGAGGTGTATGGGAAATCCCTGTGCTTTCTTCTCTATTTTTCTGAAAATCTAAAACTGTCGTAAAAAATAAAGACTCATAGAAAACAAAAAGTTTTTAAATGTACAAACTACCTGGATGCTACATGGAAACACAAAGATGAATCTCTTAAATATATGGAGTAGAGCAAAAGAAGACAGACACAGTCTACACCAGCTGTGCTTCCTTCTGTGTAGCATTTAAATGGGCAGCTATGGCTGAGAGGTTCAGAGAGTGGTTCTATTGGGGAAGCACAGCAGATGGTAAATGGAGAAAAAGGGAAATAGAAGAAGTCAGAAGGTGTCTCTCACTTCTATATAAAAATGATGAAAGCACATATTGGAAAATGTTAACTTGCAAACAGTTGGATTCAGTGACATGGGTAATCATAATATTGTTCTCTATGTTTTGAGTTTTGAAATACATATATATGTACATATGTACATACACATATAGACAGAGAGCATGTCCTCTATAGGAACACACAATATTAGTGTCTAGAACAGTAACAACCTAGGAGACTTAATAAGTATCTTGCAGTCAGTTCTTGTCCTCTGTGTTGCTGAGGATGAATGGATTCATAGATCTTTTGTGTATGAAAATTTTTTCATCAAGAGTATTTCTGACTCAAAGACTAATGACTCTGTATTTCACCAGCCCTTTGTTACTCTAATACCTTTCATGAAGTTTAATCCACAAGTTTCCTGGGAGAATTACATTTGCTGACAAGACACTTTAGAGGCCCCACTGGGAGCAGTCAGATATCAAAGATCATTGAGAAGCCAACCCAGCTGTCTGGACTTTTATTTATTCAGTGACATAAACAGAGCATGTCCTATGAGATATGATAGGGGTTGAACTTGACTGATTGCAAAGCAGAGAGAGAGAGATAAACAGATCTGAGAAGATCTGACCTGTGGGGTGGAAGTGACATCACTATTGGTGGCAGAAAGCAGAGTGGAGAAACAAAGCTGGGTGAGGAAGGTTCAGTGCTGATCAAGAGGTTTGTCATTTAGCTGGGCATGGTGATGCCTATAATTCCAGCGCTATGGGCAAATGAGGCAGGAGAGCTGTGAGCCCAGCCTAGAAAATTTAGCAACTTACCAAGACCCTATTTCAAAAGGTTAGGGGGTTCTAGGGGGTTCTTGGGATGTAAAGGCCCTGGGCTCAATCTGAGAGAGAGAGAGGGAGGGAGGGAGAGAGGGGACAGGAGAGGGAGGAAGAGAAGCAGAGTAAGAGGAAGAAGGAGAAGAAGAAAGAAAGAGGAAGGAGGAGGAGGAAAGTGGGAGAAGGAAGAAGAAAAGGAAGAAGAAGTTGTTTGTTGTTTGAACATGTGATGTTTGAAATGCCTTTCAAAGTCCAAGTCAAGGGGTCTGTTGAGTTATGTGCTAAAAGAGGAGTCAGTCTGGAAATACACACTTGGACATCATCAGTGTGCTGATAGCACTTAATGGCATGGGGTTGGACAGGACCCCTTACCCAAAGAAAGGGTGGTTAGAGAAGAACAATCTAAAGATAAGTCTGAGAGCCACTTCAATGGTCAGTTTCATAAAAGAAAATGGAAATAAACCAATGAAGACCAGCCAAATGAAAAGAGCAAAGCTAGTTATTTAGAGCAAACAAGACAGCCACCATCCCCTACATTTTGGCAGACTCAAAGGCAGGCTGGGAAAGCTATACAGAGGGTAAAAATGAAGGCTTGACATTGCCTAATTGGAGTCTACTGGAGTGGGGAAGCTGAAGTTAGGGTAACTAGAAGCAGACATAAGTCTCTCTTTTGTTGGTTCTAACTTGGAAGTAGGGTCAAGCACTGGGGAAGCTGTCAGTTATTAATCAAAGGCTGGCCATTGCAGGCTAACTCTTAGAGATGTTATTGTTGAGCTCCCCAATAGCGTCTAGAGAAAGCAATCTGGTTTCCTTCAAGTCTGACCTATAGAAGGTTGGCTTTCTGCGCTGATTTTTTGTTTTTCTTTATGGTATATAGTAAGGTTGATTTCCTGGGAAGATTGCTACAAATTGTGAGTCAGAGTTCTATTTTATGTGTCCTCTGGCCATTGTCCATTTGTATGCTGAGTCTCTCATGAGAATAAAGCAGGATAGGAAACTTAGAAGGACTATCTCTAGGAGAGGAGGAAAGTCTGGAGAAAATGTCCTCCTGGAAGTCAAGAAAATAGTCTCAGAAAAAGGAAGTGGTAGTTAACTGTAGCAAGTGTTGCTGAAATCTCTGATAAGATAATGCCAAAGCAGTTGAAGGTTTTCCAATGAAAGGATGTAACCATTTTTCTGACTGAATTCTCAAATGCAAGAAATATATATTCTATTGCTTCAGACAATGGCACACATATGAATTAGGAGGGGGAATTAGGAACAGAAAAATCTTACAGTCCCTTTGGGGGCAAATCATATCCTAGTTAAGGACTAAACAGCACATACTTCCCTTCACCTGGAAGAAGTGATTTCCAGCCCAACACTGGATTTCATGATAGGTTAGATAGCAACATCTGAGATAGCAGTGCAGCCCAATACTCCAAAGCTATATCTTCCATTTTAAGGGAATTTTATTATCGAGTATTATAGGAAATGGGTCTTTCTCCTTTGAACATGGCGAGAAGAAATCTGAAGAAAATAACCTTTAAGTTTAATCTCCAGTGGTTCATCCTAGGAACTTTAAAACAGTCGCAAGAATGTTAATCATAAACTATCTAATGATACTTTTTACTGTTATAAATTTGGGTTTCCTTTTCCTGAGTAAGGTAACCATGTTACAAAAACTTGCATAGTGGAAAAGTTCTCTAGACTTTCTCTGTCCTAACATAGATCTATTAGAATTATTTTATATTTGTAGTCATCTTCGATGAGTGATGTAAGCATATTTTTTGTCCTTTCATGAGAGGACACTTGTCTCATTTTTTGTTTCACTCTTGGTCCTCTGGAAACTTCCTTAAAGACAACAGAAATCAAAGAGCAAAGAAAAATGGAAACAGACACTCTTAAGCAATGGTGAAGTCAATTTTTTCCTTAATCCTTCTCAGACTCATTCTATCCTTTCCAATTCCTCTTGTTCCCACCTTAGCCCAAGCTTAGCTGGCTCTCACCTGGATTAACTTAATGCTATGATTGGATAAGTATTTCCAAAGGTCCATGTATTAAGGCTTGGTCCCAGCCTGTAGCACTGTTAGGAGTTTGTGAAAACTTTAAGAGCCTAGTGGGAGGTTTTCAGGTCACTGGGCTCATGCTCCTGAAGGATATTGTGGGTCTCTCAGCCCTCCTTACTCACTTTCACTTCCTGGACATGAGGTCAGTAGTTTTGATTTGCCCACCATGATGTGCTGACTCATCACAGGTCCAAAAGCAATGGAACCAACCAGTCATGAACTAACTCTCCAAATCTGTGAGCCAAAATAAACCTTTTCTTTTATAAGTTGATTATCTCAGGTATTTATAATGGTGACAGAAAGCTGACTAACACAGAAAATTGGTACTGAGCTGTGGGGGGGGGGGTCTTTGCCGTGATGATGTGGAGTAGTGTTTGGTATTAGTTTGCAGGAAGGCTTTGGAAGAATTTGGAGTAATCGGCTAGAGAAAGCCCTGACTGCTATAAAGAGAAATAATAGGAATTCTGGTGAGGGGTCAGAAGAACAGAAGACATATAGGAATGTGGGCAGTAAAGGCTGTACTGAGGGAGTTTCAGATGGAAATGAAGACTCTACTGGGAGTTTGCTAAAGGCTACCTTTGTTACATTGTGACAAAGAATTTGAAAGCATTTTCTCCATTTTTTGATATCTAGTTGGGTGCTGATCCTAAAAATGCTGGACTAGTTTATCTGGCTAAGGATGGACTAGTTTATCTGGCTAAGGAAATGTCAAGGCAGCAAAGCATTCAGGCTGTAGCATGGGCACTGCTGGCTGCTTTCAGCTAGATTTATAATAAGGATCAGGAGCAAAAAGGAATAAAGTAGAAAGATTTAAAAATTTTATATTCTATTCAGGGTCTTCTGGGAAGACGGTGGAGTGGCAAACAGCAGAGAAATAGACTTTCCGAGATTTGTTGTCCAGATGCTGGAATATAGCAATGTGAGGAAGAGAAAAAGGAGGGAAGCAGGTCCCCAGGACTGTGCAAGGATCTGAAGTGAGAATTGAAGCCCAAGGGGGAAGTGAAGAGAGATACCTGAATGGAGAAGATGGAAGTGGTAAGTGATGCTTTCTCCTGGAACCCTGAGTCACTGCATGGGAAGGGCGGCTTGAACATGCAGACATATGGTGACTACTGGCAATCTCAGAGGCTTCCACAGAGAAACACACAAGTGGAATATAGCAGTGGATGCAGTGGACTGCAGTGGCTCGTGAGTTATTTGGGTTCAGATTCCCCCCTCCCCTCCAGGAGAGGGTGATTGGCTGGTGATTGGCTGGCTCCCTCTAGTGGCTCACACTGTCAGGGTGAGGTGGAACCAAATTCAAGTTGGCAGGAGGTCAAGGAGGCAAGTTCAAGCCAGCAGGAGGGGGCTGAACAAATCAGGTTTCAGCCCCCTAGTCAGAAACTAACCTGAACTTCAGTGGAACTAAGTGCAGCTTTGTTGGAATTATCCACTACCTCACCATAAATCTATGGCTGGCTTGCTGGGATTAATCAGCATAGAACTGGGCACTGTCTGCCCATTTTATGTAGCAGTGATGGCAGAGACACACCCTGAAGTGGACATTTTTTTCTTTTCTTGTTTTTCTCTTTTCTTGATTGTTTATTCTTTTTTATATAAGTGTGAACAGTTTCTAATTTTGTTGTTGTTGTTTTTCTTGTTTTTATTTCTTCATTCTCTTTCTTTCCTGTTTTCTTCACTGGTTTCCCAAAGTTCGAGTAATCTCCCTTTATCCTTCAGCCTTGCTTCTAATCTCTTCCTCTTCTTCTATTTATCTATCCCCTCAACCCCTTTTAAATTTCCTTCCTTGAGGGTAAAATCACCATATTGAGGGCATATTTACTGTATAAATTTTCTGGTTCATTTTCGATTTTGTTATGTAACCACAAATATAGTTCATACAGTTAAAGTTGGAAAATTAATAGTTATCACAGTTTGTCATTTTCTAGGCTGTGTTTGATGCTACTATTATTGGTGATTACACAACTTTAGTCAAGGTGACATAAATGTTCCAATCAGTTGTTCTTCCTGGTATACCAAGACTGAGATTGTCCAAGGGTCATAAACAATACTGTAGGCCAGTGCAAAAGAAACAGGGGCCAGGCCAAATAGGCAGCAAGTTCTTATTCCCAATGAGAGATAGGATCTTGAAAGAGATAGGATCTTGAAACAGACTCAAAACCCAAAATCCAGTTACATCTGGAAAAAATCTCTTAGAAGTGGTCATTTTCTGAGGGTTCTCTGTACTAGCAATGAAACTATCTGCCATAAGCAATTTACAAGCATCAGTCTAGGAACTAAACTAAAAAAGTGAAAAGACACTTAAGCAACACGCAATCCAAAACTTCCAGTTCACCAAAGGTAAACCCGGGGGACAATGAGGTGGAACAAGTTGAAAGCCACCCATCTGGACTCTATGAAGTGGCAACAGCAGAAGGAACAAAGCAGATGAGTGACGCTCCAGAAAAAAATGAAATCAGAAATGATTTCTCAGATAACTACAGAGATGGTGATCATAATGAAAGATATGTTTAGTGATTCTACAGGAGTTTAGGAAAATGATGGAAACCATGAACACCCAGCAAAGGAAAGAAATTGATCCATGAACAGATTCAAACAGATACCTAGGAAATTAAAAATTCCACTGAAAGTATATGCAGCAGAATGAGCAACTGTAAGGATAGAATATCAGATATGGAAGACAGGATTGTAGTTAGCAATGATGAAAAGAAAGATTTCTTAAAAATAGCAAGGGACCATGAAAAATCAATTCAAACACAGCTAGATGATGCAAAGAAGAATAACATAAGATTGACTGGAGTCCAGAAGATAGCACAAATGACATAAGAAAACATGTTCACACTGCTTTGCAAGGACAAGGTCTCAAGTTCAATCCCTGATACCAAAACAAAAACAAAAACAAAAACAAAAAACATGTTCACAGAAGTAATGGCAGAAAACTTCCCAAGCATGGAAAAAAAATTTGACACACTGATAAGTGAGGCATATAGAATTCCAATTACCCATGATAAACAAACTGCACCAACACATACAATAGTCAAGATTCCAGAAATTCAACATAAAAAGAGAATATTAAAGCTGTTTGAGAAAAAAACCCCCACATCACCTATAAAGAAAAGCCCACCAGAGTCACAGCAGACTTCTCAACACAAACCCTCAAGTCAAGGAGAGCTTGGAGTGAAGTATTTCAATCCCTAAAAGAAAATCTCCATCCCAGATTGATGTACCCCACAAAACTATCTTTCAAAATTGATGGAGAAATAAGATGCTTCCATGACAAAGAACACCTGAAGAAATCCATGACCACCAGACCAGCACTCCAAAATGTTCTGGAGGATATTCTAGAAAAAAATAATGAGGATTACAACTCCATGATCCTCAACAGAATGAAT
Organism: Heterocephalus glaber; assembly: GCF_000247695.1. The sequence continues at coordinate 22,654,845 of NW_004624745.1, forward strand.
CCCCCAGGCAAGGCAAGAAATTAAACAGATGGGGGAAAAAGGGAACCAACAACAGGAAAATAACATGACAAGAATAAGTCATTATATATCAGTTATAACCATCAACATAAGTCATCTCAATTAACCAATCAAAAGTAATGGAGTGGCAGAATGGAACAAGAAGCAAAATCCAACAGTATCCTGCATACAAGAAACACATTTAATTCAAAAAGAAATTCATAGGCTGAAAGTCAGAGGATGGAAAACAATACTCCATGTGACAGGAACCTGGAAAAAAGCAGGGGTAGCTATTTTATTTGCAGACAAGGTGAACTTCAAGCCAAGACTGATTAAGAGAGACAAAGAAGGTCACTACATCCTTGTAAGGAGAACAATCCAAGAGGAAGAGATAACCATCATAAATATATGTGCACCAAATACCAGTGTGCTCAACTATATAAAACAAATATTAACAGACATGAAAAATTGAATAATCTTTAATACAATTTTAATGGGGGACCTCAATTCCCTATTGTCACAAGTAGATCAACTAGACAAAAAAATCAACAAAGAAATATCAGAACTGAACCAAACTTTGGAACAAATGGACTTAGTAGATATCTTCAGAGTGTTCCAACCCACAGCATCAGAATACATATTCTTCTCAGCTGCATATGGGACATTCTAAAAAACAGATCACATACTAGCTCATGCAACATCCTTAAATAAATGCAAAGGAATTGAAATTATCCCATGTATATTACCAGACCATAATGCAATGGAAATCAATGGCAAAAGAAACCACAAAAACTTCATAAATATATGGAAATAAAGTAACACCCTCCTGGACAACCAATGGACCACAGATAAAATTAAAGAAGAAATTAGACCATTTCTACAATTAAATGATAATGCCAATATAGCATATTAGAACTTATGGGATGCAATGAAAGCAGTCCTATGAGGGAAATTTATAGCTGTGAATTTCTTTTTTCTTTTTTTTATGTGAATTTCAATATCAGAAAAATAGAGCAAGCTCAAATAAACAATTTAATGTTGAACTTCAAGCTTCTAAAAAAAGAAGAGCAAGTCAAGCCCAAAGCTCATAAAAGAAGGAAATTATAAAGATCGGAGCAAAAATTAATGCAATTGAGAATAAGAGAACAACACAAAGAATCAACGAATCAAAGAGTTGGTTCTTTGAATGATTAAATAACAGTGACAAACCCTTAGGCAACCTTATCAAAAAAAAGAAAAAGAAAAGACACAAATCCATGCAATTAGGAATGAAAAGGGTGAAATCATAACAAATCCTGCAGAAATCCAGAAGATCATCAATACTCATTTTGAGAACCTGTCTTCTAATAAGATGGAAAACACAGAAGAAATGGACAGATTCCTAGATACATATGAATTACCAAAGCTGAATCAAGAACACATAAAATTCTAAATGAACCAATATCAATCAATGAAACTGAAGCTATAATTAAAAAGCTACCAACAAAGAAAAGCCCAGGCCCTGAAGAATTCACTACTGAATTCTACAACAAATTGAGAGAGGACCTAATGGCACTATTTTTCAAACTCTTCAATGATATTGAAAGGGAAGCAGGGCCGGGGATTTAGCTCAGTGGTTTCGCTGCCTGCTGTGCAAGCGCAAGGACCCGAGTTCAATCCCCGGTACAAAAAAAAAGGAAAAAACAAAAACAAAAAACCAAATAAATTGCCAAGAAAGGGAAGCAATTCTCCCAAAATCATACCTGGAAGAAAGAATTACCCTGATACCAAAACCAGAGAAAGTCCCAACCAAAAAAGAGAACTATAGGTCAATGCCCGAATGAACATAGATGCAAAAATCCTCAGTAAGATACTGGCAAAGAGAATGCAGCAAATCATCAAGCAGACTATACACCATGACCAAGTAGAATTCATCCCAGAAATACAGAGATGGTTCAATATACACGTATCAATAAATGTAATACATAATATTAACAGAGCCAATGACAAAAACCATATAATCTTCTCAATAGACGCAGAAAAATCATTTGACAAAGTCCAACACCCATTCATGATAAAATCCCTACAGCGAATTGGAACAGATGGTTTTATCTCAATCTAATAGAAGCCATCTATGACAAACCAACAGGCAACATCATAATAAATGGACAAAAACTGAAAGCTTTCACTCTAAAATCAGAAACAAAACAAGTATGTCCACTATCACTACTCCTATTCAATATAGTTCTGGAAATAATTAGCTATTAGACAAGAGAAAGAAATAAAAAGGATAAGGATAAAAAGGGAAGAAGTTAAGCTATCATTATTTGTGGATGACATGATACTCTACATAGAAGACCCCAAAAGCTCCACCAAAAGACTTCTAGATTCAATAACCAAATTCAATAGCATAACTGGATTAAAAGTTAACACTCAAAAATCAATAGCATTCTGTACACAAACAACAAACTCACTGAGAGAGAAATTAGGGAAACAACACTTTTCACAAAACATCCAAAAAGATGAAACACCTAGGAAGGATGTAACAAAGGAAGTAAAAGACCTTTACATTGAAAATTACAGTACTCTGAAAAAGAAGATTGAAGAGGATATTAGAAAATGGAAAGATATCCCTTGTTCTTGGGTACGAAGAACCAATATAGTGAAAATAACCACATTTCCAAAATTGTTATACAGATTTAATGCAATTCTGATCAAAATACCAATAGCATATCTCACAGAATTAGAAAAAAATACCTAAAATTCATTTGGAACCAGAAGAGCCCTAAAATAGGAAAAACAATTCTGGGCAACGAAGGCAAGGCAGAGGGCATCACAATCCCTAATTTGAAATTATACTAGCTACTGTGATATACAGCACAGTACTGACACAAAAACAGACTCAAGGATCTATGGAACAGATTAGAAGATGCAGAAACCACTCCAAACATGCTCAGCCACTTTATCTTTGACAAAGGAGCCAAACACCTTCACTAGAAGAAAGTTAACCTCTTTAATAAATGGTGCTGGAAAAATTGGCTTTACATATACTGAAGAATAAAACGAGACCCATATCTTTCATTGTGCACTGAACTACAATACAAATGGATCAAAGATCTAAATATTAAAACAGAAACATTAAATCTGCTGGAAGATAGAATAGAACTCTTGAAGATATTGGTGTAGGCAAAGACTTTATGAACAAAATCCGATCACATAAGAAATATCACAAAGAATCAACAACTGGATATCATCTTACAAAAAAGCTTTTGCATAGCAAAAAATAAAACAAAACAAAACAAAACAAAAAAATCACCAACAGAGTGAAGAGATAACCCACAGTTTGCCAGCTGTTCCTCAGACAAAGGAGTAGTATCTAGAACATATAGAGACCTCAAAAAAATCAGAGCCCCCAAATTTAAAGACCCAATCCAAAAATGGGCATTTGAAATGAATAGACACTTCTCAGATGAAGAAGTGTCATAAATTTTTCATAAATATATGAAAGTTTTTAATAAATATATGAAAAAATGTTTAATATCACTGGTAATTCAAGAGATGCAAATCAAAACAACTCTGAGACTCCATTCTACCCCAGAAAGAATGTCTATTGTCAAGAAATCAACCAATAGCAAATGCTGCTGGGGCTATGAGGAAAAAGGAACCCTCCACTGTTGGTGGGAGTGTAGACAAGTGCCACCAGTGTGGAAATCAGTGTGGAGACTCCTCAAAAAACTAAAGCTAGAAGTTTTATTAGACCCAGCTATTCCTCTTCTTGGTATTTTCCTGAAAGAATTATAGTTTGTTCATAAAAGCAGTTCTTGTAAAGGTGCAGCCAATAGGCTACAGTTGCTAAAGAGATTGGCACTATTAAAAAGAAACTAAGTGTTTTGCACTGGAACAACTAGGAGGCATCTTGGAGATTGGCAAGGCCACAGCCATGATAGGTTCAGAGATATAGAAATGCAAATTTGTTTCATACTCTCCAGGGGAGTCTGTTGAGAAAAGAGCCCCAGGGCACCCTACTCTGCCAAGACTTCCTAATCCATCAAGATATTTTGAGGTTACTATAGTTATGGTTCAAGCAGGTCCAGGTACAGCTTGTGTTGGCAATAGGCCTAGGCATCATCCATTTGATGCTATGTTTTCAGAATGTATAATGCAAGAATTATGGTGTCATGAAGGCTTCTACTGAGATTTCAAAGGAAAGCCTGGGAGGGGGAGGCCATGCATGCAGCTTCTGATGGCAATGTGTGGCTTTGTGAGAGTGAAGCCAAAGTGAGTGAACAACACCCATCAAAAGAAGCTGCATGCAGTGAGCAGAGCCAGCCAGAGTGTTCATGTGGGCTGCAACCAGCAAGGCAGTAGGGGTGGAGCTGCCCAAGCTCTTGGAGCCCACATCCCATTACAGTATGCCCAGTATGCTGCACATGGAAACTTAGGACTTAATGTTTTACCTGCAGGATTCAATCTTATTTTGGTCTGAGCCCTCCTTAATGTTTGACTCTTTCTTCTTTTGGCAATAGGAAAATTTACCTTCTGCCTGTCCTCTCATTGTAGTTTCGAAGTGTGTAACTTCCTTTTTAATTTTCAAAGGGGCCCACAGGTGAGTTTGCCTTGAGACTCGGAGGAGACTGTGGGCTTGGGCTTTTGAGCAATGCTGGAACAGTTAAGATTTTGGAGATTTGGGGGATAAACTGAATGCATTTTGCATTGTGAGGTGGACATGAACCTTGTGAGGTTAGGGACAGAAAGGTGTAGTTTGGAAAAGTATCCTCCAAAAGGCTCAAGTGTTAAAGGAAGGGTCCCAGTCCATGCGGGTATTCTAAGGCTGTAGATTTAAGAGGTGGTGTGCAGAGTGAAGCGTTCAGGTTATCAGGGATATGTCTTCATAGGGAATAGTGAGACCCGCCCCCCTTCACTGTCTTTCACTTCCCAGCCATGAGGTCAACATTTCTTTTCTGTCCACATGCTCCTGCTGTATGTGTTGCATCTCCTCAGACCCAAAAACAACAGTCAAGTAACCATGGACTGCAACCTCCAAAATGATGAGCCAAAAGAAACCTTTCTGCTTATAAACCGATTATCTGAGGTACTTGTTATAGCAACAGAAAACTGACCCATACATCTGACAATCTCCTAATTGGTCTCCCCTCTTTGTTCCTCTCCTATCCATCCTCTACGTGGCTATCAGAGAACCTTTCAAAATCCAAAATCTTCCTATTCCTCTCCCCTACAAAGTTGCAAAGGCTTTCCTTTGCTCAAAGGTTCTAGTTCAGAATCCCTGTTAACATATAAAAGATCCCTCCACATTCTGCCTCCCAAAGGCAGTTTTTGACTTTGGCTACATTTCAGAATCTTGGGGAACATTAAATACTGCCCAGTAGTTATGGTTTAATTAGTCTGGGCTGTGTCCCAGCTATCTGAATTTTTATTTCATTTCCCAGGACCTGGTGACGCCTTCTTGAACTATTTGTATAGTCCTGTGCCTCTACCAGAGAGCCAGCTGTTTTCTAATCTCAGATCTAAGGAGATATGTAGGAACTTGCCTTGAAGCTTGAATTTGTTTTTCCCCTTCCATTCCCCATAGCTGGGAATCAGTCTTCTGTATTTAAGGGTCAAACACAAAACCTCGTGTGCTTCAAGGTTGGGTTCCAGTGCAGCATATAGCAGGTTTCAGGGGAAAGATGGGTAGGGATGAGGTTAAGGATCTGTGGGGCTCTGTATCTGGGTCATTGTCTGTGAAGGGAATATGCCATGCCAACATATGCCTCTTTGGCGCATGGATTATTTTGCCCTGAAGACCATTGAGAATAAATAGATGCTAGAAAAGCTCTCAACACAGAGAATAAAGATTTCCTCTTTGAAAGGATTATAGAACCATTTCTTTCTCCCAGGAAGAAAAGAAGTCTTAACTTATCAATGGAGAGGGCACACACTTGAATGTGCATAACAAATGTTATTGAAAATTCTTGTTTACCATAGTTTTACTGGTCACCTTCCTATAACTTGCTTCTCCTACCTAGAAGCCCTGAGCCCCTTTTCTTGTGTTTTTAACTTAAGATGGTAATATTTAAACTCAAGTTCTAGCCACCCTGTTGGGTTATTGGTCTCTGTTCTCAGGTGTATGTGGGTAATACACATAATAATAGACTTGTTTTTCTTTCATGAATCTATCTTTGTCCAGTCTAATTTACACAGCCCTAGTTGAAAACCTTCAGATGAAAATAGACGGGGATTTTTTTCTCCCTCTACACTTGTGAAAGCTCATGAAACAGGGGCTCCAGGACTGAAGGAGCTCAGGAAATGGAGGACTGAGTGGGTAGAACAGGGAGGCCAGTGCACCAGGACCGCAGGAGCTCTTCAGCACTGGGCTGGAGAATCACTCTCCACAGTGCCTCCCTTAATGGATCCTCCACTACTCCTTTATTGCCCCGGCAATATAAGGGATAATAAAAAAAATTCTGAAATGTCCTAAACTTAATTACAAAGGCCAGAGGATGGAAGGAAGAAAAAGAGAAGGAAAGTTAGTAGCTACAGGAGAAACTAATACAAGTCTGTTTCATATTCCTGGATGTATGTTGAAACCTTGAATTAAACCCCATCAGAGCCAACCACATAGACAACTATGTCCTACTTATGTATGATCTTTCGGGATTGCTAACCTCAAACAATCCAGAAGCAACAGTTCCTTCTCTTATAGACTGCCCTCCTGTCCTAAGCAATTTATACTTTCCTTCCCCATGTTTTTGTTCTAAAAATACTCTTAGCTCTAGGGCTAGTGGACATTTTACCGAATGCTATCTAGTTTTGCTGCTTGTCCCAAGACCTGGTCCTTTTCTGGCTAGTTCCTGTAATGGCTGAATAAATGCCCATCTCAAGAGTTTTAATTTAACAGAGTACATAAAAATATAAGAAATAAGATTTTTATCTGGTGTCAAAAGGAAAGGAGATCATTCTCTTTTCCTCTTCTTAGTGTTGTTAAAAATAAAACTGAATTGAGCAAGGAATGTTTCCAAATAACGCAGCCCCCAGAACCAGAATTGATTCAGAGTGGCCCTAGGGCTTTGGGGTGGCTGGATAACATTAATAGTCAGAAAAAAGAAAGTGGCATACAGAAAGCAGAAGAGATATACAATGACAGCTGGATTGGTTAAAGCTTGGCTTTGCCTTACTGAAACTGGTTTAAATAGCTGGCTGCCTATATTGGCTGAGACTCAGCCACTTGCAAGGGTAGGTTACAGTCAGTTTACATATCAAGGTAGGTTACAGTTCATTCTGTATTATGGCTTGTATTTAGATGTCCCCTCATAGACACATGTGGTTTTAGGCGGGGCTTTGGGGAGGTGGTGGGATCATGGATGTGTGATGCTGGTTTAGGGTGTGTGATAACTAAACTGGCTTAACATAGTTCTGGGTATGGATGATGCAAGTGCCACCCTGGTGTGGGTGGCACCAATCAATAGGCTTGCAGCCTGGATGGAACATAAAGAGACAGAAAGAAGGCAGGCTGCTGCTTCCTGCCTCCTACCTGCTCTGCCATGGACTGTTTCTCCTCTGTGATGCCCTTCTGCCATGCCACTCTGTCCTAAAGCCAGTTTGCTATGGACTGAGACCTCTACAAACCATTAACCAAAATAAACTTTTCTTCCTTTAACTTGTAGCTGTTGGGTATTTTGTCTCAGCAACAAGAAAATAACTAAGACATTATGTATGAAGACATTTTTAGGACAAACAAAATATAGACAAAAGGAGCTTTAGCTCAAACTTAATGCAATTTAACAGTCTTTTAAAATCCTTTCTCTCTTCGCAAAGTATGTAAATTAAAAATTTATGTAAGTCCTTACTTACCACTTTCACTTCCCAGAATGTCCTTCTTGAAGGCCTCAGAGACTTCTCTTTGGAATGTGAACCTCAAGATGGATGGTTCCTTCTATCCTCGTCTCTTTGGGAGGTAGCTTAGGAGTCTGGCACCAAGTTGTAGCTTCCTACTGAAAGTAAAAACAAGTTTTATTTTTCCTTTAGATAAAGGTAGTTAGCATGCACACCATAGACTGTATCTGCATGGCTATAGAAAAAGGTGATTTTTTTTTGTTTTTTGGAATCTCTTTTGTAGACTGTTTTTGATACACATCACAATCTATTGTTTATATAATAATAACATTTTTTTCTTCCAGGTTATTTGGTGGGGCTGGGTAGGCTCAGCCCATGTGTCAGGAATGCCTTCATTATTTCTCAGCAACTCAGTTACAAAGTATTGTGGCCATGCTCTGGAGAGGGAAATAGGAGTTTTGGTATGGAGATTATCCATCAATAAGTTATCGGCTCTTTGGAAATTGTTAGTGACCATCACGTCTCAACTGTGCTACCTAAACTGCAATGCATTGTGTATCCTGATTCCATCATTCACTGGGCTGAGTTTAAGAATATTCAGCCTCTGCTTGGTTTCCAACATGCTCAGGTTAACCGCGATGAAGCCAACTTCTATCTCATGTTACTACTTGGCATGTATACCCAAAACATCAAGTCCCCCTGGAACAGATTTAAAGCAAAATGGAAGACCATGAAAGAAATTCATTGAAATATATTGGATTCATATTTGGCCACATTTATATGGCATGATTGATTGGGAAATAATGCCTTCAATTCCTTTTTATTATGTATCAGAACAGTTTCCTGATTACTAAATGGTGTCTTGATTAGCATGATTCTACCTTTTACTACACACAAATATCTAGGGACAACTTCTTCAGCTGAATACATCTGAGATACAAATTGTTTGGTTGATTCCTCCCTGCCAATCCCCACCCACTTTCCTTTGTTTTTGAACAGGTTTCCTGGAATGGTAGCTTTTATTTTTAATTGTTTCTCCAATAGCAGTAAGGACTAGTACACTCTAGGAACACCCCAACCCTCAGTCAGGATCTAGCCAGCAAGCCCCAAGGCTAAGTAGGAAGTCACTAGGCACCTATGAGGAGAGAGGGCCTAATCTCTAGGGATGGACTGGATCGTACTGGTGTATTCAGCCCTGGAACAAAGAGGCATGGAGACTTATTACAAATGGGTACTTGTCTGAAATATTTTAAACTTCTATGCAACACAGGCTGCCTCCCCAGCACAGAAGGTCCAATGGTCTCTATTGAGGCCCTTCTGCCTATCAAAAAAACACTGAATTGCCTGATGAGAATAATGGAGAGGAGTAGAGAGCTCCTTCATTGGGACCAAGAGAGGCTATTTTAGTACTACTAGAGCAGCACATACAAAGAGAACAGAGATTGAATCAACTGTAGACGCATAGATTGGACCAACTGTACATCAAAATAATCAGAAAAACATGCATTTAAATTAAACTTGCACAGACACTTTTCTTCTCATTATTCTCTAAACAGTACGACAGCTATTTACCTAACGTTTACATTATATTGGGTATTGTAAGTAATCTAGAGATGACTTAAAGTACATGGAGGATGTGAGTAGGTTATATATAAGTACTATATCATTTTATATAAGGGACGTGAGAGCCCATAGAGTTTGGTATCCTTGAAGGTCCCTAAAACAATCCTGCATGGACTTTGAGGGACAGCTATGTACTTTCTTGAACTATCCAACAGCATTCACATAGTAGTCTCAAAATGATAATAATAACTTTACTGCTAACAACAAACCCAATAAGCGCAAAGTTTATTTGTAATACTTTTTGCTCACAAGAGCACCCTACCATATAGCTCAAGTACATGTTCAACCATTTCTTGAAATAATTTTTTGTCATGTAATTGTGTTACAATTTGATATACAGTCATGTTAATTTATTTGGGTATACAATTTTGGGCAGGATTTCTCTCATCTTTTTAATTTTTTTTTGTACAAATGTAAAATACTTGAGTGAGCTTGTGTTAGAACATTAATCTTATTGAGAGTATCTGCTGCCCAGGCTGAAGTGATTCAGTCATTATTCTAGTCCTGCTTTAGTCCTTTGTAATTTGTGGTAATTATGCTTTTCTTTTTAATACAGAAAATGTATAAAAATAAAAATATGAAAAGGTAAAAGTTTTTTGTCAGTATAACAAAACAAAAGTCAAAAAAAAGTTTTTGAGCTGGAATCTCACATATTACTCAGGCTGGCCTCATACTTTTGGGCCCAAGTGATCACCTGCCTTAGCCTCCTGAGTAGCTAGGATTACAGGTCACACCCCGTGCCCAATTTCAAAACTATTTTTGAAAGTAAACTGAGAGAATTTTTGATTCTTGCTCTATTCTATTTCATTCTCCTATCCACCATGATATTTATTCATTTTTATTGATTTCTGACTTACTTTTATGGTGTTGCTTTAAAATAAATATGCAAATATATATTTACATAAACACAGGTTACATCCTTATTTATTATTTTTCATACAAATATCACTATCTATACTGTGTCTTTTTTTTTCTACTGACAATATGTTTCACTATCACTCCCTATCAGTTAATGGGAATATTCTCTTTTAATGGCTGCACAGCACTTTGTTATTTGTTATGTGGATATACTTTAATCCATTCAACCAGAGGACCTAATAAACCCCCATCTCTTGATATGTGGGCTGGCACCTCAACTGCCTTCTAACTAATGCTTTGAGGCAGAGGAGAACAGCACTCAAGACTCATCCGTTATTGGCCCAAAGCTGCAGGACTTGCTCTGGCTGCCAGGCCTGTCTCTTGCTTCAGCAAGAGTGGGATTGAGCATGTGTACAATGCCAGGTATGAAGCTGCATGGATGTGCAAGTTGGACCATCCAATAAACATAAAAGAGCAAACCACTAGAAGGATCCCAAATCTCATGGAAGAGCAACCAGGAACTTTACTAATGTATATGTTATAGCAGAGGATTGGACCAGGTAAGTCAAGGTTATCACTGTAATAAGTTACAGGAAATAAGTACATATGGTAATAAGTAATAAGGAAAACTGATAGAAAAAGGACCTCAATATTCTTAAACACAGAGGCAGAAGATGAGAACAGCCTCCAAGCAGAGCTTGAAGTATGCTATTCAACCCTCCACTAGGAATGGAGAAGGGGTTTCAAGCATGGAAGCGGGAAGAGGGACTCATTGCTTTGTGAATACACTTCCATCCCCACCTCAACTATTGCTCTTTTCTAAGAGATAGATACTCAATTGCCTAAAAAGCCGATGCGGTCCTGAGGTTGCAGGCCCCAAGGGCCAGCATGGAGATTTTATAGTTTCTAAGTCCATAGGTTGCGGTTGGTGAATATATGGGAGTATTATGAACCAGCAGAACCTGGGTATGTAAGGGTTGGTAGACAGAAGAAAGCTCTGTGCCAGTACCCAGGAACAAGCCCAGACATTGAACCCATCACTGAACCATAATCTCATCTGTAATAGGCCCCACTCTGCCGTTGGATTGACACGACTTCTGCAAATTGAAGAAGCATCTGCCAGGGTGCAGTCAAGGAGCACCTCAGGTAGACTCTGGGCTCCAGAAATAATGCTCTGTAATAATCCTGAGTGTCTGTAAATCCCAAGGAACTACTAGATCTCAAACTGGGTTAATTTGATGTTAACACCAACCAAGGGATATGGACTTGGAAGTTCCATACCTCAGTAGAGTAGGAATATGAATGCCAGGAAATTGAGGACACAGGAGAGATAAACTCCATTTCTACTTTCTTTTGATGTTATGTTGACTATCTGTAAACTGTTTTTATTTTTTTATTTTTTTTGCTTCTTTGATCTATGTGGCAGAAATCTTCCTCTCTGTCAAGAATCACCTTGTTAATGGAGGCTTTCTTCAGCCCTCTCAGGAAGAACGACCCAATCCTTCATGTTGGTTTCTCTGGCATTCAATCCTGGCTGGATTTTAAAGACTTTGATTAAACTATATCCTGGACATTTAGCACTCTGTTGCATACCTAGCCCAGAATCCACAACTGTCCAGAGAACAAATGAATGAGTGAATAAATTAAATAGTTGAAGAAACTGGTCTTGAAGACAATTTGCCCATTTGTCAAGATCACTTATGTTGTTAGTTTCTCATCTCTTGGCATCTACCAGGAATAAAGACCAAAGCCCAGAAAAATGGCTTTTTCATCTCAGGATATGTCTTGTTTTTTATACGGATTTGGATTTACCTTGGAGTTCTTATTGCCATTCCTAGCAATTCCTTCTTGGGTCTTCCTGGATGGAACTTCCCTTGTGCTATGATTGGGACTCTTCATCCCAAACCCTCTGCATTTGCTCCTCTGAGTCCACCTGACTTGACCCAATGAGTTGACCTATGGGTCTTTCCTTCAGTCAACAAGAGTGCATTGAGGGCCGGCTGTCCATTGTTTTCCACTGACATGTGTGAAATGCAAAGAGATACTCAGGGCACTGACGTGAGCTTGGAGTTCAGCCAAGGGTAGTGAAGACACTTGATGGGAGGTCACAACATTCCTTATTAAGCCACAACAGTTTCCATTAAGAATCATGGCTGTAGAACTTTTGAACTTTCCGCATAAATCTCACTGTGGAAAGGGGAGCTCTTTTGTATTGTGAAACAGAAGAGCTTGGCCCTGGGTGTGTATTTGGGTGGTATAGGTGGTAAAAGGTAAGGAGAAAGAAGGAGGGTAAGACGATAGAATGTTCTGCAAGATGAGGTTCTTCCTCTCAAGCCAAAGCAAATGGCCAAGAAACACGAGAAAATACTTGACATCACTAGTTACCAGGGATGGAAATACAAACCACTCACTAGGATGCCCAGAAGAAAACAGTCATATCACAGCAAGCGTTAGTGAGGACACACAGAAATAGGAATCCTCATGCACTCCTGATGAGAATGTAAAATGGTGCAGCTACTTTGGAAAACATTCTGGCAATTCTTCAAATGATTAAATGTAGAGCTACCATAGAGCTCAGCAATGCTGCTTTTAGGTAAACACTCTGACAGAAATGAAAATATATGTTCATATATACTAGTATACAAATGTTCATAGCAACATTATCATAATAGCCAAAGTGTGGAAACAACCCCATGTCCATTAACTGGTGAGTGGACAAACAAAATGTGGTATATGCACATGATAGAATATTATTCAGTCATGAAAGGGAACAACGTATTAACTCAGGATACAGTATGGGTGATCCTCATTATGCTAATTGAAAGAAGCCAATCACAAAAATCCTTCTTAAATATCCAGTTCATATGAAAGTCCACAACAAGAAAATCTATAGAAACAGAAAAGTAGATTAGAGGTAGCTTAAAGCTAAATAGGTAGAATGAAGTAGGAGCTAGGAGTAGGGGAGGTGATGGCTAATCTGGGTAATAGTGTTCAGAATTTCTTTTTGCGATGATAAAAATGTTCTAAAACTGGCTGTGGTAGTGGTTACATACATCTGAATGTACAGTACAAAAAACTGAACTGTAAACATCAGGGGGAATTGAACATATGTGAATTGAAAAACAAAGAGCTTCTTTCTACCCTTTGTATTTCTTAGAGAAATATGTGACAGAGTAACACTTGGCTTGGGACATCCTTGAAGTTATGGAACAGGATTTGATACCATCTCACCCAGGTCTTAGGATGTGTCCTGAGGGGTCCACAACAGGCTTGTCCATCTGTGAACCTCACCTGAATATGGTGAAATAAAGTAGCTACAAGTGCCTTTGCTCATTACTGTCATTCAAGAGAGGTCAGATTGGATCCTGGAAAAGGGCTAGGTTTGGGGTGTCTTCTACAGTCACCTCCACCGCCTAGGACACGCAGAGTTTAACTCCAAGTTGCAGGAACTTTCTAAGTATGTGGAAATGCTTGAATGACACAGCAAGACAAAGGCCTCTTTCAAAAGCCTTTTCTAATAGAACACTGTTTAGAAATTATTTCCAAATATAGATTCTTTGTCAGGCGACTTGTAGAAGTGCTTATATATTAAACGCTCTACATTAGGGCATTCCTTTGTTCCCTGGTCCCTACCAGATGTTCCTCCAGAATGAACTGCTATTGTGCATTCAGAAATATGTGGCATGGTGGCTCCATACTGTAGTTCAGTAACTCAAGAATGTCCCCTCTGGGGATAGCTCTTCAAACTGGGCCCAACAGATGCTAATGGGACAACCTCCCCAAATTTTCTGGATTCCTAGACTTACCATCACTTTGAAATGTCTCCTCACAGCTCAGTGACTTTGGGTTTGAACTTAACCTCAGTGCTTGTCGATTGGAAAGGGCACAAGGTGAACAGAGTCAGGGGAACAGAGGATGAGAACCCGCCTATCTTGTACCACCTCCTGAAAGTCAGACTCAAGTTTCCATGTTTGGACTCATTGTTTCCCCTAAGACAACAACCCCCGGGAAATATTTAAGGGCATCCCCCACTTTCCTTAGGTTCACCACCCACACAGACCTGGCCCTGCTCAGTGATCTTTAGGGAGCTCTGTCTGTGTCTATGAAGAGTTTAAGGGAAGAGAATTGAGGAGAAGCAATTCATCCAACCATTCTTCATTGAGCGACTCTTTCATTCCAAGCATTCTGCTAGGTGCTGAGAAGTCAGAGACAAACAGGTCAAACGCATTGCTAAATGGGTTGGAGAGATGGGCAGGGAAGCCCTCTGCAGTGTACTTCAGAGCGTCAGGAATACAAAGGCTTTACAGGAGCCCAGAGAAGGGACATGCAGAAGGGACTAGCGGGTATCAGGCAAGGCTTCTCAAAGGACAGGAAGCTTCAGAAGGGTTTCAAGAATGACTAGAAGCTGAGAATCAGAGGAAGGGATCCCAGGTGAGACCCAGAAGTGGAGGGAGCATGGCACTTTCAGGGAAGTACAGATGCCCCATGTGTCTGCGGTCTACGCGGGAGGGAGGTGAGAAAGAATTCGAATGGTAGGTGGTGCACATGAGGAGAGTGAGTTTGGCCTTGGAAGATGATCAGTTATACGTTTGAAGACTTGACTGGAAAAGTCAAATCTACTGGACTTGACTGTTATTGGAGTGTAGCGAAAGGATACCAGAGGCTTTGCTTATAATCAAGAGAGAAATAGTTAGGGGCTGAGTTGATAAGGCAGCTCTAGGGATGGAGCACAGTGGGTGACCTAAAGATAGCAGAGAAGGGGATTAGGACTTGAGAAGTATTTGATGTAGGGGACAGAGAGACAGGACACCTTCATTCCCTAATCTCAAGTCACTGAGTACACAGGAATAACCATCACCAAGTCCAGGAAATACAGACAGTACTGTGGTTTGAATGTGTCTCCCAAAGTCAGTGAGTTGAACATTTATCACCAAAGCAACCGAGTTGAGAGGTGGGACCATTAACAGGTAACAGAGCACGAGGCCTCTGCCCTCATGAATGGAATAAGGTTATCACCTGCAATGAGTGATCCAGAATACGGTGGATGTTTAAATTTTTTAAAATTATAGTAAAAGACACATGGCCATCAATCCCTCTCAAAATATTCCCCTTCACTTTGAACACACTTATTCCATCATTCTTGCTACTTTCTGAGGCAGCTCTGGAAGTTCTCCATAAATGTCTTTATGAGGTTTGATCAAAAATATTCGGCTGCTGCCTGGTGGTGTCCCAATGAAAGGATCAATGTGTGAAAATATTACAGTGTTTTCTTATGGATCTTATTCACCAGATCTGGCTCTGTGTGACTCCTGGCTCTTCCCTGAAGTCAAAGTGATCACGAAAGGTAAACATTTTGCATTGATTTGGAGCATTGAGGTGGCTGTGACAGCACAACAGAAGACATGAAAGAGGACTTCCACACCTGCTTCATAAAGTGGCAAGAACAATGGGATGGTGTGTTCAAAGCAAGGGGGAATCTGAAGGGATTAATGGCAGTGTGTCTTTTACTGTAATACATTTTTTAAAAATTATACATTCACCTTATTTTCCAATCATGCCTCATAAGAGTTTGTTATAAAAGTGACTTTGACACTCTGTTGCCATTTGATACCTTTAGCTGTGTTATGGGGCAGCAAGAATCCCCTTGCTAGATGTGGTGTGGGCTCCTTAACTTTGGACTGTCCAACCTCCAGGGCTTCCCAGCTTCCAGAACTATAACAAATACATCTCTGTTCTTTATAAATTCCTCAATAAAGTCATAGGTATTCAGTTATAGCAACACAAAACAAATTAAGCCAGAGAGAGAAATGATGTGCTGGGTTCAGGATATGAAGCTAATGAGGGCCTGGGTCCAGCAAGCATGTCAGGAGTTCCTGAAAGAAGCAACACACTTCTCTAATGGTGACAGAAATAGCCACACATCTGCAATGCCTCAGATGCCCTTCTGGGGAATTAAACAAGAGCTGAGGCATGGGCATTCCGGTATCTCCCTGAGAGGACCTAAGTCAAGAAGGAAAGAAGATGACACTTTGAGCAGGTCCCATACAGCTGACCCAAATGGCTTTGCCTGGAAACTTCACTGCATCCTATGCAGTGTGAGAAGTGAGACGTGAGAGGCCCCAGGGACTTAGCCACTGTGGCATGTGTCTGCCTGCCCTGGCTTTTGAAACAAACACTGTGCATAATGACAATACTACCTGGATTGCAACCAGTTTTCTTTCAAGACACACAAAGAGCTTAGCCCATTATCTCAGGCTCTGGTTTGCTGAGCTGGTTAACTCATGTTCTTGGCGTTTCTGGAAAAATATCTGTGAGATCATTCTCTCTTGAAAGCCTGGAGGATAATCAAGCATTATGACAGATGAGTTTTCTAAAAATTAGAAAATATGCAGAAAGTGTGGAAGGAGTCGCTGGAAATCTTTATAAATAGATCCATAGAAGAAAACATAAAGGACAAAAAATGCAGTACAATAAATGACATAGCGAGATTCTATCTCTAAATAAATAAATAGGGGTGGCATATCACTCAGTGGATTGGAAACATCTTTGTTTCCCTTTTTTATTGCTATGCAAGTATATGTGAGGGGTGATCCACATGCTTAAATAAAAGGTTTATTACATAAAAGATACACTGCCATTGATTCATCTCAAACTACTTCTTCGCCCGTTGAATACACTTATCCTACCATTCTTGCCTCTTTCTGAAGCAGTTCTGGAAGTCCTCTTTCATGAGTGTCTTTACAAGTTGTGATAAAATTATGAGGAATGCTGCTATCGAGTCCATCCAATGAAAAAGAAGGGTCATAAAAACATTGCAATGTGTCCTCATCTACTTTATTCACCCAATCTGGCATTATATAACTTCTGACTCTTCCCCAAAGTCAATATGACTACCAAAGGTAAACATTTTGAGTTGATTCAAGACATGGAGGCAGCCACAACAACACAACTAAAGACACAAAAGAGGATTTGCAGAACTGCTTCAGAAAGTGGCAAGAACAATGGGCTA
Source organism: Heterocephalus glaber (assembly GCF_000247695.1). Next base: position 22,672,144 of record NW_004624745.1, read on the forward strand.
AGTATATTCAAAGTGAGGGGGAGTACTTTGAGGGGTATTAATGACAATGCATCTTTTAAATCTTTTTTTTTCCTAATTTTTATTTTTTGATACCAGGGATCGAACTTGGGACCTTGTGCTTTTGAGGCAGGTGGAGGAACCACTGAGCTAAATGCCCAGCCTCATTGGTTCTTTTATTATCAAGTCACTCCCAAACTTGGTAGCTTAAAACACTCACCAGCAACAGCTCTGCTGTCAGACTAAAGCAGGTTGAAATTTTATGTCAACCATTTTCTTGGGTGTGAGATGTTGAGAAAATTACTCTGTGTCTTGGTTTCTACAAATGTATAATGGGGGAAAGAATACGTGTCTGACACGGTTGTTGTGCAGATTAAATGAGACATGAAGGTACATGAAAGGTGGAACCAAGAGCCTGGCACAGTCAGGGAAGCTGGAGGTTGGTTTTGTAGATGCCCATGCATGAGGCACAAATCCCTGCATACAGAAGACCCCAGAAAGAACCTCCAGAAGAGAGGTCTTTGTGGTTTATCTGAGTTTTAAAGATACCTTGTGGAGCTCATAAAGCATATTCCAAAATATGGCTGCTGGTTACATTTGACACAATCCAGTGGCTATGAATGAAGTTCATGAAAGCACAAAAATTTCTCACTTCTCACTGAGAGGTGAGGGACATCCTTCACAGAAGCAGCACAAGGAATCATCTGTGATATGCAGGGGAAGAAAGTTGGTCAGTTGAACTTTCATTCTCAGTGCTTCTTCACATTGTGGGCCGCTAGCCCTCTTGTCTCCCATTTCTCATAGGGACCGAACAGAAAAAGAGGTGGGCAGAGGATTAGGACTTGGCTCAGAAGGAGTTCAGGTGGCCCCTTGGGAGCTGTATCCCTAGGGTTTGGAAAATGTTCCAGAGTCAAGCAATGTTACCTCCACTTGCAAGCTAATGAGCTTTGATTTATTTCTCCAGTTAAGATCTCTTTGGAGCTTCAGTAGACCATGTCTGTCTGTTTCGTCCAAGAGGCGTCTCCAATGAGCATGCCCCAAGCTATGATGGACAGCTCCAAGGGCTCAGTGACCCCTGATAGCTCGTATTTGCGCCTTTGTGTATAGCAGGTACATAGTGCCTCCCCTCGAGTGTGGACTGGCCCTGCAACCTGCTATGAATGGTGAGAACCTGTGATGGAACAAGTGATGGAGGTCGGTTCCACAATCTGGTAACAAAAAACTGACCTGCATCCACTAGTCTCTCTCTGCTTCTCCTCATGGAAAGGGCTATTTGCAAGGATGTGAGGATGCCCAGCTAAAAGGGAGATCCTGCCCGTCTTGGGACTTGCAATGACTGTGGCCCTGCTCACCACTCTCTATGCCACATTGTGAAGGAGCAAAGGCCAGTATCTTGGTAGCAGTCTCATGAGAGACCCCTAGGTAAACTCCAAAATTCCTGACTCCAATAAACACTGAGATAAGAAATGTAATTAGCCACTAAATTTTAGGGTAATTTGTTATTCAGCGTCAGATAACTAATATGACAGCATTAAGAGGTGGAGCCTTCAAGAGATGACTAGGCCATGAAGATTCCCTACCTGAACCAGGTGAAGGGGTCTAGAGATCCCCCAAAGCCTCATGTGGTCATAGGTGTGTAAATCTAGAGTGTGTGGTGCTGGGATTGAGGGCATGTGATTACTAAACCACTACACTCCAGTGATTGGATTGGCACCGCCCTAATCCCTATAGTCTGAATAAGATAAAAGTAGCAGAAAGACACTGTTAAAGTCCCTTGTTGCTTTTGCTACCATGTGGGTCTTGAACTGTTTCTCCATTGTGATGCCCCTCTGCCACAAGGTCCTTTGTTGTTTCTGATATCTTCTGCTGTCGTGAACTGTTGTCCCTCTACCACCTTGTCTTGGAGCCAGCTGATTATGGACTGAAACCTCTACACATTGTAAGCCCAATAAACCCCTTCTCCTCTAACTTTGGGTGTTGGGTATTTTGTCTCAGCCATGAGAGAAGAGTATCTAAGACATACCCGCTCCTGGATGTTGGACTTCCCAGCTTCCAGAACTGTAAGAAAATAAATTTCTTTTCTTTCTTTTTTTTGGTACCAGGGATTGAGCTTGGGTCCTTTCGCTTGCGCAGCAGGCAGCGAAACCACTGAGCTAAATCCCCAGCCCAATTTCTCTTCTTTATAAATGACTCACTTCTGGTATTTTGACATAGTAGCAAAAAAAAAAAAATGGACAAAGGTCTTTAGGAAGTGAGTAAGTCATGAAGGCTTCACCCTCATGAAGGACATTAGTCCTCTTATAAAAGGGCTTGGGGGAGCCAGCTAGGCCTTTTTTGCCTTTCTATCTCTTCTGTCATGGGACATATATTTGTCAGCTTTGCATTACTGGGACAAAATAACAAAAGAGGAAAGATTTATTCTTGCTCACAGTTTCAGAGGCTTCAGTCCATAGTCACCTGGCTCCAAGAGAGCAACATCATGGAGAAGGGTGTGGTGGAGCAAAGCTGCTCATCTTTTCCTGCAGAGAGAGCAGGAAGACAGTCAGAGGGAGGAAGGTGCTGGGGATAGGGTTAGACCCTCCAAAGCCAGGCCCCACCTTCCAACAGCTCATTCAGTGATGCACTCATCAACTGATTTAACTCATGATGAAGTTAGTGCCCTCATGATCCAACTGGCTTTCAAGAGCCCCACCTTGGAACACGTGAGCCCTTTGACATTTGAGATCCAAACTAAAACAGGAGGACACAGCATTTGTCCCCTCTGCCATGGAGGATGTCACAGAAAGGCCCGGCTTAGACATGAAACACATAGGCACCTTGACCTTGGACTTTAAAGCCTCCAAACCCTGTCACCTACCTCACAAGTGCAAGGTCTTGAGTTTGATCCCTGGTACCAAAAAAAAAAAAAAGCCTCAAACACTGTGAGAAAATAAGGTTCTGTTTTTATAAATTATCCAGGATCAGGTATTACAGTGGCAGGAATGGACTAAGGCACCTAACAGCCTATCTATCACTCTATTCCCGAGTGCCTCTCCCATGTGGCCCTGCGTGGGGTCTAAAGTTCTTCTTCCTCAGGCTGAGAATATGTGTGACTATAAACCACTGCTCATTTCATCAGAGTTGGGTGTTGGGTGTTCAGCCATCCCCAGATGTGCGCAGTGGGAATCCCTTCCTCCCCAACAGTGCAAATGGTGATTAAAAGAGGTGACAGAGCAAGGGGTTGGCGTGGTGCAAGGAGGAAGCCATGAGCCAAGGAATGCAGTGTCCTCTAGATGCTGAAAAGGGAAGGAAACAGATTCTCCTTGGAGCAAGGCCACGGCCTTACCCATCCCTTGATTTTAGACCTCCCACCTCTGGAACTGTAAGAGAATACGTTTGTGATGTTTCAAGGCACCACATTTCTGGTAATTTGTTACAGCAGCAGTGGGAAACAAATACATCTTATTTATCGTCCTCATAGAGCTTACCACTACCTGAAATGATGTAATTTACTTTTGCGTTTACTGCCTAATTCCTCTCCCTAAACTGTGTGAGAGGTGGTGCTGAGTTGGCTGTTCACATCATCTTATCTCCAGCTGTGCTGAAGTGCCTGGCACAGCCCAGTGCTCGGGGGCACTTTTTGAATAGGTAGCGCATGAGACATTGCAATGTTACAATAGTTGACGTGTGATACCATCTTCCACTTTGACAAGTTCAAATAGTCATGGGAAGACTGATTTTAAAAATCATAATACTCAGTTTTGCATATTTTACAACAATGCTTTGTACTAAGAATATCCTGCCCATTTTTATTGGTATGTGTTTGCAATATATGATATTTACATTTTTTTGATAAATTTATATATATATACGTAAATTAAATCTTTTTTGTCTTGATCATTTTTAATTCCCTGTCTTCCCTATCTTCTTCCTCTCCCTTTCCTTGATTCCCTTCTTCTACTCCAACAAGTGCTTTTATTTTACTCCCTAATTAACTTATAATCGAATTTCTCATATAAGAGAAAGCATGCGATACTTAACTTTCTGTCTTATTTATTTTGCTTAATACTGTGGTCTCAAGATCCATCAGTTTTCCTACAAACGACTTCCATTCACTCTCCTTTATGGCAAAATACAATACCACTGTGCATATATACCCAAACTTTATTTTCATATTTTACAACAATTTATACCAAGAATATCCTACTCTTTAAAAAAAAATCACCTCATTTCATAGCTGTACCTTTTGCAAAGTAGCTTAGGAGGGAACATACTGAAATATATTCATACACGCATTCATTAAAAGTTAGACAAGAAATCAGTGTTTATGCCTGAGACATAAAGCACGGGGACATTTGAGGAGAGACAGGGTCATTAGTGCTGCAGTCTCAAGGCTCACAGGGGCCACACAGTTACCTCACAAGTGTGGGCCTTGGGCTGGCCTCGTGTCCTCTGACTATGCCCTAGCTGAGAGGCCATGCCTCCCTTTGAGGCCATCCTTCTGTGTTAGCTTTCTGTCGTTGCGTAACTCATTACCATGGAGAGACTTAAAACAACAAAACTTTATCATTTCACAGTTTCTCCAGGTCAAAAGTTCAGGTATGGATTGGCTGGTTCCTTTCCTCGGGGTCTCATCAGATGGAAATCAAGGGGGCAGCCAGAGCTGCGATCTCATCTGAGGTTTGAGGTCCTTTTCAAAACCCAGTCGTTGTTAGCAGAATTCACTTCCTCATGGTGGTAGGACCAAGGGGCCCCTTTTTCTTGCTGGCTGCTGGCTGGACCATTCTTAGCTCCTAGAGGCTGCCCCCAGGCCCTTGGCATGGCTCCTCCACTGCCCTTGTGGTGCCTTGCTTCTTGTGGCCCGCAGGTGGCACCTGCTGCTGCTTCTGGTCACCTTTAAGGCTGTGCCTGATCAGGCCAGGCCCACTTAGGAAAATCTTCCTTCCAAATCTCAATTAGATCTGAAAATCCAGTTTGCCATATGAAGACATGTAATCCCAGGAGCACTATCCCATCATAGTTGGAGATCCTTTCCACTCTGAAAGGAGAAGGGTACACAGGGCCTATCTGCCTGGGTGTGGGAGGTAGGAGTCTTGGGAATTCTCTTAGCATTCTGCCCTCCGCAAGCCAGCAGCTCAAACTCACAGTATCATTCCTGCCACTCCTGTCCCCTCCAACCTGGGAGCCCAACATGGGGCAGGACTCTTGCTGAGCCCAGGGAATCCTCTGGTGAGGAAGAAACTAGTTCTCAGGCCAGGGATATGCACCCGCTGAGTCCCTTCACCATCTCCCACGCTCTGCCTGCCTGCTTTGTCGCCTCTGACCCTCACCTCCCACTCTCCCCTCCTTTGTCCCCTCCAGCCTCATGGCCTCTTCACTGTCCCAAACAGGCCACATGCCTGCCTCCAGCCTTTCTTTGTTTCCCTTTTCCTGAAATGCTTTCTTCCCAGATACCCAAGGTACTCCGGATCTCTTCCTCCTTTCTTTCAGACCTGAAAGAACGCTCCTTCTCTGTATGGCCTCCCCAGCCACCTCATGCTCCAAGTAAGTTCAGCCTGCACTTGGGACACTTCTCCTTCCCAGTCCTTGCTTCCTCATCTCTCCATCTCAGTAGAACAGCTCACTACAGGCAGGTGGGGGCACTGCTGCTCTGGGTTGGTGCCTGAGGCTCACCCTGTCTCAGCCCATGATCAGCTTCCTGGATACCAGTGTTCTTGGGGCTGGTAGGAACAGGCAATGCAAGGAGAGGGCCATGCTCTGCCTAAGGTGTCCTGTCCCTTGGTGGTGTGCCTTGTGTGACCAGTAATCATGATATGTTAACGCATATGCAGTAAGAAACATCTAACAGATTAGTAAAGCACAATTCTGGGTGGCTGTGTCTATGGACGATTGACAAGTCGCTAGCAAACTGAGGGGGGAAGACCCACCCCCGGAAGTGGGTGGCATCAACCAATAGACTTGTAGCCTGGATGGAATTTAAAAAAAGGGAAAGAAAGATGTGTCCCAGGTTTGTGAAGAGCTCCAGTCCTCGCCATCACCTTTGGAAATGGGTCTCCCGTTTCCTCAGCCTTCCAACGGTGACTCACGGCAGTTGAGCTTCTAGTTTACAGTGAGCTTCCAGGTCTTTGGCTTGTGCTGCGTCCTTGATCCCTCTCATGCTGTGGCTTCCGTGTTCTCGGGCTGAGCAGCTACTGGATTCTCCAGCTCTCCAGCACACAGATGGCCGCTGTGCACTCCCCTGATGCTGATGCTGCAGACGGCCATTGTGGATTCTTGGGCCTCTGATCCTTGGGAAGTCATTGGAGACCTTCCTGCTTCTATCCTGTAAGCCTACCTAATTTATTAGGTTGCACCATTATACATATATTTTCTATTGATTCCATTAATTGGAATGCAAATTTTCAAAATAATCTCTAATAAGCTGGATTTCAGTGGTGTCTGTTGTGATTTTGTCTCTTTCATCACTTATTTTATTAATTTTGACCTGTCTCTTTCTAATGGTAAATTTGAGTAAGGGTTTCTCAAGCTTCTTTATCTTTTCAAAGAGCCAGTTCTTTGAGTCATTCAGATTTATTTTGGTTTTTAGTTTGAATTTCATTTCTTTTCACTCTGATCTTTATTATTTCTTTTCTTCTTCTGGTTTTTGTATTGTTTTGACTTGTTCTAGGACTGTGTTATGAATCATTATTTATTTGCGATTCAAGCTGACCTGGGCTGAGCCTAGAGAAAACCATGTCCGTCGGTTTTGTCCTTGCCACATTCCTGAATGGAGAGGCTTCCTGACCACAGAGGACAACCCTTCACCACGGATCTGCCTGTGTGGCCTTGTGTGGCTCCATGCTCAGCTCATCCCAGGCGTTGCTTCAGGGCACTCGTGTACTCTGCTGCAGCCATCTAAGCCTTAGTCCGAGGAGTGGGGGACCCCAGGATCTGAGGTTCTAAGACTTGTGGATCACGTTTGCCTCTGTCTCCCTGAGAACCGCCACCCGGGGAGCATCCCAGCAGTGTGTCTCAGTCAAGAACCTAAAGCTTTGTTCTCTGGAAGAAAGACTGAAGTCCAGAAAGTAGCCTGAACTTTTGGTAATTCATGATTTCCATCATTGGCTAAGCCCCACCCCTGCCCAGCCCGCAGCCTAAGTGGTATGACCAGCCTGGGCTACAGGCATCATCTCGTGGCCTGGGCAACATCTCTCTATGGTGCAATTCCCTTCCCGAGAAGATGGTCAGTAGTTTCTAGTGTTCATAACCCAAAGCCAAGACTTACAAATCACCATCCATGCTTCCTTCAGTATTTTATATGCGTATGTATATGTTCTCATAGCAAAGTATCTGGTTCTAGACATAATAGAAAATTAGTCATATGTTAAGCCTTAAGGAAGTAAATATGATCCAACTGATTTTTAAATTTAATAAATCCTTTGGATAGGGGTATGGCTCACTGATAGAGTGCTTGCCTAGCATGTGCAAGGCCTGGGATTAGATCCCCGGCACTGAAAAAAAGATTGCAATAGATCTATCAGCATCTCCTCAAAAATATTATTTAGAGTGTTCACATTCTAATTTGAGATATTGCTTTGTCCTGCTGTATAATACTATGCTTTAGGAATGCTACCAAAACACTGTGCATTTGACCCGGTTTTAAAAAGATAAGAGAGTTAAGTTCTTTGCCCAACTTTTGCTCATTATCCAAGATTTTAAAATTTCCCCTATCTTGATTTTAGAATCAAACTGACTTTATGGGACATACTTGAATATAACAAAGTGCATGCTTTTTATGCAGAGATCTTGATGAATGGACACATGTATACAGCTGTATTATTACTACTGCATTGTTGCTGCTACTGCTATGGCATTGATCTGTCAAGGCACAGAAGACTTCCATCCCTAGGGAAAGTTGTCTCTTTCCCCTTCTCAGTCATTCACCCTCTAGTCACTCACCCTCTTCGGAGAAGAAGACTTTAGATTTTTTTTCTCTTTTCTCACTGACTACTCTTTATCCCAACATAATCATCTTTCTTTCTCCCTCTGTCATTTCTTGTAGCTCCAGCAGCCTGACAATTTGTTGTGTTAAAGCACTGAGCTGTTTATTTTGGATCTAGTGACTATAGGTGGGAACATGCCTCATTACATATCTCTTTCTCAGCATTAGCTTAGTCTTCTGCTCCCCCAAATTCCCATCCATGCACCCACTCACCCACCTTTTCATCCATCCATCCATCCATCCATCCATCCATCCAGGATATTGAGATTCCACTGAGAGCTATCAGCTGGATACCAGAAATCCTGCCTCATCTGATTTATGTTGTAACAGGAAACACAATTTAAAATTATGCCGAAAAGATGATACATATTACAAGAGGAAAGATAGGGCATGATGGGAGACTCAGCAGGAGTAGCTAGCAATGATTCTCAGGAGGAAGAGAGATTCATAATGGAGATCTGCAGGGCAAATATTGAGTCAGTTAATTATTTCAGTAATATTTACTGAACACTGTAGGCTGGACACAGTAATAACTGCTAGTGATTCAGAGGTGGGCAAGGCAGACCTGGATCTGTTCTCGTGGGCAACAGATCATGGTGTAGTTAGCTGGGCTGGGTTGGGGCAGTGGCTAGTTATCCAGGCAGAGGGAACAGGAGTACTGCTGTACAAGGGAAAGAAAGTGTAGTAAGAAACACTGACAGTTCCTTGTGGCCTGAGCATGAAAGCTGGCCAGAGGAGGTCCAAAGGCTATCAAAGAGAGAACTATGAAGCTGCGTGTGGTGGGACATATCTATGATCAGTCCTGGCACTCTGGGAGGCTGAGGTAGGAGGGTTGCAAGTTTGAGCCCAGCCTGGGCACTTTAGTGACTTAGCGAGACTTGTCTCGAAATAAAAAATACAAAAGGGCTAGGGAGGTAACTCAGTGTGAAGGCTCTGGGTTTAAGCCCAAGAAATGCCCCAAATAAGGGAGTGGGGGCTAGGAATAGTGACTCCAGCACCCCTGGGCACTCACGCTCTGTGTAGAATGGTAATCAAAGCCCAGTCAGGGTCTTAAAAGAGAAAGAAAGGCTAGGTGTGGGCAGCACCACATTAATCGCTTGCAAATACTGTCTGGGCCTTCCATAAATTTAGCCATGACTAAAAGTACCTTTCACAATCTCAGCAGGGAAGGGCCACTAAAGACAAGCAGGTATGTGATAAGAAAATCTATCTACCTAACTGCCATGTAACTTTTCAATGAGTCACAGAGTGAGCCATTTTGAATGTCTATTAAACATTGCCAAAAGTGGTGACGTACTTGAAAAAACACCCTTGTTGTCCTACTTTAAAGTCAGGAATCCAGAGAAGTGAGGAAGGAAGAATATTTGTTACTCACAGTTGACCTTATTCTAGAGTAATTTTAAGTAAGTTATTTAAGCCATTTCCATCAGAATGGATGACCAGATGGATGTTACTGAGCACACGCTCGTTATATAGAGACAAACATTCTAGAGTTCTGCCAACACCATGAAATATGACATATTCAGGCTGCCCACTCATTTTCACTCCTAATATCCCTACACAACGCATTTAATCTGCTCCAATTTAGCACTTGATAAAATCTATTTACTTTGTAGTGAGTTCTGTACACTTCACCTGAAATCAAAGCTCGGCAAATCCAAGTCCCTGTGGGTACTAATTCACATACCATTCTGAAAATAAAAAATCCTAAGTGCTTGCTGACTGCAAATCAATGTTTATAGCCCAAGGATTAATAGCTGCACGAATTGTCAGGCTCCTCTCATTGGTCCCCACCCTTCACTTGGATTTAGCATATATTGCTATTTGCCATAAGATTTGTAATACGTTCTGCCAAAACATACTTAGGAAATACACCCAATTAATAACAAAGAGTATGTTCTGCGCGATTCTGCCTGTTTTGTGTTTGTCATTTTGCATTTTACCGAACTCCTCTCAGACAAAGGAATTTGTGAGTCTAGGGCATGTTCTAAATTGGGGCTCTTCAGCAGCCTGGTAACCAATAACCTAGTGCACTATGGTGCTGATTTCAGAATTGCCAATTGCACCTACTGGAGAAGCACTCAAAAGGATTGTCCATGGTAAGGCTGTTGGTGGACTTGTGATTACTGCTTTAGGGTCTGTCAGTGCTAGGGTTTGGATTGTGAATGTCACCAACTGCTGGCACTATTGAAAGAGGGTGAGAACCAGGATGTGGGGCCTAGGTGGTAGAGGTAGGTCACTAGGGGAGTGCCACTGGAGTGCATATTTGGTCTCTAGTCCTGTGTCTGCCTCTTGTCTACCATGAGTGAACTGCTTTGCTTTACTACCTTCTTCCATCACCGCTTTCTGCCTTGCTACAGGCCTGAAGCCATGGGGCTGGTTGACCATGAACCAAAACCTCAGAAACCATAAGCCAAAATAAACCTTTCCTCCCTTATGTTGATTGTTTCAGGCATTCTGTTATAATGATGGAAATCTGATTTGCAGTCACTTTCATTGGCAGTGTAACCACCAATCCCTCCACTTGCAGTTACATAAGGGGACCACTGAAAGTCTGAGTTGACAACACATTTCTTCCAGGCTTGTTTATGAACTAGAATCCTATACCAGAACCCTGCTCTGTCTACTCAACAGCTGGCTCCTAGTCAATCAAAATGAGATAAATGACAGCCCCAACCTGTATTTCCATTTGCAAGAATTTCCTTCCTATTCCTAGTTGTTTTGTTAGTGAATCTGCTCAATTATCAGACTTTACCAGCTGGAAAAAGACGTGGATTTTATAACATGCTAAAACTTGATCTTAGCTTTAAAACATGCAAATGCGTTTGAGAAAATGACAGAATGGTGTGCCTCATAAAAGAGAAAAAAGCAGCATTTGAATTTTCACGGAGAAACTCCTTATGTAAATCTTCATCAAGATTAACATCATTTAAAAAATTTTGTCAAATACATACTGGTTTATTGAGGCCCTTGTGCACTGGCCAGGAAGCCTACCACTTCACGAAGCAAGAGTTCCAGAAAAAAGGCTGTTGAAATTTCAAACAGAAGACTTACAGACAGATCTTCTGAACATAACTGGCCTTTATAATTTAGCATCTTCCATGGGCAGCCTTCTTAACAAAATAAAACTCTTCAAATTAACGATCAAAACTATTATTAGGGGCTGGGGTATAGAGCACTTGCTTAGCACGTGGGAAGCTCTGCTTCTGATCCCCAGCCCTGCAAAGAAAAAAATATTATTGTGTGATGGAGATACTGGTGAACAAGGCTTTCATCACAGTGTCATCTACTTGTGTGAGGAATTTTGATTTCAGTTGCACTGGAACTTTCCCTTTTCCCGAGTGATGTGTTGCTAGTGTGGTACAGTAAATGGTTTGTGAGTTAGAGCACAGAAGTAGGGTGCCGAAGTTCAAACAGCCCAAAGAATGTGTCCTCCTGAGGCTGCAGAACTCAAAGGGTTCACAGATGAGTCCTAGAAATAAGATGACAAACACGTAACTTTTCCGTAAAGAGCATATTGTGCCGATTTATTATAGAATGCAGTTAAAAAAAATATTTTGAGGTTAGCCTCTTCAGTTTAAAAGCACTTAACTAGAAACACTTGAACAGCTAGGCAACGGTCTCTCCCTCCCACCAAGTACTGTAAACAGGTTTTGAGAACATTCGATTGATTTCTTTTTATGAACAATCAAAGAATTTAATGCAAATTATCTGCTTCCCAAAGAAAACTATCTTCCAGATTTCCAAAGCATGCATTGTTACTTGGCATTAGGTATTTCAAAATGACAAACTTTGTAATGGTATCGTAAGGCCAAAATATAATACCTATTTACCAGACGTACACATTACAACTAGAAAAAATTACAAATGTTCACCTAGTGTAACAATTCCATCAGGAATTAATGGGGAAAGGCACTGCATCCCTCTCGTCAACCCACAGCTACTACTCATTTTACATGCTTTGAATTCAGTCTGTTAAACATGTGAACAGCATTTTCTACAACATACAATTCACAGGTAGGTTAATACATCTTACACTATTTTTCCACCGCTGTATTTTTTCACCCGAGTGTATAACAGGTATGAATATATGCTACCAGGTTTATTTACACGTTTACCTTGATGTTGCCATGGGGTGAAAAACCAACTATTTCAACCAACGGTTCCCCAAAAAAGGCTTCTGGCTATGACTCATGTATAGAAACCACTACATAAAAGAGACAATGAAAACCGATGTCTGACCCCAAACATCTAAACTAAAATCTCTCACCCGCTACAAGTTGGCAGTGAAACTGCTATTCTCTGAACTGTGTAAGCTAAACTCTACAAAGGAATTGCAGATCAACTTCTTCAGTGAAGCACAAAGCACATGTTGCACTGGTAGGAGGCCCAGTGCATGAGTCCCAGATGGAATCCACTCGAGCACTGCTGCAAAGAGCCTGCCATCTGTGAAGGTGATTCTGTTTTCCAAAGCTTCCTAGTTTCCCAAAAGATGAGAAACTGCAACAGCGTAACTTCATACACGAACAGAGGTTAGTCGTGCAGATCAGTAATATACATGCACAGACGTTAGGACATGAGGGAAGAGATGAAGCACTACAATTTCCACATGGCACTGTGGTTGTCATCACAACCTTTCTGCTCTAGACACTCGGTGGCTTTGCATGGTGCCTCTTCCTGGGGCGGGTGACCCTGTGCATTGGTTAGAAACAGAGAGCAAGCCCTGGATCCCCAGATCAACCTGTCCTTGGCAAAAACAGAACCTATCAGAAAAGAACAAGTACAAAACACTATTGTTATCGGTTTTCTCAAGACGTCCCCAGATGTCCTTGTGCGATCACCACGAACTCAGTGATTGGCCCAAGACATTCCTGGGTGCCACAGACATGGACTGAGGTGCAGCATTAGAACAAGGGGACAGAGCCTCGATTCTCTTCTGAGCAACATGAACTGGAATTTCTGCAGCAGCAGTCACGGCTGCCACCTCCAAAGCTGTGACCGGCCACTTCCACAGTAAAACACTCCTCCCCGTGAGTATGATTCTAAACTGCTTCTTCGTCCGCCTGCCGGCTCAGCTGAGGTGGATAGGTGTGTACTCCGGCCTTCTCGTCTGGATGATTTTTGGTTTGGGCCTCCTCATTCTTTCCATCTCCTCCTCTTCCTCGTTCTCCTGATCGCTCTCACACACGTGGACCACCACACTGGGCGTGGTGTCAGTTGCCGCATGCAACTCGTACTTCTCTCCTAGAGGAAGGGAATAACTTCAGGGTAACTCGGACAAGTCACTGGAGGGCCAGAGGCAAAGTATAAATGGAATGACCTCTGGGAGTCTGTTCGGCCACCTCCTGCCTCCATTCAGTGGGGTGGAGAGACACAGCCAGACATATTTTGCAGCTGTATTTTTTTGGTGGCTTATTAAGAAAAAAGTATTAGCCTGGAATATGGCTCTGCTTTGGGTGAGTGAGTTCAGACATATGAAAGGAGTAAAAGGAATGCATATTTTTGGTGAGAACGTCTTCTGTCCAGCAGGCAGCCTACACTAACTACCCAGAGGACTCCTCTTCTCGGAGTTTCTCCCAGTGTGGTCTGAGGAGCATCAGTCCAGGAAATGACACTGGAAGCCCGGGAGACTCCCAGTGTACACCAGGGACCTGCGGACACGCGGAGGCCCCGTGTGTGGATGCAGTGTGGCTGCACTCAACCCAGTGTTCCCTTGACTTTTCTGATCGCACCACCCTCTGTCCTGTAACCACCGACTCTGAGCCAGGAGCACTGTGCTGTGCCAGCCTAAGTCTGACCAGGCTCAGCAAGTTCAGACCACTCTGGTCGGGCAATGGTTAGGGGAAGCTTGTGTAAGTGAGAAATGGGGCCATGGATGGTGGAGCTGGGGCACCCCCGAAGGACCTCGCCTGGCTGCAGGGGTCCTTTCCTTGGATATGCTAGGAGGCAGAATGCAGAGTGGGATGTGCGCTGCCCACTCATTTAGGACTCAGGGCTCAAGGGCAGGGCGTTTCTCTTCCTTATGCACCTGAGCTCTTCCTCTGGGTAACAGGGACAATAAAGACATCAGCCTCATGGAGCTAACCGTGGATGAGTGGCTCCACCCAGAACACTTAGCCCCTAGCTCCCGAGTCACAGGTGTAACAAGGTTACCTAGGAAGGCCTGGGGCATAAAAGGAAGGCCTGGGGAGGTAGCTCATTGCAAAGCACTTGCCCACATGTGTGACCTCCTAGGTTTGATTCCTAGGCACTGCAAAAAGGAAAAAAAAAAAAAAGAAAAAAGGAGGCTGATGGCTACAGGTGGGGTCTGAGGACTACAGAGATGCTAGGGACTTGCACGGGGTAGGAGGGTGGACTCAGCTGGCTCCACTCCAGGGTGGGTAGGGCTGAGCTGTCCTTCAAGGCTCTGTGGATTGAAGTTCTCTGAGGTTCCATGTGAGTGAGGAGGCAAATCACCAGCTTCCATGTGCTTCTCAAGGTGGCTGGTTTCCATGAATAAGGGACAGCCAGGGGCAGCCCCTGAACGTGGAGCATGGTATTTTCACTCACAGAGAATGTGGCTACCCTGCCTCTACCCCACCAGGGAGACTGGAAAGTTGTTCCAACTGCATCTTAAAAGGTGAAGTAGGCTGGGCTCTACACTAGGGAGTGAGAGGTCAGACAGGTCACTGAAACCGCTGAGAATGTTGGGCGTTCTCTCTCTCTCTTTCTGTTTTCAGTAGTAAGATTTGAACCCAGGGCTTTTGCACTGAGCTACACCACCAGTCCTTTTTTATTTTGAAAGAGTCTCACTAAGTTGCTAAGTTGCCCAGGCTGGGCTCAAACTTGAGATCCTCCTGCTTCAGCCTCCCAGAGTGCTGAGATTACAGGTGTGTGCCACCATGCCTGGCTAAACACTGCTCTCTTTACACAACCTTAAGTGTCTGCCAGTCAGCCTAAATCCAGAAAGTTTGGGGATTAGGACTATATTTGCAAAATCTCTGCAATCCTGCAAAGTACACTGAAGTATAAAGTATGATTCAAGTTCAATGCTAAGTAAATCCCAAATAAATTGATTTTATGGCATCTATTTTCTAGACGGGCTTCTCCACAGCCTTCTGTAAAGGAGTGGCAGATTCTAGAGTGTGAAGACTTTTAAATCACAGCCCTTCTTGTCTCTGGAACAGGCTGGCAGCTCTCCCCAGTGGAGAGAAAGCCCCTTTACTCCCATCTCTAACAGAGCAGAGACTCGAACCCTCAGCTTTGCTGCTGCACATTGCTGTGGAGCACCACACACTTCCTCCCACTGGCCATTTTTGACCTTGACCTGAAAAGCAGTAAGTAACATGATTCTTACCTTATTCCTGAGGGGCTATTTCCATTTGGGCAATGTTTTCAGAAATGTAATCTTTCCAGCATGAAACTGCTGATGGTTTATGAAAATTAACCCTGAGACCCAAGGGAACATCAGATTGCTGGTCAAGGAGAAAGGAGGAGCTGACGGTCTCAGCATTTATTAAGTTGGCTCCATGGTGGGGTCAGAAGGGTGCTCATACCTTTCACCCCAAGATCCTCCCTCCCATCTACTCCCTCTACCCAACTGTGGCATATAAGTCAGGAACCATGGCTATTTTATTGTTTTCAAAAACCATGCACGGAGCACTGGCTGTGGGCCAGACACTGTGCCACTCGCAAATGCCTAAGAATCATTTTATGGACAAGGAACGTAAGCCCTTTCCTCACTATGGTCTGTGATTCTGTTTCCCTTACCTGTTAAAAACGCCATATAACAATCAGATCAAAGGGCAAAATTACCCTGAAAAAAATGAAATTTCTAAAAGGAGGATCTGTTTTTCTTTTGCAAAGTCATATTCTCATCTCTACCTGGAACAGCAGGACCTGTGCCTCAGGGTGAGCGGACAGATCCAGGGGACATCTGTGGGAGGAACCGAGAGCACAGGGCCCATAGCAGCTGTGACTCTTACACACGGCCCCAAGGAACACACACTCGTGCACAGGTGGCAGTGAGGTGGAAGAATGCAGGTGGAGGCAGTTCACAAGACACTCGCACTGGACCATGGGGGAGCTGGGGAGGGCAATGGAGACGCCTTGCTCTGCACAGGTCAGCACCATGTCTCGCCTTAACCACACTCTCCCCAGGTGTCCCTGCCTCTGCCCACCTGAGGTTGCTGCTTACCTGGCCCCAGCTTGGAGATAGCATATAAAAGATCATAATTTATGACTGGAGTAGCATCTTCCACTTGTTTCCAACCAACCGGCGGGGAGGCGGGAGGAGAAATCAGAAACTGCTTGTCTGGATTGGGTGGAGCCAGGTGTGAGCTTCCTATGTGTAAGGTCTGAGGAGAGAGAGCAACACTGGTCACTGTGTTGTGAGGGCAGAACTGCAGCAAGGCCACAGCCCCTTAGGACATTCTGGAAGGCAGGGCTGCAGGAGCAGAGTGGCCAGGCAGAGCAGGTGATTGCTGGGGTGATTGCTAAATCGTCCGGCAGGAGGTGAATGGACTCTGGTTATGGTGCAGATATGGTGAGGACTTGTGGGGACAGAAACTGTCACTAATTATGGGTGAGCTATTCAGGCAGGAACTGAATGGAGCTTTCAGTGGAGATGGAAAAAATACAGCCACTGTTGTCCAGGTCAGAACAGATCTCAGAGTCAATTTCAACCGGCTTCTCATGCCCCAAAGGCAGAGTGCAGGGCCAAGGGCTACGTGACCACTCTGTCGGAAATGAAACTTTTTCAGGGGGCTGAGGCAGGGACAGGGAGCCAGGCTCCTACCCAGCAGCACCCCTATGCTTCCCTCCCTCCTTCCAGGGCTCCCAGAAGAACCCAAATATCAAGAAGGACCAAAAAGCCACCTTCCCAGAGATTAAAATAATATAATAATAGTAATAATAATAATGAGAAGGAACAATAACCGATGATCTGAGTTTGGTCTTAGAAACTGCACTAGTGATTAGAGGGCTGCCCAGGCAGATCTGACAGCAAAAGCTTGCCAGATTAAGTTTTATTTATGCTTTAAAAGGTTTCCCCCCACATTTTTACAGTGGATGTGAGGGCTGCAGAACGTAGTTTGACAATCAGAAAGTCATGGAGCTCCTAAGTTATTACTTTCCTAAGAGATCACTCAGTGCAGAAAAGAGCGCACTCCTAGAGGAAGCCAAGGTACCCAGGGTCAAAGTCCTGTCTGGGGCCTTCCCAACTGGCACAGAGGTAGATGGCAGGGCACCTGGGTCAAGTCAGGAGAGCTTCCTCCTACTATCAGGAAGCTTCTGGACAGGGTCCCTCCCATCCTGGTTGGTGGGGAGGCCAGAGCCTGCCAGGGACTGGCATCGCCTGGGAAGTGGGATCTCTCCTCTCCTGCTCACGGGCAGACACGGACATGGGAGATGTCAATGCCAAATGGGAGCTGCCTTGGCTCCCAGGGATCAATGCCCTGAAGTCCCTGGGAGGGAGGAAAGTGGGAGGGTGGAGGGCAGGAAGAAGAGCAAACCCACGCAGTCTCTCCTCTGTACATCATGGATGCTGTCTCTGGACCCCAGCTCACAGGAAGCTTGCTGACCATCTGCCACCTGTCTGCTTAACCTGTGTTTTCTCCATCAGCCCGGCCTGGCAGCCCGGGTGGATCTGCAGCACATTCGCAGACTCCTGGTTCTCCACAGCATGAGGGCGCTCCTGAGAGGCTGAGAACCTATGCAAGCTGGGAAGTGCCCTGGTCTGCTTGGCTGAACCTGTGAGCAAAGTCATGAAAAGCTGCCGCCCGAACCCTAGAGTTCCTGAGCTGCCGTGTGCACAGCAGTGTGGCTGGCCAGCTCCCTGGGTGTACAGGAGGGGCCTGCTTTCTCCAGCTCTACTCAACCCCAGGAGGTTGGGGGCTGTTTCTGTGGTTCTTCTCAAATTCACCTTGATGTCTTCTTAACATAGGGGAGAACTTGCATATTGAGAATATGAACTTTGCCTTTCGCAAGATGAATTCTTTGGGGTCATCAGTACAACATAATCAATGGATAAGCTGCTTTAAAGGAGGATGGGAGAGAACAGGAAAGAGCACGCATAGTGAAGACCCCAACTCACCTGAGCAAAATATAACTTCATTTCCTTCCCTAGAAACTCAGTCTTATGCAGCTGCAGTCTGGCATCTGCTGCAGACAAGGGGTTGCTGAAGTTTATTCGGACACGTTTGAAGCTCTTAAAATACTGAAAGGTGATATCCTTGTCGTATGTCCTAAAGAGGGATTCAAATTTGGCCTGAAAAACAACAATGAAAGTAAAAAGTTAAATTTTACTGCACGTGACCCTTGAGTGTAGGACTTTATTACATCTCTTATTGAAGAAGTGAGTTAGTGATCATTTCAAGAACTCCTAATTTCCTTCTTAGAGAAGAAAAGCCTGTCTCTTCAGAAAAGGCGCTCCCGTCCACGGCCTGATTGCTATGCCAGGGATCAAATCTATGCTAAGGTTGTGCTCTACCGCTGAGCTACACCCTGCCCAACACACTGCCCTTTTGAGGCCTGATACAGATGATTTTAAAGGAGGTAAGAAGATAAGATTACTAAATTCATCTCATCAGCAGAACAATGAACACTACTTAAACCTTCTTAGGATAAAGTTCCTTCTAAAGTGGAATGAGTATTTTCCAAGGAGGTACAGTTTGGTAATTCATCATCCCTGGTTTGTACAGTCTTTCCTAATCTGGCCAGATCTAACTCTGCCCCTCAGCGCAGAGCCACATTGTCTATGTTAAGTATTTCCTTAGGGTTTAAAAACACTGTAGCTAATTTGGAAAAAGAAATGCTTTCTTTTAAATTGAAGAACAATGAATTTAAGAATCTTGCAGTTCTTAAAAGGAAGTAGTTTAAGAAAATTCCCACGATTGTTTATCTTAGTCAGTTACTCTTTAACTCTCTAAAATAATACTGGTTTAAAAATTAATGTACTGCAAATGAATCATTTCTGCATGCTGGCTTTCGTACAGGTACATGCCTCACTCCAGTGTTACATAAGTGAGTGAGAACCAGGGAACATCCTCAACTCTTAGAACAAAAATCTCAAATTCTGGGACATCAGCCTTCTGGGAAGTGCTCTGGGGAGGGTCCCCCAACTTCCCAGCTTGGGAGTGCCTTGGGGGTGGGGCAGGAGACTCCCCCTGAAATGCCTCAGGGTACCAACCAGAGGGAGGAGGTAGTGCTAAAAGGCAAGACTAGCAGATAGCAGGGGCTTTTAGATGCCATACTTTTCTCCAGGCTAAATTCACAGGGCTGCTTGTGGCAGGCCCTATGAGAGGCAGAAGTGGGGGGTGGGTGGCAGCAGAAAGCTTGGATCCTCAGCAGCAGTGCCTTCTAGCAGGTGCAGGCAGCTGGTGCAGGGCAGGGTATGGAGCTCCTGGATTCCCTTGGAAACCTGGGGAGAACCAGTGACGGAGGAACCCTCCCTGCTAGAAGAGCAGAAGTGCAGGACGGCCTGGTGGCTCTGTGCCTCTCCCGGATGGGGCTACAGGTAGGAAAGCAGTATCCTCTAGCTCATTGGTGGGGAACATAAGGCACATGTGCCACAGCAGGCCATCTGTATCATTGGAAGCTCTGAAAGGTTCACCATCACTGCTCTAGCTACTAGGCAGGTGGTTAGGGGGAGTGGAAGCAACTCATGGCCTGCTCTCCGAAAGTTCCTTGGCCTTTCCTCAGCTTAGCAATGTTCCTGTGACTTTCCAGGAGGGTTCTGTAGAGGCACATATGGAAAGGCGCCACGCAGCTGCCTGACAGCAGATTCTACCCAGCTGCCTACTCCATTCGGTCCTCCCACCTCTCCTGGCACGGGCAAGGTTCTGGCATAAGGTGTCTCGGTGAATCTGGAATTTCGCATGACCTCATCAATAGGCATTGAGACCAACTGTGTAGTTTTGAAGTTATGATTCAAAATTTGGGAGAGATGACTTTGATGAATATTTTTAGAATACAAGTCAGGGGACATAACAACAGAGAACTCAGTATCTGCTAAGTCTGGATTACTACATCATTCTCTTATAAAATAATCTTATTTGTTCTAATACCCGAATGTAGTCATTATAGTTGTTCCACGGCATCTCTACTTACTTAAAAATAAATTAATGATTTAACTCACATAAGGTTCACATAGGCACACTGATTTTGTAGTATGTTCATGCATAGAGTGTGATCTATAGTCTAGTTCAGAAATCATGGTCCCAACTCACAAACTTCATACACAATTATGAAGCTATTATTTGGTTAAAAAAAAATCTTCACTCAAACCCTATGTCTTTGGATACAAAGCACAGAACATAAATTCATCCCCCAAACAGAACATACATAATACTCATTCACACACAATATTATTAAAGATCAGTTAGGTAGCTGGGTAGCTACTGATGAAAAATATCTTACACTTCAAACAAATGAGGAAAAAAAAACAAAAATAGTGATTAAAATTACTAATCATGCTAATTACTTCATTGAGGGCTTCTGCCCAGAAGCCGCATCTCACACTTGAATTATTTATCCAGTTTTATTATTTGCAATGGCTGCATTTTTTTCTAGCCAGAGAAATCTCCAAGCTGCAGGTGGGCTCTTATAATTACTACACACACAATGAATTTACAGTATTTCTTTTCTAAGATGAAGTTACATTCAACCGTAGCTGTAAAAGTTTACATCCACTGTCAGAAGACGCCTTCCTCCAAAAAGACGACTTCCAACATACACAGAACGAGAAACACAAAACCCCCAGATCTGCCTTACTAGTCAAGTGGTCCCGGAACCTGAATGTTTTCAAATATTGAGATCTTTAAAAATTCCTCCACAGTTAATTCCTCAGGCAACAGCTTTTGATATTCAAAGCTCCAAATACTCTGGATTTATTTCAAAACCTCTAACCCCACAAGACAGCCACACACACCCACATGTATTTCAGTTAATAGTCCCCACTCCGAGTAATGCTTTGAAAACTCTCGAAAGCCACATTATGGGAGAAGCCTTACCCTGGTTTCACTTTCGCTGAAGATGTCACTGTTGGCCACACAGGCAATCAGGGAGCTAAAGCTGTAGTTAAAGTTTCTAAAATGCATCCTGCTTTCTTATAGGGAAAGCTCTAGGGACCCACGCCGCCTTCAAGCCCCAAGCGAAGTCTCTTTCTTTCCAAGGGACTGTGAGTCCCTTCTGGAGTCTGCCCTTATAAAGCACCAAGGGCCGGCCCCCTGGGAAAAAAAGCACAGCTTCCAGAGCATCCTGTTTGGACAGCAAATTCCTGAGTCAAATCCTGCATGCTCACAGGCAGACAGGGACAAAGTGTAAGTTTCTACTGGAAAGAGGTGGCGTCAACACCTTAGTCATTTTCCCTATGCTAATTAACTCTGCTTGGGGAGGATGGAAAAAACAGCTGAGGTTTGCTTTGCAGCTGCTTTATCCACCCCTCTTGCAGCATAGTTTCCACTGGTAGTAATTCCATTCAGCCACTCAGACAACATACTCCCGGGCTGAATGGGACGACCCTTCTCGAGATGGAAAATGTTACAGAAGAAAAAGGAGGAAGGTCTCAGGCGGCAGTAAACAGCAATTAGCCTCCAGGCAAGTTTCAAGGCTTGGGGAGATCTTGGAAGCTCAAGTCTTGGTGAGTGGCTCTGGACCCCTGTAATTTCCTGAAAGCCTAAATCAGTGTTTCATTTGGGGGCATTAAGAAAAGCATTTTGAAATCTGTCTTGGTCAATGTGCTGTTTTTAAAGAAAAAAGTGGGATTCATTTTGAAATACATTATTTTTCCCCCTCAATTTGAAGTACTGGACAAATGTCCCAATTCTTATTGGAATCCAGAGAGGGATGGTAGGGAAAGATCCTAAAACAATGGTAGGATTTTCATTTGAAAACTAGGGATATGCAACACTTGGGTCATTTTCTAATGGTTACTAAATTCAGGCACAGCCACAAAATTTTAGAAAGCTGGGAATGAAGCTCAGTGGTAGTGTTTGCCTGGCATGCAGTAAATCCTAGGTTCCATTCCCAGTACCCCCAAACAAAAACATTTTAGAGAATCTAGCCTCAGAAATCAGGAAAAGAAACACTAAGAGATCTTGCTTAGAGACTCACAGACTAAATATTTATTATTATTTTTAACAGGAAAGGAAGAATGGAGAGAGTGTACGCTATAATCGAAAAGCCAGTTCAGCAAGCTTCCTGCCCCAAGACGCCTGGTCTGAGCACACAGAGATGCAAGATGGACTCCAGCTCTTTCAAAGGTCCAGGCAATAACATTTCAGCACTTTACCAGCTTCCATCCTATGCAGCTTGGTCCTAGGTCCTTCCACTCCCCCCAGTTTAGAAGTACTCAGGTTATTGAAGTATTTCTAGGGAATGCTTCTCTGGGTCACACAGGGACAGCTCGTAAGCTTCCAAAACCAAACAGAGCCCTCTCATTCACATTAAAAAAACCAAACTTCAAAGCATCATTAAAGTTAGCGAATAATTAAAAAGAATATATTCAAGAGGAAAAAACAAAGCAGTGTTTTTATCCCTCCAAAAAAGAAAAGAAAAAGAGAGAGAGAAAAGGAAGGCAAAGTCTTCTTGGGTGAGTGAGTGTTGCTTAATTTCAATGCTCTGGGCCTTGCTGCCAACTGGAGGGTTATGTAAGAAACCAGTTACGGTGTCTGCTTCACCAAATTAGGCAGAACTCCCAAGCTGAAAAGAGTCCGGAATGCTGTGAGCAACAGGTACACATCAAATGCCTGGGAATGGTGGTATGGTAGTGCTTCGCGGTGGTGGGGCAGAGCCTGCAGCGCGTCCTGCCCCCCCCCCCGAAGTCCCCTCCCTCTGCACCCCTCTCGGCTGGTTCCTTCTGTCTTTCCCTGGAGTCCACCGTGGCAGAGAGCATTCAAGAGTGATCATGAGAGCAAGAGGAGGCTAACTTCATAGTCTTCTTTTTCTTCTCCATTTAAAAATCATCACACAAAGCTCCGGTTCAGTTTCATAGTTTCATAGGCAAATCTGGAACATTCTGTCCATCTGCGACAACACTGAGGGTCAGTGGAATTTACAATTTTATTATACCAAAGAAAGTAACAAGGTAGTTAAAGACTGTTGAACTGTCTTCACTCATAGAAAGGCAGGTCTTCCGCGAGGCTGCTCCCAAAGCCTAAAAAATGTGTAATTCCAAGGTCCCATGCAAAAGTAATTCTGTACCACAGGGAGCAGATCAGCACCATTTGACTCTAATTTAGCCAATGGGCTCTTCCACATTTACATCAGGAACAAAACAATGGGTGCCATTTTCTAGGGAGGCTGCAATGGATGCTGGGTGGTAAAAAACATCACTGGGTCACAAAATGTGCCAGAGATCAAGACCAGGAGGGAGGAGCTCTAGGATCTGCCACCTGAGAGGGTTTCCTTGGCTGGGACAAGGGGGGTGAGGGGCAGATTCAAGCTCTCAGTGTGCCGCGCTGAGCAGGCGGGCTCCTTAGTGGTGCTTCAACACCCGTGGCCGGCAACGGGGAGAACACTGGATTTCCTGAGGCACCTGTCCCTGTACGTGGAGGTGACACTGTTTTGCGCTGATCTCATTCTTCCTCAACTCCTAGTTCTTGTTAAGAGATGTCTCGCCTTTCTCTGTCTATTACACACTCGCTTGGATTTCCAAATGTCCCATGCAAAAGAATTTACTTTGTAAACAGTGTCTTTTCCCCACTGAGAACAAAAATGGATCCAAAGCAAGTATTAAAGAAGTGAACTTTCCTACTTGTATATTCCTTGTGGTTTGGGAGACAAGTACATTCTTGATTCTGTTTCTAGTCGAATGGGAATGATTTGGAGAAAGAAGTGCCCATAGCAAAGTCTCATTGACACTCTTGAAAAACACACTAAAATTGTACTCAAGACAGTAAAACTGAAACCAGAAGCTAAAAAAGAAAAAAAAGTGAAATGCTGTCAACTCCACACTTTGGGGGTTTTACATTTCTTCCATCTACACCATAAAAATCACAAATGAATCTCTTTAACCTGCATTTTTCTCCTCTGACTCCAAGCAGTTAAGGGTATATTTGCATTAAGAAGTTGCTATTTTCGGTGAGGAAAAATTGAGGTTTCTGATGAATTCCATCATTCCCATTATAGCATTCCCAAAGCATAATCGGGATGACCTCAGCATGTCCATCAGAAACCCCAAGGAGCTGACGACCACGCCAGGAATGTGCTGTGAAACTTGTGACCAAACCAACTGACCAGAGAAAGTGAGTTCGGACTTGGATACACAAAGCAGGCTGGAACAAACAATGAAGCCATCAGCAAAAGCTCTTTCGTGAGGGAAAATGGAAAATGACACACTAAAGAGGTGTCAGCATATTTCTCTTGAAGGCTAATGAAACTTAGCATTTTATTCAAGCTCTGAGCTTCTGAGATAAGAGAACCCTTTTTTGAAGTGTTGTTATTTAATATTTGCAGCCTTCTTCTTCACAATGTAGTCTTGTTCCTCAAATGGAAAATACATGGGGTCCTTTTACTCATCTTTATCATTTCCCAGTCTAAGAAGCGTTGTTAGTTAACTGAAGCGAGAACTCATGTCTTCAACTTCTAAAACTCCTATTCATCCTTCAAAGCCCACCACAAAGGTCACTCTTCCTCTAACTCTGATGACCCCCAGAATCACATCATAGTCTGCTTGGCATCATCGATGGATTCCTACCTGGTAATCTCACAACCATAGTGAATGCTTTTTGAGGACAACTCTGCTCATCCTGCAGCTCCTTGGAGATGCAGACAAATGCTCGGGGAAGTCAAAGACACTGACATTCACAGAAGTTCACAGGGAGGGCTATGGGCCACAGGATTCACCAGGAAATCAAAGGGCGGTGTGGCCATCCGTGCTACACAGGTGGTGGCAGAGCACTGGTGAAGGCACTTGCCTTGTGGTCAGTGTGGTGCCCAAGTGCCAGGCACAATCTCTGAGGTGCGGGGGTCTGCAGGACGCCCGTGACCTGGATGGCGCCTGCCCACTGGAGACTGGGGTGCCCCATGGGAACGCTTCCAGGGCACTGCTGCTCTTCTTCCAGGCCTTCTGCAGCTGTGTTCAGCACATGCCTTCAGATGAGGGAAGAACATGCTCATCTTGATGGATGCTCACCTTGTCTTCGCCTAAGTGCCTATTTTTATGGTGCAGATGCCCGGGGTAAAGCAGAATGTGCACAGCATTTAGAGAGAAAATGCATGGTTGGCAGAGGCTCTCAAAAATGTTTTACCACTGAGGTTCATGCTCAAAAACATTTGGAGGCCATTTGTCTAGGTGGCAGAGATTTAACTCCCCATTTTCAGTAGGCTCCTTCACGATACAAGTTAAGAAACAGGAGAAACAATTTTCTTCTTGGTTCTTCAGAGGGATTTCTATTTTTGGCCACTTTAAGAGTAATCAGGGAATGGGCTCAGGGGTTTATCACCCTTAGTGTTGCTTAATTATTGATCAGATTTGCTAGGCCATAGGGAAAGGCCAGGGCTTCAAAGAAAACACAAAGCAGAAAAGATAAACTCTCCTTTCTGATGGGGTTTAGGGGTTCTAACGAGAATGCCCCAGAGCAAAAAGGGAGATGCTGGTTCTCCAATCATAGAGGATGACAACTAAGAATTCTAAATCTGAAATTAAAAAGACCACTTTTAAGTGTAATAAGCAAAATCTTCTGTGGGGACCAGAAGCAGTGACATTAATTATAACCTTCAAGCTGGCACATTTCTGATACTCTGAAAAACATACAGAAGCCTAAAATATCACTTGATTCTTTTCACGAATTAGTACAAGAAGGCAGGGATGTAATTTGCTTTTTGAGGATAACCCAGAATTCATAGGAATGGATTACTTATGCCAGTGCCAAAAATGATAATTAAAGGCAAAAAGGCTAAAACATTAACATATAGTTTAGCAGAATGGCAATCAGGGTCAAAGTTTAGGACATAATGAAAAATTGTAATCATCATCATCAAAAAACCCCCCAAAAAACAAACCAAACATCCTGCCAGGTGTGGCGGTGCATTCCTGTATAATCTCAGCACTTGGGAGGCTGAGGCAGGAGGATTTCAAGTTTGAGGCCAGCCTGGGCTTCATACTGAGCTGAAGGCCAGCCCGCAGTACAGGGTAAGACCCTGTCTCAAAGACAAGAAAATCACCAATCTCAAGGAGGGAAGAAGAATGTGTAGAAAAATATATTCCCAAAGACAGAAGTCACAGCATATCTCATCTTGTTTGTTAAATTCTCTGTGCTTTGGAACCCTATTAGCTCTTGTTTCCTTATTACCTCAATCTTTCCTTAGTACATAAAGTTTAACCACCCTCTGGAACTTCTTGGAAAGGCCCTGGTTGCAATGTTTAAAATGAAGAAATAGCCGCAGGCAAATCAAAACTACACTTAATCACTTGGAGACCAGCAGTTGAGGATTAAGGGAGGTAACATTTATTTAGAGATCACTGGGGCCCGAAGCACCCTAATTAATCATTCCTTCTTCTCTCTGGTCTGTTTCTTTCCAGACCCACCTTGCTTTGATTACTGACTCTGACTGATGCTGTTCTCAGCCAGTGGCACAATACTGCAGTGACAGAGTCCTGCGCAAGAGCTGAGGCCCAGGACTGGGCTGGCAATGGCCTACCAAGCCCGGCACCTCATGTCACTAGCGCCTGGTTATCTGTATCTAGTTCTACGTGGCTTTCACAAGTCCCTCTACCTCCGAGGCCGGGGCTCATTCTGGTAGCTTCTCCCGAGCAGCCTGGCACAGGGCTGGGGATGCACCAGCACTGTACCAATACCAGCTGGCAGGCAACTGTCTAAACTTCAGCAGATCAAAAGGTGAGAAGTTCATGGAAGAAAGGAAAGAGAACAGGCAGGAAGGATCAAAATCTGTACATCTTCAACAGCAGACAGAAAACACAGGTCTCAACAACTTTTCTAAGCAGATTTTATATCCACACCCTGATTTAAAACTCAGGAGTCAGCTTAGAAATAGGTTTTTCTCTTTTCTTTTCCCTCAAGTGCGGGGAGAAATGTGTTATGTGCTTTTACCTACTGTTTCCATTACCAGCCACACACCCTATTTCCACATCTGAGTAGGAGAGGCACCACCAGGGCCTGGCATGGCATTCCT
Organism: Heterocephalus glaber; assembly: GCF_000247695.1. Next base: position 22,699,214 of record NW_004624745.1, read on the forward strand.
TATGCACTCACACTCCCTTAGCTGGCTCTTTAGCAGTGGGACAGTCGTGTGAGGAAGTCTCTGTGCGAGTAACACAGTGCTTCAAAATGTCCTTAGGAGACAACACATTAAGGACACACCAGCACCTGGACATTCATGCGCCCTGCCAAGCCGCTCACCAGGAAAATCTGGGTGTTCATATTAAGGGCCCGAGATGGCTTTCATCTTCACCAGACTGTTGAGACAGAGAAGCTGACCTCTTTCCACCAGTCCTAGGCTGGCTGGGTAGTCTACTCCTTGTGAACTCATAGAAAAGTTTTCAATATTTAAAAATTGCAAGCTTTCATACAGAAATTGAATTTCTGATTTTATTTTTATTTTTTTGGTGACATGCCCCCAGCCCTGTGTGCCTTTAGCTAAGCAGACTCCCTGGGGGGAAACCAGTGCTCTACAATGCCAGTCCTCTCCTGGCTTCTTGGGATTTTACACCTGCTCCTCCATTGCTGATTGACTGTAAAGGCATTTGAATTTTCAGCATCTGGCTTAACTGAGCAATTCACCAAAATAAATCAGGTACCTGCTACAGCCAGGCACTATCTGAGGTACTAAGGGTACTGGCAGCTAGCACACAGTTCTACCTCAAATAATCTATACCGAATTATCCATTCAGAAAGTGTGACCTCTCTCCCACATAGCAATTCTTTGTACATACATGTATATGTATGTATGTATTATATATATATTTACAAACATATAAATGTGTATTTCAAAATTTATTTATGGGTACTACACATCCCCTGGAGTGACTCCCTGGGCATCCATGGAATGCTCTTTCACTCTGGAAATTATACTGTAAATGCCAGAGATGGTGAGTGGTGGTTGTAGGGATGACCTTGACTCTGCTCATGTACAGATACTACCGTTGGTTTTTTCAGCAACTCTTAGTGAGGAATGACTGGGCCATTCCAGGAAGGCAGTCAGGATGGCTGAGAATCAGGCCTCTCAGACATTTACAAATCTCTACAGAATTAGCTCATGATGCATGGAGGTAGAAAAGTTTTGTTACAACCAGCATTAGAAGACCCAGGAAGATGTTCTGGATGTATGTGCAAGGTGAGGGTATCAAGATCATTTTTTAAAAGGCTAGGTTTAGAAGATAGCAGTTTAAGCCTTGTAAAAATCTAGGACCAGTTTGGTCAGTCGTCTTCTGTTGAAAATAACAGACAGGAAATTAGAGGGTTAAAAAGCTCTCTCCATTAGTCTGAGCTACTCTGGGCTCCTTGACTCGGAGAAAAGTCACGGTGGTGCTACTGCCCTTGGTATACAGCCAGCAACTGAATCAACCAAAGCAACCTGCCAGCCTTTGCTGATTCCAGGCTCGGAAACCGGAAATCTGGAGCAGGGATTTACCCAGGAATGGGGAGGGGAGGGAGACAGCAGGCTTGGGCAGAGGGACAGTGAGCTATGGTTGGTCCTGATGGAGGCCTTGCTGACCCTGTGGGCATTCTGAGGAGTGGGACAATTGTCACTGGAGCAGGAGGGATGGACTTGACAGTCCCCCACCCCATACCAGTAGTGGGACAGGAGCTACGCTGAGAAGAGGGAAGAACTTGGCAGGGGGGCTTACTTCAGCTGAGGAATCCTCAAAGGGGCTGGTGGCTGTAGGCAGTTAGAGGACAAATCTTTATTCCTGAAGGAGCGTGGGGCCTGTCACAGTGTCCACTGGACCAACCAACCAACTGAGCAAGTTTACCAACCAAGAAGACACGAGTTTAAGGAATTAGAAGTCTCCAAAGACTTATACCCAATGTTAGTCATCTAAAATCACTCACAAATTTGATAAATTTTAAGCAATGCACATACTGCTGTTTCAGTTCTGAATCATTAGCTCACCTATCCATGTAAAGAACTTTAAAATACAGGTAAAATAAGTAGTATACTCTACATTCTAAGTGTGCATTATAAACCATGACATCTAAAAACGCTATGTATTGAACCAACAATTTCACTTCTAGGGATTTATTCTAAAGAAATTCCCATGGCCATGGGCAAAGATTTAGATGCAATATGTCCCTGCATGGTTGTCTACACAACTGAAATACCCAACTGTGACCGTATAATAAATAAGCTAAATCCATTCAATGGTCTACAGAGCCACTCACAGTAAAGAGGTGAAAACAATTTCATGAGCCCCCCCCCCCCGCAAAAAGGAGAGAGATGTTCAAGATTTGCTTTTAAGAGGAAAAGGCAGGTTACAAAGCAATACTGTGACTACTTTGGTGAAAAGAATATAAAAGTACAGAAAGAAAGACTGCAATATTTTCCTTCTTGCTTACTTGGATTTACTAGAATTTCTACAGTAAAGATTGATCACTTTTGTAACGAAAAGGCTTTGCTTTCCCTCCCTCCCCCCAGTTAGCATTGTATTTCAATGGCCAAGGTAAACGTGGTTAACACACAGTATGCAAGGTTAAAGGTTAGTCAGAAGGAAAATCCACCTTTTTTTTTTTTAACAGTGGCTTAGTGTCATGGCCTTAATTTGTTTGCACTGTATTTAATTGGTACCATGGCCTTTGTACTGTGTCTGATATGCACAGTTTCTAAACCTGGTGTTTTTAACCCATTAATATTGTGGAGTGCCAGCTGTTGAAGAAATTCTACTGCTTGCCAAAGTACTTTTAAAAAAAAGGGATTTCACCCGAAAATATTTTTTCTGCTTTTCTTTGATAATTTCTCCTGCTGACCATCTTTATGTAGTAAAATCAATTAATCACTTGTGTTGGCTGAGCGTAGGACAGTGACAGCTGTGTGTGTACGAGCCAAGAGTCACTTATTCTATCCTGGGATGCACCACAGGTGGCTGGGCTGTGCTCTGTGCACCAGTGAGTGGAACTCACAGAGCACAGAGCCCATTCTGCAGACTCTGGAGGGTGGGTGGCCAACATAGAAGAGCCAGTGTTCTTTGGAAACCTGCCCTTTGGGCACTGCGAGTCACCTCCGGCCAGCCCGCACACCTTCTCTGCGTGAAACTACCCAATTCTCTCATCACTGCCACGTCCCTACATCTACTCCTTTCTCATCTGCATGACTTTCCATACTTCTTGCTGTTACAGAATCATATCCTGGCCCTTTTCCTTTCTTCCTGTATGGCCCTTTCCTTGGAATTTCCCTTCTAATAAGACTAGAATGTTAGCCAATAAACTTTTCCCCATTACAGCGTTAATGATGACAGCTGTTTAAGGTATAAAGCTTTCCAAGAGAATTTATATTTAATCAGCAAATTCTGGAGATCAAAGTCTCAACCCCAAAGGAATGCACTGCTAAGGGGAAATTCCAGGCAGCAAGTCAGTTACAGGGGAAAATTCCCCAGGCAGGTGCGCTCTTCTGGGGCCGGGTGCTGCCTATGCAGGTGAAAGAAGGTGTATTTTTCAAGCACCTACACTCAACAGCCTTCAAATTCTAGATGGAAATCATGAATTTATTCATTCACTCAACCACCATTTATTTAAGGATCTGCCGTGCACCAATTTGGATCCATGGCTGGGTCAAATTACCTCTATTACACATTCTTGTAATACAAGGAACCTCTAGTTCTTAGCATTTACTGCACTTTAATTGGTTTCCTCCACTAAACTAAGGGGAGACCAAGCCACAGACCGTGGAACACTTGAAACCTTTCATAAACATTTGTGAATATGTGTGCAGCAAAGTACCTGACTCTTCACTGGAGACAGAGAGAGGAGCAATCTATGGCCATTTCTTCAAAAGGCTCAGAGTCAGAGAAGTCAAGAAACACTAAGCCATTACCAGGGTCTCAGTGTAGCATACAATATTCTATGAAGGGCTCTGAAAGGCCTAAGACACAATTCTTGTCCCTCTGGGGCCTGACACTGCAGCTGGGGAGACGGGG
>NW_004624745.1:22703202-22797903 GCF_000247695.1 Heterocephalus glaber
GGGGGTGGGGGGGTGGGGGGTGGTTGCAGCTCACACGATAAGACAGAAACGACTTCTCCTTGTGTTGCAGATGCTCAGAGCCTAGGATATTGGGGTGAAGGGTGGTGACTACTGAGGCTAGTCCTGTAGGTAATGATCTTATCTCCATATCCAACTGGTCCAGATGGGAAAAATCCTGTGGATAAAAGACTGAAGACTAGAGTTAGATTTTAAATGGATAGGAAAGGATATATTCTTTGATTTTCTCATTCCTACTTGAAAAAAGTATTAGGAAAGTTCACATTTCATGCAGAATCAAATAACGAACTGCTGTTATTAAAGGGCATATCTGCTTAATTCATTTCGAACAAATTCCTTTGATTGATTACCTGCATTTGTGGATGATGTCAGCTAAGTAGTATCAGCTATTAACTTACGGTCTGGATTTCTCAGGAAATCCTTTATTTTTAAAATAGGAACAATACATGTGATACACGTGGCTACATTTTGCTGAGTAAGAGCATCAAAATAAATAAATATATTAGACAAAACTGTCTATGAGATCATTCACCCAAACCTGGGTTTGGAGAACAATGTACGCAAAATAGGCGTGGGGAGTACACTCTGTGTGGTGCGCTGCGGTGGGACCTTGCAGGCAACTGTGACAGACGATTCCGATTCTGGCCGACTGAGTTTTCCAAAGACAGCTGCAACACCATCTCCCATCCCATTTGCTGCTGCAGAACCTCACCATTCTCCCATCAAGAGGTAGAACGTAGCTCCCTGTTCTTGATCACGGAGGGCCTTGTGAGTGCCTCAACTGATACCGCGCGGTGCGAAGGGCACCTGGTGCCTTCCCAATGAGGTCATAAAGTCATGCACAGCTGGGCATGATGGAGCACCTTAGCCCAATGCGCTGGAAGACAGGCAGGAGGACCACAGTCTGAGTCCTGCCTGGGGGCAACTTAGTGACTTAGAAAGATCCTGTCTCAAAAAATAAAGGCCAGGAATGTAGCTCAGCACAAAGGCACTGGGTTCAATGCCCAGTACCACCACCGCTGCCACCAAAACAAAACAAAGCCATGCACAACTACTTTGTTCTCTCAAGACACTTCTCCATGGACAGGCGAATGCTCCATTTCCTAGCTATGTGCTTCAGGTTCTTCACCTGTCCAGACAATCACGGTACCTCCCTCAGCAGCGGCTGCAGCGCCATCTCGCACCTGGACAGGGAACCCAGTGAAAGTGTTCACTGCTATGATCCGCATAATGTGGGCTTCAGACTGTGAGGAAAGCTGAATAACGGCCCCTCAAACATGACCATGCGCAAATCGCCACTACATGTGATATGCGACTGTAGGTCACAAAAGGAACCTCAGAGGTACCATTAGGCTGAAGAGTTTGAGATTGGGAGATGACAGATTGTCAGGGTGGATCACAGGGGTCGGTGTGATCACAGGGGTCCTAATAGGAGGCAGGAAGGAGGCTCTGTGTCATAGACAGTATGGCAGAAGCAGAGGTTGGAGGATGTGGGGCCAGGGGCCAAGGAAGGTGGCTGCCTCTGGAGCTAGGGAGAGCCAAGGAAAGGGACACTTGCCAGAAGGAATGGCAGCCAGCAGGACACTGTGCCTTTAGCCCGCAGAGACTAACTTCAGACTTTTGACCTTCAGAATTGTAAGACAATAAGCCCATGTTGTTTCCAGCCACTAAAATTGTTTTGGTAATCTGTTATATCAGCAATGGGAAACTCACACAGACTTTAACCTTCAGAAAGGTGGCTTTACAGGGCACTGAGCAAACATAATGTTCAGAAGAAGACTGATTTTATAACCAATGAACTGATGTCTCTTTGCTTTTCCTCTTGACTTAGCTTGGGAGGAGGTGGGCATGGCATTTTCTTTTTAATTTTAGCACGTGGCGTGTCCAAATCCTGGGCTCAGGTGTCGGCTGGACTTGCACGTGAACAATGGCTGCGGCCTATACTTGCTTGAAGATCTTCAGTCAACCAGGGTGATGATCACAATGGTATTCACAGCCAGAACCTGTTCTGACTGGCTTGAGAGCCATTCTGATTGGCCAGTGCCCAGGAGGTAGAATTGCTATATATTCTGAATATTACCTCTACCCAGAACACTCCTCTGCAAAGTAGGAACAATCTAAGTCAAAGGTTGTAGAACTGTGGTTCCCAGGGCAGCAGCATCTGTGCCACCAGAGAAATGCAAATTCTTGCCCATGTACTGTGGTAGGCAGAATCCCAAAGTGGCCACAAAGATCTTGGCACCTGGTCTACATGTCCTGTACCACCCTGGGACGGGACGCTGCCTAGGATGGATTCTATTCCCATGATTAGATGACGCTGCACAGTACTCACGCAGGGAGAGCCTTTCAAAGGGACCAGGCTCTTTTTGAAATTAGAGACGTGATGTCAAACATTTTCCACTGCCCGCTTTGAAGATAAAGAGGCTAAATGGCACAGAACTCTAGTGCCTCGAGGAGCAAGAATGGTCCTAGCAAGCAAACAGGGATCTGAATGTGCTTTGAAGTGCAGTCTCCTCCAGACAGCAATGCAGCCTGGCTGAGGACCTGGCTCCAGCCTCGTAACACCTGAGCCTAGGACCCCGTCTTGCATGCCTGGACTTCTGACCCACAGACCGGTTGGAAATGGTGTTGATGCAAGCCACTAATTTGTTCCAATGTGTTGCACAGCAACAGAAAACTAATGCACGTATTTACAGAATCAGAAATTCTTTAACAAGCCCTCCAGGTGGCTGTGATGCATGTGCAAGCATGGGCACTACCACCGCGCCCACCTAGCACAGTGCTGGGAGCGGGAGCTGCCTAGACTATGCCGTGTTCATAAGATGTCTTTGGGATCGTCAGGCTCCTCTGATACATTCTTAAAAGTTTTGAAAAGCACAAGAGAGAAAGATCTTCCAGATTTTCCTTTTCAGATATTAAGACTGGACTGATCACTAGACATCCTATAAACACGGGACCAGCTCTTCTCTTGGACTTTCTCAAAGTGGCTGTGGGGACACAGCAGGTCTGCCTTAGGCTTCCGTGTGCTCCCACGGGAAAGTCCAGCTCTTGGGCCTTGAGCTGCTCCAGCTACCTCACAGCTCAAGTCCTGACTCTCCTGCATCCAGCTCAGCTCCACTGTCCTGGCTCACTATCTTCAGGGCCTGGGACTTTACACGAGCTATTTCCTTTGCCTGGTGTCTCTCCCACATCTTCTCCGGGCTCAATCCTACTTTTACAATGTAAATATCACTTATCAGGCAGAATACGCCTTAATGCTTGATGTGGGCACTAAGTCCTCCATTAGTGTTTTTCTTCCTTGCTGGTAGAGATGGCAATTTTGGTGGCTCCAGGGTTTATCTTTTGAAAATGAACTTCCATGTTTTCACATCCAGACTCATTCTGAGCACCCAGGAGATGGCTCGGGACTATCTGTTGCCTGAATGGACAAACTAATAATGACTCAGCTATCTATCAAATTCCAGAATATAGACCTAAAAAGAGGTGGTTAGGACAAAATAAATTGGTGTCATACCATTGAATTCACTTAAAAATAGCTAAGATGATAAATTTTGTTACATGGATCTCACCACAATTTTAAAAATTGGAGCTGGGGATTTAGCTCAGTGGTTCTGCTCCCTGCCCCACAAGCACAAGGACCAGAGTTTGATCTCCAGTACCAAAAAAAAACCAACAAAAAACCAGATCATTTCATTATAAAAAAAAAAATTGGAGAAAAAAAGCTCAATCTTTTGAAATGACTGGGGGAAAACCTGATTTTTGGATTGAAGTTACTCAGCAGACTTTTCATCAAGCATTTTTCCAAGCCTTGTCCTTGGCCTGTTGAGTCTCAAGAGAGAGAATAAATGAGACACAGAGCTGCTCTCGGAAGTACCACGGCAGGTCCTTGCAGGAGGGATGCACACTTAGGGGGTTAAAAGTGTCTGTGGGCAGAGGAGGGGAGTGGGCTCCTAGAACCTGAATGATGTAACCTTCCAGATCTGTCCTTGGGAAGGGACAGGGAGTAGTTAGGCTAGATCCATGGAGACGTTTTAATGTGTCGTGGGCCTGCAGGACTCACGTTATCATGTATTAGCAACATTCTCCTCCTCAGTTGCCGGAACCACCTTCCCTGACCCCTTGCCTACAACTGGGGTGCAGGCTGGATGGGATGCTTCTCCATGCACGGCATTGCCTCAGGCAAACTAGACCAGAAGCCAGTCACAGAAGAGGGCTCAGTCCTCCCCACCCTGTTACCGATGGTTTCTTTCTCGCCCTGGGGCAATGACAGCACTACACTGTAGGCAGTGTGGTCAGCAGCTGTGTTGCCCACACTCTTGGCCCCATGGAGAACAGTCTGAATGCCAGCCTGACATTTGCTACAGAAAGATTCTTCCATGGACACGTGAGTGCTGCCCCCATGGAAAACTGACTGGAACAGGAACTAGAAGGTCATTTTGGAAATGAGGAAGTATATTGCGGGCTCCTTGTGGTTTCTGATGAAAGCAGCCTGGTGGAATATGGGTGAAAGGAGGCAGTGCGCATGCTCGGTGTGAGCGGGGGAGCCAGCCAAACATGGGGGTCCTCACAATTTTCAGTGTTTTTCAACAGAAGGACGTGTGGGACACGGCAGTTTCTCCTTGTGTGCCCTGTGCCGTGCCTTCTAGACTGCTCTTCCTGCTGGTTCTTTCTCCCTCTCCTGCCAAATGCCAGCTGGTCTCCCCCATTCACTGCAGCAGCTCGAATGTCTCCAGGGATTTTGAATTTCCCTGAAGGAGACATTGGGAGAATAATAACTCTGGGATCTAAAATTAAGCAGGTTGTTCTAACATCCTAAGAATAGCCCAGCACACCAAATGCACTCATTTAATTTCTTGTTCAACAGGAAAGCATGACCTCTTTCAATACAGAGCTCCTTTGTAACCTGTCATTTCAAACAGATCCAGAGGAGATACTGACAGTGTCAGCATCTCAAAAGTTGAAACATACATGCAGTCGTATTGAAAGATCCAGTCAATCTCACAGGAAAAGAATTTAGAGAATCGAAATGTTTTTTTGTCCGCCTGAAGGACACTAAAAAAAGAGATTTATTCAAATAAAATGGACATAAACATTTCGGTCACTTAGAAAATGGCTAGAAACTACATCAAGCAAAATTTTATTTTTATTTATTTATTTATTATTTTTTAATTTTTGGTACTGGGGATTGAACTCGGGTCCACGTGCTTTCGAGGCAGGCGGTGGAACCACTGAGCTAAATCCCCAGCCTATTTCTTTTTTAATTTTAAAAAATTCACCTAATCACAATGTCTCACCTCCCAACATTTCTTGTGCGCGAGCCAAAAACTTGCTAACTTCTGGCTGTAAGAGGAAATAACATTAAAATGTTGGCATTATCATAATGCTTACCAGTTTCTTCTTTATCATTAGGGTATTTTGGAAAATGCAGAAGCAATTTTCTTTATTCAAAACTAAAAAGCTATAACTAATAATCATTAACTGATATAATCATATTATTTGAAAAATTCCAATAATGCTGCTAATGTATATGGTCACAGGTATCCACCTCCTATTTATTTTAGAAGCTGATATGAAGACTGTAATGCAAATGTGGACAAGAAAGAACAATCATTGTACCTCAGAAGCAAGATTGTCTCTGAAGTTCGAAAATAAACACTGCATTCTCCCACACGATTAAGCAAATAATTACAACTCTCCCACTCAGAAAATGGAAGTCATAAGCCATAAATAACAGCCAGCATACCAGGAACTCCAGAATAAGAGGAAGCAAGTTTAGAATAGCAATGGGTTTTTCCCTGAGATGTATATTTTACAAGAAATGTTCGATTCCACTTCAAATGTGGAAAGATAGCATGTTTTTTCCCACTCAAAAGGGAAATAGGAAAGGTCTAAGGCGCTTGACCCATTATTATTATGCCCTATCTGGAAAAAAAAAAATAAAGTGGAGAAAATGATGAGTCACAAGTGCATGACTAATTAAAAATGACTAGATGACAAGAACATACTTGCAGGAATAAATACGGCCCCAGACCCTACTCCGCAAAGTCCACACGGTTAAAGGTCCCCAGTGATTTTGTAAGCGGTGTTTTCTTTGGAACACAAAAGGCCACAAAGTCCCATCAGGATGCAGCCACTGCCGTCCCAGAACTGAGCCTCTGAGGCATCCGGAGTGACCCTCCCACGTGCCCAAGAGATCAGGGCACGGCCACTGGAGCCACGCAAAGGTCTTTCTTGGGGGCAGGTCTGCACTTCGGCCTACTGCTCGTTCCGTACCATGTGCTCCCTACTCTTTCCACACCCTTACCTGCTTCCTGCTCCATAAGCGAATACACCCTAGTAGGTCATGATAGGAAAAGGCAAAAACTGTCACACAGAAGCCAGGTGAATGTGGTAAATTTGGTATCTTTCCCACTGCAATGGACTGAATTGTCCCCCTGAAATTCTTACGCTGAAGCCCTAACCCCAAGGATGGTAATGAGGTGGGGCTTTGGGGAGGGGATCAGAGTTAGATGAAATCGTGAGGACCGGGTCTTTGTGATGGCACTGGTGCCCTTATAAGGAGACAGATCCCCACCCCCTCCCTTTTTGCCATGTGAGCACACAGCAAGAGGGTGCTGGTCTGCAACCCAGGACGAGGAGAAGCCTTATGGGGAACCAACAGGCTGAACTATGGACTCCAACTTCCAGACTCAGAGCTGTGAGAAATACATGTTAGCTCTTTAAGCCACCCGGCCCGTGGTACTCTGTCAGAGCAGCCTGAGCTGACTGAGACACCCATGATCACTCAGCTTTGGGATAGGACTTTGAACAAAGTCTGTGGAATCTAAACCCATGTTCTTAACAACTATATGATACTACTTTCTGAGAAGCTCTCAAAGCTATATGAAATTTGCTTTGCATGGACACATACATGCTGGATGACTAAAAAGTTATGGAATTAACATATAAATAATCAAATCAGTTCTAATAAAATAGAGCATCTCTGATTTCCTAATGTCCTCTTCAACTGGGAAAGCTGGAACAGTGGAGTTTTACAAAGGGTAAATGTGATAAAAATGATGGTGGTACATGCTTAGGAGTTAAATTCTCTACAGTATTAACATTGTTTAAATATAAGTATAGCTCTATTTAAAACAGTTTTATTGAGAAACTATGTATATACTGTTACAGTCTTTAAAAAACTTTGTCTTTATATTTATATAAATTGATATATTGCTTAATATCATACTTATTTTAATGGGAAACCTTATTCATGAAAATTTAAAAACCTGTTTTAATTTAATGTTTAGTGCAAAATATACTGGTAAAAGAATGCTAAATTCCTAACATCATGTAGATAAAATTATTCTTCTAAGTTTACATGGTAAATTCAAGCAAAAGTCTATACTAGTGTATGAAGCAATTACAATGTCATGCATGCTTTTCCTCCTTGTTTCGTTTGTCAATTTGCTTCTTATTTTATGCAGGTTTGATAATTTTTCCAGGTGCTGAACTGGCTTGTTCTGGTCAAACATCAGGGAAGAAACATGGGCTCAGGATCCTAGTGAGCTTTCGATTGCTGGGTGCTGGGCTATGAACAAAGAATTATACTGAAGCTCCTCTCTCTTTGCCTTCTGTTACTCACGCTCTTCATAGTCTCCATTCTATCTGATGAAAGAAAGACGGTCTTTGACCTGTGACTAAGGTGCTGTACCCACACATGTTTGGCTTGGGTGCTGGTATGATCTGATCTGACTCATGCCCTCAGTGGCCCTCAGAGGCACTGGGTGAAAGAAGAGAGTCAGACAGCAGTAGCCACATTATGGTAGTTTCTGTTAAAGAATGTGAACTCTGCCATGCAGGCATTTTCTAAAATTTAATCTGTGACTTTTTAATACATATTTTTATTTCTTTTACAACAATGTTCATTTTCCACCCTGGTGGTTTAGGTGATATCCTAACTGATCTGTAGTTTGAAAATGCATTTACCAGATAATTCGGGGTGGCTGCTCAAGATCAGTATTTGTGGTGAGTACCTAAGTCCCCAAACGGACAAATTATGGTGGGAAACTTAGAAAATCGATACTGTCTCACAGCAGGGTGGTGCTCTGACCTTCTAGTCCAGGTTCAAATGAGACTGCACCATACTGTCTCGTTTCTAACACATATGAAGCAAAACAGGGTTTAATTCCACTGGTGGGCCTCACGGCAGCTGTCCCTGATGGGATGCAAAGGTGGAGGAGGACAATGATGGTGACCAGGAGGAGGCTCCCCAGTGGCTGGTGTTCTTCTGAAATACTTGTAAGGGAGGCAAGTGGCAAGTGATTCACCAGTGTTATCAATTTATCCATTTATTCACTGAATACCTACCATGGGCCAAATACTGACTAAGTCAGCTGCTGGGGCCCAGAGACAACTATGCCATGGTTCCCTGAGGAGCTGATGGTCCCATAGGGCCACTCACCACCCACATTGACCCCAGGAGCTACTGGGCTCAGACACAAATGTGAGGCGAGGCCCCCGTGGCCTTCCACCCCAGGTATTCCTACTGGCGGTAGAACATGTGAGAACGAAGGCTCACAGCCCAGGCTCTAACTAACAAAGGTCCTCCCTAGTCTCTGGATGTATTTTTCAAAATGACTTCTCCAGTACACACCTTCTCCTACGGTCTAAAATATCACTTAGAAAATGTTATTGTTACAGTTCTTATTTTCACAGCAAAATTTCCGATCTGCCGTCTGCCTGCTAAGATAAAGACAGAACCACCCTCAAAAAAAAAAAAAAAAAATGCATGATCATGTTAGACCTGAGTCCGACAAATACTTCTGCAAATTCAAAGTTGTTTTTACAAACCTTATTACGTGCTAAACTACAATCACCCTGTAAAATTCATACGGTGAAGCTCCAACCTCAGTACCTCAGAGGGCGACTGAATTTCAAGGTAGGCCCTTTAAAGGCACGACTAGGGCAAAACGTGGCCTTTCGAGTGGGTGCATCTGCCTGGTGTCACTGTAATAAAAGGAGATCTGGACCCACAAAGGGATACCAGAAAGAGTATGTGAAGGTACAGTAAGAAGCTGTCGCAAGCCAGGGAGAGAGGCCTCAGAAGAAACCAATGCTGCCCACATCTTGATCCTGAAACTTCAGCTCTAGAACAGGAGAAAATGAGTGTGTGTTGCACAACACCTAGTCCGTGCCATGTATCATGGCTGCCTTAATAAACTAATGCAGCCTCCAAATTAAGAGGCACATAACAACACAAAATGTGCCCCTCTTGAGCTACCACCCTTCTCCATATACAAGGGCTGTGCAGAAACCCAAGATTCTATCTACAATCCTAACATTTTCCAGGAAAAGTCTCTGGAAGAAACAATTAGACAGGAATGTAATGATGGCTCCAGTCCACCCCTACTCGAGCCCACCAGCTACCTTCAGCTATGTTTACTGGGGTTCACAAAGCTTTATCAGAGATCTGATGAAATTCATATCCTCCTATAATTGAATACCAGGCCATAAAAAGCTCCAATGTATATAAAACCACAAAACTCAATGATGCTGATAAAGTAAGACAAGCAATTTTGTGACAGTAATTAAATGTGTCTTTTCAAATGCTACATTCTTGGCAATCGTCTAGAATGGGCCTCTTTTTTTCCAAACTGAAGATCCAAGGAAAATGGTAGAAAGGGTTTCAAAAGCACCCATCACACCAAGAAAAAACACCCCAAATAGACACATGCCAATAGTAACTATTTTTACTCTTATGTCCTCAACACAGTTCCTTTTCAAATGATATGTATGAAGGCCTTCTGGCTAGCTTTAACTGAAAAAGTCACAGCAATGTACCCTTGCAGAAAATATCTATAATCGTTTCTTCCTTGGAAAAAATAATGACAAACCCTGAATCATGTTTCCTAGGATTTTAAAATAATGATGCTGATTTGCTGGCTTATTTGAAAATTCCATGGTAATAAAATAAGCAATTGAAGATTTAACCTATTTCCATGGGGCAATCAAGAGAAACAGGAGGAGCAGAGAACAGCCCTGCCACTTTGGCTGAGTAATTTCTATAGCTAGTCCAACACCCATGTTCTGACACCTGGTGATTCTGAAATCAACAGCTCGGAGCCATTAGGCTGGTGAACACTCTCTCGATTCTTCCTTTAATTCAGAGTGTAAAGGAGCTTAGATCTCTTGAAACTTTCCTCTTTCAACTCCTACTATCTTGCTCCTTGCCACTAAAGGTGAGACCCCTTCTCGTCCCTCTGAACTTGGATCCTTCAGTGCACGCTGGAGGAGGAAGGTAAGTGGGTGAGCATTGTCCAATAGACTTAAGAGCAGGACTTGTGGGTCTCATGAGAAGGCTTAGATGACCCATAGTCCTAGAAGTCTTCCTCACCAAGGAGGGGTCCAGTCAACAGAGAAAGGAATCACCATGTCTTTGCTAGGCTTTGGTGGAGTTTGGGTCAGACAGCTGCAAGCTCAGAAGCAGTTCGGTATAGAAGGTGAAAGCCCTTCTCATCTTCCCGGCTGAGGACTCACACTATGTTCCTACCAGGATTCCTCTCTATCCTGGACAGGTGGGAGTCCAGCTGGGGAGAGTGGCAATGTGACATAAGGAAATTCAAGGTCTTCGACACAAAAGAGATTTGTATTGATACTAGGCCATGATATCCTTTAGGGTCTGGCTACTTGCTAGCTCTCCAGATTCAGTTCACAGTCTATAGTTATTGAATCAGCAAGGTACTGCCTATGAGCTATCTAGAAATGCACACTCTTGGGTCCTACCTGAAAGCTACTGAAGTAGTACCTGCATTTTACAAGATCCTGAGGATCTCCTATGCATAATGAAATTTGAAAGGCATTGGGCTGGGGTCGAGGTGGAGGAACATGTAATTATTACCATCTGATTGCGAAGCGACACTATGTGGTGGAAACATGAACCTATCCCTGGTTAACTCCTGGACCAATCATTCTCCACCAGAAGCTTGCCAGATTCCCACAAATGCCACACTTGGTTTGCAGGATATTTTTCAGAGAAAATGTTTACCAGGTTGCCAAGGGCATCAGAATCAGTGGGGATTTCATGGATGTTCAACAGGAATGTAACTACGAGCGCATGGGCTTCGTTCTTAATTATTATATTAGATGTGCTGGTTAAAACAAAGAAATCACACCACACATACCAAGTTATAATCATTTAAGGTATTATGTAGCTATCCATCATAAAAGACAGGAAAGAGGGTGACCTGATCATATGTAAACTGACTTAAGTTACCAATAAAGTAATCAACTTATTTCCCTTCATGAGCAATTTTAGTGGTTGACTATATTCCCAGTATTTTCCTCTAGAGATGAGTTTTATGAACTTCAAATGACTCAAACTTTTAATTCACCCCATTTCCATAAGTGTTTCTCTTTAACAGGATGAGAAGACTGGAACACAACTGCCTTATCCTGAATTCTGGACTACCTTGCTAAAACATGCATGGTATAGAGAGAAGCAATGTTCTTCCAGACAGCAAATGGCACAGCTTTATAAGAGGGCAGAGGTATGAGAAAATTAGAAACCAAAAAAACAGACAGATGCCACTTCTCTTCCCATCGAAGACGACTCCTCAAACCTGACCTAGTGGCCTCAATGGGCTTTCAGCTAAATGACCCTGTCCCCAGTGCAGTAAGAACTAAGAACTGATGACAGGGATGACCAACTACTGAAAAGGCGTGGGTAGTTTTTACTCCATTGGCACCTGTTAATTTTATCCAAAAAAAAGAAAAGACTCCAGGTGTCTGGAGCATGATGGCACATGATTTACAGTACATAAAATCATGGAAAGTCACACCACTTCCTGATACTCAACAGCTCAAGCTGGCCACTGAAACATTTCTTCTGACTAATTCATTCCATGCTGTAGTTTTCCACGGCTGACTCATAACCGTATCCTACTTTTCTCATTTCCTGAAATGATTCTGATGAAGGTTATTCCACATAAAAAGTGGAGTGGAATGATATGTAAAACCCAGAAATCTAGGTAAAATCTTCACACTAAATCCCAAATAAGTGTTTGATTACAAATTCCTAAGATGAATCAATGTTCCTGGGTTCTTCAGGGGATCATAAATTCCAGTAGATGGGCCTGTAGCATAGCGCTAGGCTTATGACTAGAACTACCGGATTCAGTTTGGGGCCGGGGATTTAGCTCAGTGGTTCTGGCGCCTGCCTCGCAAGCGCAAGGTCCCGAGTTCAATCCCTGGTACCAAAAAAAAAAAACAAAACCAAAAAAACCCCAGAACTACCGAATTCAATTCCAGAATCAGATGTACTTGAAATGAAACAAGCAAAAAGCAAGGATCTTTTTAGAATAAAGAGGCCTGAAGTTGGCAAGAAGCGTGATTAAGATGCAAAGGGGGTACGAGGCAGCTGGGCACTCCTGCTCTGTAAGACAACACGGCAATATGCTTTCTTTAAAGGGATATTTTAATATTGAGTCACTGATTTTTTTATATTGTTACCAAAAGAAACATGAATTACTTTAAGTTTTCTAGATTTGTTAATCCTTTAGAAAAGATAAATCCTTTAAAATTACTTATGATTAAAACAAACAGCCCCCAAACCTCTTGGACCTGGCCATGGTACACACCTGTAATTCCAGCTGCAAGAGTCTGAGAGGATCCAGGCAACTTAGGTCTTGTCTCAAAATAAAATTTAAAAGGGGCTGTAGCTCAATGGTAAAGCCCTTGCCTCGTATATCCAAGGCCCTGCGTTAACTCTCCAGTACTGCAAAAAAGACAAAACTAGCAAAAATCCCCCAAATGACTCAACAACTTTTAGAAATAGGGCAAAATTTTGTAGTCAGAGCTATGGAAAGACAATAAATGAGCTAACTCTTTTCCAACTCTCATAACCCATCTTCTGTGAGACTTCCCTTTTTATTTTTCTGTTATCCTGCGAAGTTATGTATTCCTACACAAAAAATGTCAAAAACATTTTGAATTATACAATCATTTTCACCTAAAAATGAATATTGATAAATATCTATTAATGAATATTTTAAAGAAATCTTTCAAGTTGAGTTGAAGGTGAGGTCTTGGGTGTTGAAACACTGATGCATTGATCCACTATGGGGTCAGAGACGGTTGCTAAAGGCAACCAGGTAGAAGGCTTATGGGGAGTTTTATAAGCTGGATCAAGCTAACCATACCTGAACCCAAGCACAGCTCCCTCTTAATATCCTAAAAGGAGAGGCAACCAGTCATTATGTGCCTCTTGATGAGCAGCAATAGTCAGAATCAGACATCTCACGTGAAGCAGTCTTGTCTAAATAAAAACAAAACAAACAAGAAACTATCATCTTAGCCAAGCTTCCAACCCACGGCTTTACAATAAATAGAATAAAGGAGTGTGCTGAATGGTGCTAACACGATGCCACTGCTGTTTCCAAATACTGGGGCACTCTATTGGACAAATGAAAGGGTTTTTTTCAACTAAAATGATTAAGGATGGAGGACCCAGACATTCAGAAGAGACAGATCAGCCAAATGCAATGGGTGCATCTTATTTAGATTCTAATTCGAGTGTGTTAATTATATATAAAAAAATTATTCATGAGCCCACTGGGGAAATTTGAGCACAATGAATATGCAAAGAAAGTACTTTTTACTTACACTTTTTAAAGAAAGGAGTCCTTATTTCTTACAGATGCATTCAAATGAAATAATATTGTGCCTGAGGCATGTTTAAAATTACCCCATGATATGAAGGTAGGAAGAGGAGGACCCACATGTTGCTAACTGTTGAGGGTGGGTCATGAGCTGAGCATATAGGATTTGTCTCCAAAGTAAAAAACTACTTTAAAAAGTTAAAAAAGAGTAAAGACTTGATAAGGGATTTAAAATAAGGTCAGCACTACTCATACTAATTCTACACAGATGTGGAATAAGATGGCTTTCATACCAAAATATATAATTCACACAAATTGAAAATATGAAATTTGATTTTTGGCAATTTTTCAAGAGAGCAGAGACTCTGATTAAAAACCCTCATACTCTGACACAAAAAAGTATACATCAGAACTCTCTTGGGAAGAGTTTCTTTGCACAGTCACTGTAATACAGTTGGTGGTTAAAATACTGAGATTATTTTTGGAGTTATTGTACTTCCATCAGTTGAGGAAATACTTAGCACAATTTTCAAAAGGCTAGGGAAAGATGACTGCACCTTGCAGAGGAAGCCCAAGTATTAGGGAATCTATTGTTTCTTCTGATGTTATAGTTCCTTACTATCTCATCTAAGGCAAGTCAATCATACCTAATGCTGAAAGGTCTAAGGGCCATGCAGAGAAAAGACCGCTTACTACATTGTTGATGAAAATATCTGGATTCATTAATGGTACTTGAAAAGCCATGAAGATCACACCAAAGCCATTGGTTAAGGTGATATCCATTGCACCAGATATGGCCCTCAGGCTTGCTTGGCTCATTCCAGCCACCCATTTCAGAAACACTAACTCATAAGTCCCATAGCAATCTAGTAAGGTATGGAGGTGGCAGCCTGAATGTGTTTAGCCCATCTATGAGAGGCTGCTGCAGATCATGTGACTGCTCAAGTCAGCGGCTGAGTCAAGGGGAAGGCCAGATAGCGAGCCCAACCCAGTGATTCCCAGTCCCAGAAGGCAGCTTTAGCATTCACCATGCACCTTTTGCCAAGCCTGGGGAAGATGCTAAACTGAATGATGTATTCGGGTACGTATTAGCAAGGATCATGTGGTGGCTTTTTACATTTTGAGATAATTTTTAAAAATAGTAAACATGAGAACAACTTTCACATTTCACATACTTGAGAGATGAGAAAGCTGGTGTCCATTTTTCAAGATGACATTGGTAGGCTTAGCAGCAACTAATGAGAATGATGATGAAGATGATGGAAAAAATCAGCTACTATAAACTGACAGCTTCCCGTCTATCGTCAGATAAGTACCCCACCTACATTCTCTAATTTAATTCTCAAACCGCTCTGAGACAGGGACTACATCTTTTTACAGATCATGACTAAGGCTACACGTGGTACTTAATTCTCTTGGATGTTTAACTTGGAATCAGAATTTGAACCAAAGCAACAATGAAATTGTACCCAACCTAACATAAATTCTTAAAATGGTGAAGAATGATCCATCAGCCCTGTGACAAACTCTGTTGACAAGTTCAAGCCATCAGGGAGGTGCCTGTCGTCCTGTGTATTACAGATGGAAAAAGTATAATGTTTTTAATGCTGCTGACAACTCACAAGACATTTGGCTACACTGTAGAAAATTCTAGAAAACTGCTGGACAGAAGCCTGTTTCAAACTCCCATTACAGAGCCACTCAGCACATGGGGGCTGGAGCCCTGTGCCAATTAACTAACAAACATGCAAGAAAAGAAAAGGATGGAAGGGTCTGCCAGGCCAGCAACCTTCTCCAGGAAGGCACGCCGCAGGCTCAAGTCCTGTGGGCCTTTTACCCCATGCCAACTCCACCTATAGCAAAGCACAGTGACTGAGACTCAGGAAGACAGACCAGCTGGATTAGTCACAGAAAGGCATTGCTAGTTACCAGGAAAGGAAACAACAAAGAAAAAAACTTTCATCTCTTCTTAAGAAGTCAGTGTTGGGCTGTCCATTTCACACACTGATCCCAAAGTGGTCAAACATTAAATTTTAGGCAACCCAAAGATTATACACCCTTCCGCTCTATGAAAAATCTACCTCTACAAAATGGCTTCATGTAGTTCCTAAGGATCTTGAAGAGTATAGGAATTTATTTTTGTTCCTGAAAGAATCATGGCATCTTTTAAAGGACCCTGGTCTGAGTCTGATAATGCCTGGTTTCTAGCCCTAACAAGTGTGTGGTGCCCTAGGCAGGTCATCCTCCCTCTCTGGATCCCTCTCTGAGGTGTGCCAAAATCAATGCTGAAGGCTTCTTCAGCTCCCATGCTTTCAGTCCAAAGGGATGCACCTGAATAAAAACAATTGCGTATAATTCAGCTAGTATAACTGAAACAAGGAAAACAAGGTGCTAATGGAGTGCTATAAAAATGTTTCACCTGGATACTAAAAATAAGCTTCCAAGTAATCATAATACTAAAAAAAAATAATAAATTGCTGTCATCCTGGCTGTATGAAATTCCCATCAGGGTCACTGGAAATTGTGAGAATGTACAGATGGATAAATGTAGTCTGCTTATTCCAGGAATAGGTGGAAAATTCAGAACATGGCCAGGATAAGGGGAAAAAAATAGAAGAGATCTTGCCTGAGAATTATGTAGTGCCAGGAAGTTACATACAAACTGTTGGATTCCCAGCACAGGACTCCTGTCAGGAGAGCTCTCATCAAACCCGGTTTACTCTGGACAATGGCTTATATGCCCAAGAGCAGGTTTAGACGAAGGTGACCTCATGTGCGGCTCTGTGACAAAACCTATCCGATAGGTGCCCGCCAAACCATTTCTTTAACTTCATGGGCAACGAAGAAGATAAAAGAACTCATTTGTAAGGTACACAAATACCTAGCTGGGAATGGTTTAATAAGCTTTTAAATGCCATGGTCTGAAATATTCTCTTGCTCCAAGTGGATTAAGTCAGTTAAAATATTTGGCACTGGGTCCCACAGAATGTCCTGACATTCTTTGGAAAGTAGCTCACATTTTCCATTTTATTATCCAGGCTCTGCCTGATAATTCCAAGTTACATTCAACCTACACTTTGCAATACACAGGGTTTTTTTCACAGGTATTAACGCATTAGATTTATCTAAATCCTTGAGAGAAGATGGGAGGTTATTCCTGCCCTTACCTTGTACCTTTGTGGAACCCAGGCTGAGTGAGTTTAGACTGCTCACCCAAGGTCATGTAGCTCATCACCCACAACATCAGCATCCACACTCATGCTCTCTCTCTTTCCTAAGGACGGTGTGCTCAAACATTTCTTCCTGAAAATCTTTAAGCTAGTCTTGAAAAAGGTACAGTTACAGTTCAGGTACACTGGCAGGCCCTCAGATTCCCGAGCAAAGTCAGTAAACATCACTTAAAGAGAACAGTGAAGTCGGACGTGGTGGCAGGCTGCTGTAATCCCAGCCTTGGGGAGACTGAGGCAGGAGGGTCACATATTCAAGCCCAATCTGAGTGTCTTAGTGATTTAGTGAGACCCTGTCTCAAAAGGAGAGAGGGGCAGGGCAGGGTCTGGATTAAGAAAGGGCTCAGACCATTAAATAAAACTTGTTTCCCCAGTGTTTAATTCAAGAATCAGGGTCTAGCATTTTTGAGTACCCTAACACAAATGCATGTCTAGGTTAGACTGAAGGTGTTGCTGATCCCAGGCACATACTGACACAAATGCAGCAACCCATGAAAGCATCATTAAGGAAGAACCTACACTACTTTATAGCCCGGAACTGTTCCACACAAAGAGACTATCATAGTCCATTATTTGTGGCTATAACAAAATACCTGCGACTAGGTAACTTCCAAGAAGGAAGTTTATTTAGCTCATGATTCTGGAGGCTGCCTCATACTACTTCAGCTCAAGGTGGAAAGTGGAAGGTCAACTGGGCATGTCCAGAAGGGACAAACCCCAACGTGTGGCCCTGTTTAACAACCTGCTGGACAGGTAACTAATCCAGTCCCTCAAGAATTGACCTGGGCCTGAGAAAAAAGCATTAATCCTGCCTAATGACCTAATCATCTTTTAGAGTTCCCACCTCTTTTCAACACTATTGCATGAGGAACAGAGCTTTAACATGACTTCTTTTTTTTGGTACCAGGGATTCAACTCGGGACCTTGAGCTTGCGAGGCAGGTGCCAGAACCACCGAGCTAAATCCCCGGCCCTAGCATGACTTTGGATGGGACGGACCACGGCAGATGCCAACTTAGACTTCCATGAAGAATTTGATTCCTTGGTCAGTTCTTCATCTTTTTACACTTAGAACAAAGAGGTGATAGAGCGTAAGTCAAGAAGAAAAAGAACAGAAGCACCCAACGGATGCCCATGCCGATATTCACCTCCAACTTGGTGACTTGTGCGAGACACCCACTTCCCGGAAAACATCTTTACAAAAGGAGGTTTGTTGCAAAGCCCCACGGAGGAAAACAGGGTTTATAATGGAAACTTCTGCAATTCTTTAATACTCTTGATACTTAATAATGTAGAATGTACCCGAAGAAAATTTGGTTGAAGTGACAACAAAAAGAAAATAATGTGTTCAAAATCGGAAATATCGACATGATTTCACAAAGGCATGAGAAGAAGAACACATCTGTTGAGGAAACTCTGAGTGCCTGGGGGAAGCCAAAGGGGGGATCAGTGATCAAATAAAGGCACAAGAAAGAGCAATGTCCAGTAAAGCTGCCCGACTCTACTACTTACAAACTAATTTTGTGTTGAAATCACAACCAGTGTAAACAGAGGATAAAAGTTCCCAATCTGTGCAATTTTCCCCAGCACCAGGGAACTTATTTTCTGACAAATGGTTGCTTTAAAACTTTTATTTTTAGTACAAAGAAAAATGATCTAACTGTATTTGTAAGCCATGGTGAGAGTATTTTGATGTCAAAAATGATGATGGGTCTGTGTAACCTATGGATGCTAAATTCTATTCTAATGCTCTCTACAAACACTTGAGATAGGTATGTCTTCCTACAAGAGTTAAAAATACTGTAGCTAGTTTGAATACTTACAAGTAGAGTTTTAAGAAGGACTATCACTTTCTGCAAACTGTCTTATCTCTTTCTAAGTTATTTTATGTAAAAGTTCCCTCAATAACCTGTTCATGAAGAAAAAGAGACGCACATCTCTAATCTTAGCACTCTGGGAGTAAGGAAGAGCGATGGCAAGTTCGAGTCCAGCCTGGGCAACTGAACAGATTTATAGGACACTATGTCGAAATAACAAAAGTGCTGAGGATGTAACACAGTGAGAAGGCCCTGGGTTCAATCCTCAGTGTGGGGGGGGGCGGGGGGGAAATATGAATCCATGAACAGTGACAGCTCCAATAAAACCTGAGTTTCAACCCAAAAATATTGGGTTATATATAATATCTCTCAGTGTTGGTACCACAATTAGTGTAAAACATTCACAATGACTAGTGCTAATATAACAAATGCATGTGGTAAGATATTCTTACTCCGCTTAATCCAAGACTCTACTGAAGGTAAATCCATACCAACCTGCTACCAGCATGCCCCAGGTATCTTAGTAAGCTGGCTATTTTTGTGACTGTTCATTTCTACTTTTGTTTGATACAAAGGAAGGAGAATCTTCGATAAACCTTTTATCTTAACTTCTACTCACCTCAACATCAGGCTGGGTGTCATCAGCATCTTTGCCCCCAGATATTCATTACATGTCTACTATTTTCACCGTAAAAGAGTGTCAATGTTGGAAAATGAAGGTATTGCCTTTGGAGAACTAACTTGTAAAGCAGCAAGCCAATTCCTTTCATTAGCTACTATAAACCGGACATTCTAGTATAAAACTGAACAGGGGGCCAATACCGACACAATATTTTTAAGTTAAAATTCAAGATTTATGGATGTTGACACTGAAAAGTGGCAACCTTTCTGGAAAATCATTTGGTAATGTGCAACAATATTTATAAAGAGTCTAGAGTCTTGGAGTTTCTAATTCCATTCAGTGAAATTAATTCCTCTATTTGGAAAGACAAAATGTATGAAGATGTTTAAGTCAGTGAGCTGTAAGAGCAAAGTATCTGGGAACAGGAAGGCAAAAGGGGAGCTTGTTTTCCACAAGTGCGAACAGCTTCTGTTCACTGAGCTCTGAGTGCTGGTTCATCAGTGCCAAGGCAGGGAAGCAGCAAAGGGCTTCCAGAACCTTCTAGAGCCTCATGGAGCTTACCATGGCTGAAGCACATAAGGGGAGTGGGAAGATCACAGAGCAACAAATGAATTAAGTAGGGAAGCCCAGAGATACGGAGGGCCCAGTTCAGGCAGTGAAGAGAAGCAGACAGCATCCTGTAAGGATTGTGAGTGCTGGAGGGGAATGAGACTAGTCTATGACCTAGAAGGACACTCTGGGGACTCCACAGACCTTGACTTGAAAAGGGGACAGAGGACTGGGGAGAACATGGCAGCAACTGGGACCCACAGCCCAGCTCACAGGGTGACTGGGGGTGGGCCAGCGAATAAACGCAGAACATAAATACAGTCACTGCCCTGTAAAGGACGGCGTCTTCACCAGAAAAGACTCAAGCAAATTCAAAGTAATATAGGTTGCATATGATGTTGATTGATTTTTTTCTAAAAAGCTTATTAAAATCTCATATTTCTCAATATGCATATCCATATTGAAAATTCCTGGGCTTGACCTCTACTTGTCATTTAAGACAGTGCTGGCTGTGAGCAGAGGCTGAACTGCCACTGGGGAAGAACAGGAATGAAGAACAGGCCTCTGGGAAACTTAAAAGCAATATGTCACAAGAAGTGCATGCCTATTGGGGCTAATAATACAAGTTAAGGCTGATGGCATTATACTTTGTATGTCTTTTTGCTCCTCTTCATTCTTCTAGTAATTCATTTTTATTATATAATTATGTTTATCAGTTGACTAGAAACTAGGAACTGAAACCGAAAACAGGTCTTCCTTACAGATGGACGGGGTAGTGCGGATGGAAGACATCACAGGCCAGTTGGGCTCTCAGGGATGAGGTGGTCCCCGAGAGCTGCTTGTCCCAGCTCCAGTTCCTGCTCCTGCTCAGCAGCAGCAGTGCCTGCAGCCCGTGTTTCACCTCAAATGGGTCCTTGGCCTCATTGCCACACTGGTCAGCATAGAGAGAGCTCCGAGGCTGGGCGACAGGTGTGCTGTAATCATGACGGGGCCACAGCATCTCCTATGAGCTCTTGGGACAGGCTGTATCACAAAATAGAACCGTTTGTTGCACAGATTAGCAAATACTGCCTACACAGGAAAGGGTGCCCCTCAATAGCCCTAAGCCTCTTCTTCATCAATAGCTCTGTTTTGTCATTTTAGAAAGGCAGTATTAGATGAATTCTATGACCTTCCCATTCCCATTCTCTATAAAACTTACAACTTATAATTAAATATTAATCACAAAGAGATGACAAGTCTTTTGATGTATAGTGCTTTACAGTGTTTCTTCAACAATGGCTATGTATATAGACATTTGAGCTCCATAAGGGCAGATCTGGTTTCTCCCCATAGGTGCACATACGTGTGCATGTGTATAAGCTCATACAGCACCAAATGGGCTGATGAGTGAGTGCTCATGTCTAACAGGCATAGACAGTATCATCTCCCCCTGCACAGTGACTCCTGTATAGCATAAGCTGGCCACGACACTTGCGCAGAACATGCCTCACCTCCTGCAGAATCTGCTCTCTCTCTGGAATGTGCTAAGAAGACACCATGAGGAAATTGGGATGTTTTTGGCTATGGGAAGGGGACTATTTTAGAGCCATGTGAAGATGAAATGAAGGCTGGGGATGCAGCTCAGTGGTAGAGTGCTTGCCTAGTATGCACAAGGCCCTGAGTTCAATCCCCAGTACTGCCCTCAAAATAAATAAAGGTGAAATGGACTGCCTTCAGTTTTCATGGAGGAAAAGGCTTCTTTTTCCTGGTGTACACAGGCTGGGCAACCACATGGTGCAGGGCAGGCAAGGCCACCCAACACCAGTACTCCTGAGCAAGGGAGTGACTTCAGAAGTCCTTGTTTCAACCCAGTCTCCAATCTCTCTGCTTTTTTCCCGTTCCTTTTCTTCTCTTTGCTTAGGGCATTTGCTACACACACACACACACACACACACACACACACACACACACAAAGAATGATCACCAGCTCCCTCGATGTGGAACCACCATCAGCCAGCAAATCTGACTGAGGTAGCACAAGGGACCAGTGACAAAGTCCACCTACCGGGGGGAGGGGGAGGCCAGATCACACTAAGCAACCTTACTGAGGCAGTATTTGACTGGATGGCTTTAAGCTAAAAATCTGATGGATGGTGTTGCTTTGCCTTCTGCTCACTTCTACTCGCCAAATTCTATGTGCTTCTGCAATTTAAAACTCTGTAGGCACAAAGTCTTTCAAAGAGAAGTCCAGACACTTTCCATTCAAAATACACTGTGAAGGCTTATAAGGTTGAGAATACAAGCTTTAAGGGGCATCCTCTAGTAGAAAAAGATAGCTGTAGCTATTCAGAATAATCTCAAACCGACTTTGAAACTCAGAACTTAAACCTAGTCAACAGAGAAATGTTAGTGATATCTTTAGATATAATGAAATAGTAACAAAAGGCAAGAAATGGTGTGTATGGGGGATGGGAACACATGAACCTCAATTTTGCTATTTACATTCCAGAGTTCACTCTGCTTACGTGGACAGAATATAATCAGAGGGAAATAGATATTTTCCGGTGTCAATCTCACAGTCAGGAACAAATTTCCTTTGATGCATAGAAACTGCATAGAAAGGGCTTAGCTCTGAGGGTGCAGAGGATGTTGGCAGATCTGGATGGCAATTCACTTAAAGCAGCTTTCACTGGGATGTGGTCTCCCACGAAGGCCCTAAGCTCCAGCTTTGACAGCACACCTGCTGTGTCCCCTCAGAAGGAAGTTAGACAGGCACACTTGAAAGCTGACCCTGGCTCCAGCACCTGAGCCACCTCATTAGCCCCCTGTAATCAGAATGCAGCCTTGAAATCTGCCTTTCTTTGTGCTCACTTTAGAAAGGTGAGCTAAAGGCATTCTATACTCCATGCAATTCCTCCGCCACCCCACATCCCACACATCCGGCAAAAGGCTTTGCTATATACTGGTAATTAGATGAGCTGTTAGAACTTGACCTCAATTGTGTTTGAGCTTTTCAGTTGCCTTTGAGCATTCCTTTTCTAATACTGCAATGAAGTGAAGTTGTGACTGAATGGAGACAGCGTGTTTGGGGTGAGGGACAGCAGTGCAGACCTGAGCCAGTGTGCTGACGCCCGACACTTTCAGGGAACTACTGGGCTCCTTTAGAGGGGTCCCCTTAGGTCAATGGGAGGTAGCATGTGCTCAGGGAGCTCCCTGCAGAAAGGAGCCTCTTTCTCCCAGTAACTGCGCTCACAGGTACAGGGCAGAACTGACAGCACTGGGTGTGCCCCGCTGCCTCTCCAGTACACCGGAGAGGAGAGGGCCCTGAGTCACTCCAAGTCTGATTTTCTGTCATCCCTATTTCTTCAGGGGTCCACCTTTTGCTTGGATCTTTCCCATACTGATTCTCCAGGTAACTCCAGACAGCATTTACGGGTGGCACACATGAGTGTGGGCCTGAGACCCGGGCTGCCATGCTGCTGTGGGGAAACGCTCTCCAAGCACCGCACGGCGGACTCGTAGGGAGGCTCTGGGATGAAACTTACTTTGAAGTTGGGAGAGCTGCTGTGAGAGGCAACTGGCATAAATTCTGCCAGACTGGGCCTCAAGTAAAAGGCATTTCCTTTATGTTATTTTAAAATCAATACAGTAACAATAATAAATCCAAGGCCACCTCCATTCTGCAGCAACTCTTGACGTGCTACACTGGAGGCTGGAAACCTACTTTTGACCATGATGCCGTGGGAGGGAATGAAGATCAGGGCTCAGTGAGGCAGCAGGGGCTGCAGTCTGAGGACAGACAACAAGAGGTAGGACTGGAAAGCAGTGTGCCTGGCTCGGTGAACTATATTCCACCGATAAACACACGGAGCGCACCGGCAATACATTCCTGCTGCAAGGCTTGAAGCTCTTGCCACCTGATGACACACCTCTGTCTTTTGAGGATGATGGACTTTTAATTTATTTTTTGAAAGAACACTTGAAACCAAAATAGGCGACATAAAAGGCTTGATGAACCCAATAGTACTATTTTAAGCTAAAAACAATGTGACCATAGCCCACATCTCCTTTTCCCTTATAGTACTTGGTGAACTTGCTCCAAATACAGTTTAAAAAGAGCTGCAAATTGGTATCAGTACAGGGCTAGGATATGAGTTTGTTTACAGCGACACACACGATGCTGTATAAGATACCTTTTTAACAAAATGGTCTTTTCCAAATCACTGACTAAAGCAACTTGCAAACTTTAACAAAGATTCACCAAAATGAATCATAATGATAAAGAAAAAGGAAAATCTCTTCTCACAGGGAAGTTGCTTTATAAATAAATGAAACGTGTTTAAATATGCCAAAACATTATTTGGTTTTCTGAAATAATTGTGAAAATCAAAAATAAATCACTTAAAATTGATTAAATATAGTCTATAAAATTAAACTTATATCTACTTCTTAAAAATAAGTATTATGCTAAAACATGAATGTACTTTTATTTTTAAAATTGAATTTCTCTAATATTGCCAGTCAATTCATTTTAAATTAGAACTATGCAGAGAATATAAATAAAACATTTTAATGACTTTAAAATGAATTAAGGCAATTTACTTAATTTGGTAAATTGCAACAAATTGCTTTTACTACCTAAGATCTAATTTAATCATCGCTAACATAATTGGTGACCAAGAAAAGGTAGAAATTGATCATTTTATGCAAGAAAAGTCCTTTTCATCACTAGAGAAACACAGTACAGTTGTCCCTTGGCATCCAGAGGGGACTGGTTCCAGGATCCTCCCGAATACCGACACCTACAGAGAGGCTCAAATGCCTTTATAAAATGGTGGAGTATTTGTATATAACCTAGGCATACCCTCCTTCTCTAGATTACTTAGAACACTTAATATAATGAAAATGCTGTGCAGATCATATTGTTTAGGGAATCATGACGAGGAAAAAAATCTGTACATGTTCAGAGTTTGTGTTTACTATTTCTGATCCACAGTTGGTTGACTCTTTAGATGTAGAAGCCATAGATATGGGAGTCCGACTATGACCAGGTGTTCTGAGGCATGTGAAGGCACCTAGCACAGTGTGCTGGAACACCTGAGGGACAAATGAAACACCCATGGGATAAGAACACCACCAGCCAACTCTGCCATGACTTAGAGACTTCACAGGAGCCCAAAGTAATAAGGTCTCGGAGGGAAAACCTTGAGATTGTTCCTCCTGCCTCAGTGAGAACATCAGAGATCTGGATGCATCCACATGCCTCTGGCGTTCAGGGACCACTGCTTCTCGAGTAGCAGGAAGATCATAGTTAAACACGGGGCCAAGCAGAGTGCCAACCCCATGTGCCTTCTTCCTGGCTAAAGGCCCTCAACTATAAGATAAGGGAAAGCCTCAGGGAGTAGAGAAGGCACAGGAGGTACAAGGAGCTCATATGGGGATACAGGGCTGACCCTCACTTCCCAGTGGGGAGGCTTTACTTTTATACATTGCAGTTCAATGAAATAATTCTTTTTTTAAAAGATAATTCATTCAGATTAACAACAACAACAATGAATGAAACCATCTCACAGTTAACAAGCTGACAATCTCTAAACTCTCTTCCAGCTCCAAAATTCTAAAGTCCAGAGAGGTGGGTGAAATAAGTTTATCAGGACTCTGCTCCTAGGTATCAGCAAATTATCAGTTAGAAATTGTGTGAAAGGCAAAAATCACTCACTTGGGTGAGGCTCTGATTTTACAATATAGATGCAAGAATGCTATTTGAAAACCAGAGTGATGTAAATGGAAAGAGTTTTCATAGAGAACCATAAACTTTGGAACCCAAAGTTTTCGACTTCCTTTTTCTCTTTCTTCTTCTTCGGATAAATTGCATGGGAAAGGCATTTGGGTGGAGGTGGGTAGGAGAGCCAGAGAGAACATGAAGTCACAAACTTGGAAAAGGTCAAGATCATTCAGCTGTCTCGTGTCAACTATTGCTGGTAGAAACAGTGTGCTTTGATGGAATCCCTTGTCAATGTCCTGTCAAATCTTCCTCCTGATCATAAGCTCTTATTATTGAACATTAGGAAGCCAGCTATGTGGTCCCACTGCCAACTCATCCTACGTAACTTCAGATGGGTCTTCAAGATTCCAGGTCATATTTCCCTTCAGCATTTGTCTTCCCCATATGTTTCATACCTTTGTGTGAAGCTAAGTCTTCAGTCTATGTATACAACCTCAACTTTATGACTATCAAGGCCAAGTAACAAGCTCACTGCTGTCCTCTGAACTACAGCATTCTTCTGCATCTCAACTGGAGCTTGGCTCCTTTCTAGTATGTCAGTGAGGAACATCGCTCCCCCTTCCCAAAGGAAATAACTTCTTTCGTCCTCACAAGCCTGCTTCCTCCTGCTCCTCCAATGTCTTCCTTCATTTTATTATCACTCCTACTTGAAATCTGTTTTATAGCTATTACAATATACATCCCTTTTCTACCTAGTAAAAAATGTTCAAAATTATCTATGACATAAAAACATACAGAAAGAAAATACAAGATCAGAGATGGAAAACACCCATCTAGGAGGCCCACCATCACCAGGAGGACCAGTAAAATAGAAATAGATGAAAAAGAAGGGCCTAAGAAATGCTAAAGGAAAACGCCTCAGGGCTAAAGGAGCTAAGATTTTAGGTAGAAAGGGAGACTACCAGGAATAAAGACCCGAACCATGTGAGCACATCTAGAAAGTATTTTAGGAACATCAAAGATGAAGATTCTTTTTATTCTAGAGACTGAATTCAGAGTGCTGAGCTATATCCCTGACCCCTGCTTATATTTTATTTTGAGACAGGGTCTCACTAAGTTGCCCAGACGAGCCTCAAACTTGCAATCCTTCCCCCTCAGCCCCCTAAGTAGTTGGGATTACATATGGGCACCATCACACCTGGTTTAAAGAGAAATGTTTTAAGAGGAAAAAAAAAAAGCAAAGCACAAAACATCAATCATCTCAAAGGGAATGCAGTCAGAGAAATTAGCCTTCCATCACCTCACCCAAAGTGGATACCAGAAGACAATGAGCCTTCCTTGAACACTGCTGAGAAAACATCATTCGCTGGAGAACTCCACACACAGATAAACTATCAATTAACTATATGGGGGAAGAAATACATTCTAAGATACTTCCAGGAAACCAGACAGCTTACTCTACACTTTCCTCTTTAGGTGTAGGTTCATAAGAGGGTAGTTCAGCCATGTAAAGACACAAATCACAAAAGAGGAAGACATGGAGTCTGGATGCACAGGATCCCTCTCAGGGACATAGAAAGGTGAGGTCCAGGGAGGGTACAGGTCAGCCTCAGATCTCGAGAAGAGCCAGACAAGAAGACAACATGAAAAACAGAATGTTTTCCATAACCAAAAAGATGCAAAAACTCAAGACTATGGTACAGCACACCATATACACAAAAAGACAGATAACAGAAACCCTTAAGTAAAAACGCTATTCAAGAAAGAACCAATCTTTAAAGCACAGTATGGCATGACTTCAAGGAGTTGTCTGAGAGTAGAAGAGGGGCATCCCATTGTCTTCCAGTGGTTCCCAGTCCAATGCTGGGCCTGCTCGAAAGAAAGGAAGGTGACCCTAACCAGGTGCTCCGCCCAGCAGTGAAGAGCATGTGTTTAGCTAAAATCGCATAAACCCTACTCACTGGTTGTCAGGCTTGAGGGTCAACTTAGGATAAAACATGGCCACCAGTTAGAGCACAGAATGGAAATGTTAATGTCTAGGTGTGAAAGTTAAGACAAGTAGAAGTGGAACTGGAGGAGCAGAAGGGAATCAAGAAGAAATGAGAAGAGAAGGAAGAATCCTAAAATCTGAGAGTTATCTGTTAAGATCAGTCCATTCATATGCAATGAGGTTTTGAACAGCAGCCTTGAATTACTCTTTACCAAACTGGGTCCTGGGGTTTCTCAGAGCCTGTGGTCAGAATTAGCCTCTCTTGGCTACAACCACCTGGCCCTTCTCTATCACTGGCCCCAGGCTGGCCCCAAACGGCCTGGCTCTGTTCTCAACCTGCACAGCTGTGTTGTGTTCCGAGGGACGACGAGCACAGTTCTTTACCTTCTCTACGTCTGCAGCTGCTATGCTCAGTTTGCACAGAGCAGCACCCTGGTACTTGCCCAGCACTGGGGCTGAGGTGCCTGGCTCCTGAGGTGAGTCCACTTGAAAGAGGTCACCCCTGCAGCCCGAGGAATCAATGCCTGGGCTGAGAGAGAGAGACAAGTATCGCCGTGTCCCCCAAAAGCCTCATGCAGCCGTAGGCGGGGCCCTTGGAAAGTGTCTGGATTATGGGGCTTAGAGCTATCCTGATGCCAGCAGGTGGGGTCTGACCAGAAGAGGTGGTCACTGAGGACGCAGCCTGGAAGGGTTTGTCTCCCTCTCCAGCTCCTCCCTTGAGCACTGTCTGGTGTCAAACTGTCCTGTGATGAGCAGCTCTGCCCCTCCACGCCCCTCTGGCACCCCATCTTGCCATGGAGCCAGCCGTCCACAGACTGAAAACTCTACAAACTTGGAGCCAAAACAAACCTCTCCTCCTTGAAGCTGTGGGTGTCGGGTATTATGACTCAGTGATGAGAAAATGACTAAGACAGGTATAGAAAGTGAAACTGTTTTTCAAGGGCCTTTGATGTGGAAAAATGGACAATTAGGACTCTCTAAGCAAAACTTCACAAGTAGGCAGGGAACATACAAAGAAATCTTCTAACTGACCCACAAAAAAACAGATGGGACAGCAGTGCACTGAGGGCCACTGTGTAACCCCACAGCACGTCATTTTATCTTCAGGGCAACTCCGAGATGGGCCAGCACAGGACATAATGTTAACCAGTGACAGACTGGAGGAGGCCCACCCAGGCCTGGCTAGCCCCGGGGTCGGGCTTCTTTCCATCACACTGAACCAGTCCTTAGCTCTCGCTCCCGCTCCCCTGGAGGGAGGGACCTAGAGAGTGAACTTATACAGGATTCAAGTTCTACAGGATTCTCCTGAACTGCCTCGCCCTAGATGGGATGGCAGAAGACATAAAACAGTATAAAGGGGCACAGGAAAGACAGAGTCAAGTTCAAGCACCTGACAGAACAGTTGGCTTTAATGATCACTAAGGTACTGCACAGTGGTGAGAGTCTGAGCCACAAATAACTGTCCCCCTACACCAGGACAGGCCGGCACTGTCTTAGTCATGTAAGTGCAGGAACTAAGTGCCGCACCTCTGCAGGCTCACATCTATAACATCCATCCTGGAGCCATGCCCTCTACTTGAGCCATTCTTTCCAGCAATCAGAGTTGGGGCCCTCTAAGAGAGGGCTCTGGACAGCTTCCAGGAAAGGCTGCGACAAGGAAAAATGAGCCCCTGGGTACCATCCAATTCTGACTCCAGTGAGCTGCAGAGTAGGTGGCAGTTACAGATTCCAGGCTTGATGGCACTGTCCTTTAAGTCAGTCTGTCAGTGTCCTGTGTGAGCCGAAACTCTAAAAGGACACAAGGAAGAATGTTGGGTTTTATTAAAAACAAAACCCATTATCAGCCAGCAGAGACTGTCTTTGGAATAAACATATTACAATAGATTGATGTACTAGCATGGGAGATGTCGACACATTTTTGGTAAAGATATGAATGTTTTACACATTCCAGGGGATCTAGCAATTGCTCAGCAAGAAATCTACTGCACTCAAATGAATGTTATAATACACATGAACTGGTAGGAGAAGGCCCAAAGATACTTAGTGAATTATGTCCTCTTTGGTGCATTTACATAACTTGGTTTAAATGACTTGCTAGCTCGTTCATTCACTCATCAAATACTTATTGCTAAGTATCACATGGTGTCTGTGCTAGAGCCACAATTCTGAGGTCAGAGGCCAGCTGGGAAGAGAGTCCAGGTCTACAAGAAAAGGCCATCTGGAGGCCAACAGGGGTCAGCTCAGTGTGGAAGTGGGTGAAGCATATTGGGTGGAGGTTCTAGCAGTTTCTATCACTCTGCACCCTGTGCTCTGGGAACCTTAAGGAGTTCACCATGGGGGCAGAACAGAGACAGGGCAGAGCCAAATGAAAGGCCTTATTTGCAGAGCACGGATTTCAAACTTTACCTTATGTACAATGAGCAATGCTGACGAGCTTTTAAAAGCAGGGTAGTGAGATGATCCCATCAGTTTTTGGAAAGATCACTTGGGTAGCAGACTGGAAGGCTGTTGGAGGTTCACTGGAGGGAACAGGAGAGCCAGTGGGGGCTGCTGTGGCCATCCAAGCAGGAAGTGTTGTAAGAGACAGGATTAAGGCAGTTAAGTGTAAAAGCGGAAACAGATTGAAAATGTGGTCAGCTGTGAAATCTATAAACCTTCTCCGCTGAATAAATGAGGGCAAAAGAGGTACCCTTAGTATCTCTCCTGATTCTGGAACAAACAGCGAAGTGGATGGGAGAGGGCAGAGGAGGTGCAGCAAGTAGAAGGACCTAGACAAGGGCTCAGTTTTGGACACACAGCCTGAAATACCTGCAGATGTCTGCTAGGAAGTGGATGGCGAGGTCTGGAGCCCCACAGGAGGTAAGTATGTGTTCTCAACCCACAGGACCAGGACAAGGAAACCGAGTCCGAGTCCAGAGGACAACCAGCATGAAAGCAATCATTCAAAACTGTGAAAGAGTAAGACGTGTGTTATGGAAATGTAAAATTTGTTTCTTTCTAGACTCTTGTGTCACCCTGACTGCTTACATGTCATGGTCTTCCCCCAACCCCAGCAACACACCATAAATATACTATTTGAATAAGCAAATGAGGAAATCATGGTGGATTCCATGTTAATGAATATTGAGGACAGGCACAATCTGGGAAATAAATTCTCACCTATCTGACTGGGATCTCACTTAGAATGTCAGAACGAGAACCTTCAGGAAGAGGAAGAATGGAACAAAGACACCAGAACTATCCTGCAGGACATTTATCTGTCCACAGGTTAGCTTTGGTCCCTTAATGCAAGCAGCAATCAGCCAGATACCTGAGAAATGTCAGACAGACCAGATGACATATTCTCATCATCTCTCTCCTGAGCCTGCTGGTCTACGCTCATGATTTCTGGGCACATGGCTGACACAGGGCAGATCAGAGTGGAGCGAACAGTGCTCATGCGGGGTCAAGGTCTGCTATCTGCTCTGGTCCTGGTGGCCCCACTCTGAGCAGTAGAGAGATGGGCCTGTGCAGAGAGAAGGCAAGGCTTTATGAAGAACCCCGTAAAGAACACTTCCCAGGGCTTGGGAAAGAACCCTCCTGCATCCCCTGGGTCATCCTGAGAAGATAAGATGTCCATTCAGGCCAGAGCAACTGCCCAGGAGCCCCATGCATGTTACCAAGTGCTATTAGAAGTGGCTTTAGTGGCGGGAACACTGTGCCTTAGAGATATCTGTTCCTCCCGGCCACCTTGTTGGGCTATATTCATACTGCCACATGGCTGGGGCAGAACTGGATTTCCTATCCCAGTTCCAACAGTGACAAGTTGGGTGACCCCAGGCAACATCACGTAGCCTTTGGGCCGTGGTTCCTCACCCAAAAAACAACAAACACAACAAACAAGTCAATAGAAAAATAAGGATTTACTTAGTGTTTCTCAAGTGTGGGTCCCTTAAGATTTTAGGCTGGCTGGCTAGGATCTACATGGGGAGTTTGTTAAAAATATAATGTTAGACATACAGATTCCAGATCTTTGACCTGGGTTAGGACCAGGGCATCTGACTTTGGAAGGACTTTTTTCATGATTCTGATAAGCACTGGAGCAAATGATTACTAGTCTTTTCCAAACTTTACAATGTATAGATTTTATGTGTGTTTTTAACAAGTATTTAACAAATGTTCATGAGCAATTCAACAACTGTGCCCTGGGTAACAAGCTGTTACCCACACATGACTTTCACTTGCTGATGAATAACTCTTACTTTGCAGAACACAAAATAAAGTGAATAAGTCTCAGGGCCTAAACAGACCCCCATTTCCCACCAACGATTTTTTTAAAGCTGAAAGAGCATCAACTACAACCCTGAGCTCAGAGGAGGAGACAGGATGGCAGATCTGGGGCCATGAGCTCTGCTACCACCTGAGTTGCTGGTTTGAAATTATGACCCCGAGCAGAAGAATTTTTGTTTCTTCTCTCAGATTGCCTTTCCATTCTGTAAACCAGAAATAACCACCACCAACCTGTCTCCCACAGCTGCTGAGAATTCCTATGGAGTTTGCTATCAATCTGCCTATCTCTGGCCAACACCTGGTGTCAGAGGGGTGAGCGTCACACTCTATCACTAGCAGACCCAAAGGTCTATACTGCAATTACTGTAACAGCTCAGAATAAAAGAGAACTCAACCAAGGACTTGTAAGGAGAAAGGAGGCATCCTAGGGACTTTGCTCTCAAGGCAAGTAGAGCTTGAGAGAGGCATCTTATCTGTCCTCAAGAGTGCTGGAAGCAGAGGCGGGTCTGCATAGCCTGGTCAGCAGTTGTGACTTCCTGTAGCTGGACCTGCTGGCATGCAGGACTGACAGCAAGCAGGGTCAGTGAGAATGGAAAGAATGACAATGTGTCCTTCCACCTTCTTGAGGCCCCACTGATATGGAAACTGGCTGGAGCAGGCAGCAGTGGAAAGTATGAATCCATTCTTGACCTGAGTTGAGTGACTGAAGAATAATCAGATCAGGGCTCATGCTAAAATATCACTGCAGCTCACCTGACCAGCTATGATCCAGTCACGTCCCGCCTTCAGGCTTCAGCAACACTATGCTGCAACCTGGGGCAGCTGGAGACAGTGCTTGCAAAGGCAGGCACAGGAGAGGTTCTTTGGAACTGAGGCTGGGAGGAGATAGGGTGTGGCAACTGCCTTCCTGAATACCTACCAAAGTCCACTGTAGCTAGTGAACTGTGCTCTTCCCACAGCTCCTTACCTTAGTACACAGCTCAGTGCAATCTTAAGAGGTGTGGCATCTTTCTCTAGGGAGGAGGGAATCCGGATAGTCCCGGAGGATCAGATGCCTGGGTTGAGTTGGCACAAAGCAGGGAAAGCTCAGGCCCCGGGAGCCTAACACCCGGGGACCTGCTCTGGCCGTGCCTCACGTATACACCTGTGCATATTCATTCTGGAAATCCAGAAAAGCTCAGGAAGGCAGCTGTCACAGGGACATTCACGAACATGAACAGGGATGGGTAAAAAGGAGGGAGATGAGGGTTTTAGGTTACAACTTTGAAAGTATTCTTTGGAGAACCACTAGGAGAAGAATTCAAGAAAAGAAAAGTTCTTTACAAGCATTGAGAGGTAAGTCAGCGGTACCAAGTCCATCTACCGGTTGACCTAGCGTTGTCCCCGAGACAGCTTGGTCTCCATAGGAAGAACCACTCACAAGGCCTGACAAAGCCACTGGAAATATTTGAGCTGCCCTAGGAACTGCTCCTTCTTGTATAGTCTTAGAATTGAAGGCGCCTGTTCTAACATCCCAACCAAGTCCAGATACTGCTCCTAGGGTCCACATGGCTTCTGCTCAGATTGCCCCAGGATTGGGTGGAACAGAGTAGACTGAAAATCAAGGTTTATGTGAAAACAAAATAAAACAACTCCATCTCTCCCAGCACTAAAAAAATGACTTGATATTTCTCCCTAAACTTGTTTTTAATTTAAGAAAGTAATATGCATATTCCCTTTCTTCACTCCTTTAAATTGAAGATGAAGGATAAGAGGGAAGATGAGGATAAGGAGGAGACGACAATGGAAGAGGAAATTCCTAGCTCCCAAGCTCCCAACTCTCCTCTTTCCATTTGCCAAGCTGGTCAGAGAAGTCAAGCAAACCTCAAAGAAAGAGAGCTGTCATCTCCAGAGGTCAATGCTATTACATATGAGAAAAAAAATCACTAAAAATCCAAAGTCTCTATTGCTTATAGGCCTTAGAAATATTAGACACAATCAGGATGCCTTGCATTTAATACAGCAGTAATGAAAAAGATCTAGAAAAAAACAAAGATCAGAAAGTGGCCTTAGTGTGAACAGGAAGTAGGGTGAGAGGGGATTGCCAGTAGGCTCTGTGGACTCCTGCAAAACAAGGGTCTTTTTGGTTTAGGTCAAAAAATCAGAGACCAGCCTGGTCAGTGACCTCCAAGCTCTGAAGCTGTCAGCAAAACACCAATGGGCTGCTCCCTTTTGACCTGCTTTCTCAACACATTCTCCCGGGCAAGGTTCATCCTGTGTGTGAGGGAGGCAGGGAATGACGCAGATTTCTCCCTTGGATGTCTGTGCGCCAGGTGAGAGGTCTGTGCCCCTTAGTAAAAGGAGGTATGCCCAAAGTAGCCTATGATGCCACCGACTCACTTGAGCCACAGGTCATTTATCCATCCAATATGAATCCATGAAGCAGGTGTTATTCTAGGTGCAGGCTAATTTCTACTTAGTGGTAAACAAGAACACTACCTTCACAAAGCTGATGTTGCAGCAACAAAAAGATGATAAGTAATTATATTATCTGCTGTCAAGAAGTGACTTGTGCTGTAGACGGCTAAGAGAAGAGACAGTAAGGGTGGAGGACGGTGTGCTGGCTCAGCAGGGGGCTTGGGAAGACCTCTCTGAGAAAGTGGCAGAGACCAAGATGAAGTGAAGCCACGCCCAAGGGAAAGACCACATTCGGCACACTGGAGCAACAGCAAGAAGTCAGAATGGCTCCCGTCATCCCAGCAGCAGAGGTGAGGAGGAGTAGAGAGAAGTGGAGGAGCCAGTTCACAGAGGACCTATGGGTCCAGGGAGGCCTTTGGAGCGCTCCCTGAATGTGTGGGAAAGTGAGAGAAGCTCGAGGGAAAGCAGCCTTACTTCATTCCCGTTTTGAAAGCACCACTCTCTGCTGTACGGAGTTCTAGGGTGGCAGAAGGTTGACAATTAGAAGGTGACGGTGGTGACTCGAGCAGTGGAGGATACTGGCTTAGGTGGGGGTGAGGAGCAGGTGAACTTGGAACTCTTCAGAAGAAACAACTGGAACCTCATGGTTGGCTGTGTGGAAACTGCCGCCATCTTTAAGGATGCCAAAGGGAGAACTACTTGCCTCTTGTTTCAGAAATAATAACACTTGCTAGAAGATTCTTGACCCTAGAGAGCTCAGATCACAGTGACAATGCTATGGACTGAGCTGCTTTCATGTTTTCTTCCTCCCTCAGATGCACACGTTGAAGCCCTACTGGCCAGAGATGGGACTGAGACTACATTTGCAAAACGGGCTTGTATGGTGGTGATTAAGTTACAATGAGGTCAGCAGAGTGGGTCCTAATTCAATGAGACCGGTGTCACCATGAAAAAAATCGGGGCACACCAAGAGATGCCAGACATGTGCATGGAAAGAGGGGAGAGCATGAGAAAACAGGGAGGAGGCAGCTGTCCCCAAGCCAAAGAAAGAGGCCTCAGGGAAGCCAAGCCTGCTGATACTTTGATCTCAGACTTCCAGTCTCCAGAACTGGGAGACAATGAATTTCTGTCGTTTAAGCCTCCCAGGCTCTGGGATTTTGTTACGGCAGACTGAACAGATCAATGCAAACAGCCTCTTTTCCTCTGAATCTCTGTAGGTTGCTAAATTTAACCATAACTTACAAAGACTCCATGACCAGAATAGCCATCACAGAGTCCTGAGGGCTGAAAAAGTTCACCATTCCTTCTCGCTTCACACATACACACGTACTCCCCTACTCCTGCATGAGTAAGGTTCACGGTGCATAATGATTATAATAATAAAATCTAAGTTTCTATTTGTACTCCCAGCTACCTTGGGACAACTTCCTGGTGGCCTCCTGCTGAAGGGTATGGTGGCTGCTGCCCTTCTCCGGATCCCTGAGAACCAGGGTGGTCAAAGACAGCTTGGAAAGGCTCCCACCTGTGGCCCCTCACTATGCAACAATACGTCTAAACCTTTTGCCCATATTCTACAGGCAGAAAAATCTCACACCTTATTTCAAGTAATCTCTATTAATGACGCCTCCGTGGCCCTCAGAAGATGTTAAAAATCCAAAGGGAAATCAGAAACTCAAGTTATGCTAGAAGCATCAAAAAAGGTCTCATTTAGAATGAATTCACCAAACAACTCCAAAGCAAAACGAAGACAAAAAATAACCCTTCTAACACCAGAGTATTTCTCTTTCTGGTTTCTACCAAAAGTAAGAAAACAGGTATTATCATGGCTTAAAAAAGAACTGTGCCGGGTAAAAATAAAACTTTATAATTACAGTTTGTTCGTGTGAATAACTCCTAAACACATCCTTTTGCAAAGGCTTCTCCTACCGACTCACTCCTCTGCCACTGCTGACTACGGTGGAAAATTGCATTCCACTGTGAAATATAATCCCGTCAATATTAAGACCTATTAAGGTTTTCATCAAATTGCTAGGTGAGATGGTGTAATTATGGACAGCCAGGGGGAAAATTACAAACGATGTGGAGGATGTCAGTCCGAAGGAGGTAAATCCTGAAAGACCATCGGTTCCTCTTGTGTTGGGTCGCGCGCTTACACACCAAAAGAATCTCAGAGAACAGGCGTCTCTGGGCCAGTACGCAGCGTGTACCTGCCTGCCCAGTGACAGTCTTTGTGAACACAATCCTGCACGCCCCCCGTGCTTCCCCAAGTCTGGCTTTCACCAGAGGATTCACAGGAGTGGCCTGAATCCAAATAACAAACTGAAATGCATACCAAACACTAGCTTTGTTTTAACTGTGGCCCCAAACAAGAATTATTCAAGAGTCACTTTCTGATGTGCATCCAGGAAATACCACCTTTGTATGCTGAAAGGGCAACGTGTGGTCTTCTATGTGGTACTCTATACAAAGTGTGCACTTCATTATGAAAAGTTATTCAATGTTTAAAACAAATTCTCTCTTTTTCTAGGAAAATGAGTAACAGAATTTTTCAAAAGTTTGATACTTTCTCATGGTTATCCAGGTTTCAACTTCCCTCTTTTAACTTACTTTGATTATTTATAATATCAACAGCCCTAAGAGGTCTGTGGGAACCTTACTGATACACAAAAAAGATTTACAGGCATTCCCAGAATAATGCATTAGCTACAGAAGTGGCACACACTAAGATATTATTCCAATTTTAATTTGTATTAGACCTTAGTGAAGAATGCATACTGTAATCTCAGAATAACCACTAAAAGAAGAGTAATATTTAACAGCCAAGTTAGTAGAGGAGCACAATGAAATAATTTTTTAAAATACTTACTTCAAAAGAAGGCAAGAAAGGAAATAAAGGAATGCAGAACAAAGTAGAACAAATAGAAAAAGTTAGATGACGCAAAGCAGTACACAGGGAAAGACACCTTACCTAAACACAAACCAGAAGAGGGCCAGGACAGCTTTGGGCACATCCTGCACACATGCTTCAGGACAACAGAGGGCGCTATAGTTTCGATCTTGGATCCCCCAAAGACCCACGTGTTAGACACGCTCCTCAGGGAGGTGCTATCAGCTGGTGAAACCTTTGGCTCCTTCCTCTTCCTCACTACTGCTTTCTGGTTTTGCTCTCCATGGGCTCCCCAGTCCTCCCATGCAGCACCCCAAACACGGGCTCCACCTCTACAGCCACGGAGCAAAATAAACCTTTTCTCTTTTTAATTACTTCAGGTATTTTGTTGTACAGTCCAAAGCCTGACTAATAGAAGAGCATTTAATAAGAAAAAGGGTTGATTCACCAGAGAGATACAACAATTCTAAATCTGTACGTAGCTAGTAATATACCCTTAAATATATATAAAGCAGAAGGTGGCAGAATAGAAAGGAAAGATAAGCAAATCCAAACCATGGTGGAACATTTTAATAAGCTTCTCTCAGTAACTGAGAAAATTCAGTAAAGCCAAAGATAGTATGAACAATATGAATAACACATTTTTCCCAATTTAGTGTGTGTTAAGTGACTACCCTTCACAATTGCAGAGTGCACGTTTTTTTCAAGTGTACATGAAACACATCTCAAAACTGACTTACCATTGAGCCATAACGTCGAAGAACTGAGATAGAGTGGGTTTTGATCACAGTGGAATTATGCTAGGAGTCAATAACATAAAAGATAACTAGAAAGTCTCCAAGTAAAGAAACAGATTTATATTTGTAAACTAAGCAAAACATTTCTAAATAATCCATACATCAAAAAATACAACAGAAATCAGAAAATATCTTGAAGTGAAAGACAATGCAGACATGACATATCAAACATTG
This sequence comes from Heterocephalus glaber, assembly GCF_000247695.1. The sequence goes on from NW_004624745.1 coordinate 22,741,293, forward strand.
CAGAAAATGCCATTTATCTAATGTGAGCTGTAAATCTGAGCTGATTTCATTATATCTTTTTCCATAGATAACATGCATCCTACTGCTCTGGTTTTTCCAAAGGTCCCTGACTAATATAACAAACAAAAACAGGGATAAATTTTATAAACATAATATTGAACAAAAGAAACCAGATCCACATAATTTAAAAACACGTTCCCATTTATATAGAGTTTCAAACAAGCAAAACCAACCTAAGGCCATGGAGGTGAGAACAACCAGTTCCCTGGTGAGGCAGTGGGTGAGTGGGGAGTAGCATCTGGGCAGGGACATGAAGGGTGCTTCCAGGTGTGCTGATATCAATCTCTTTCTTGATCTGACCTTGGTGTGTTCATTTTGTAAAATGTCATATGGTTGTGATATGTGTACTTTTATGTATGTATGAATATTATACTTCGGTTTAGAAAGTATAACTTTTTATTGATCACATCTCCACCCATTAGGATGACTACTATCAGGAAGAGAGGAAAGAAAGAAGAAAGGGGCTAAAAAAGGAAAGGGGGAAATGACCGGACAGGACAGAACAAGTATTGGAAGAAATGTAAAATGGTACAACCACTGCGGAAACCAGTATGACGGTTACCCCCCACCAAAAAAGAATTATCCTATGATCTTGTAATTCTATCTATGGGTACATAGTAAAACAACCAAAGGCAAGGTCCTGAAAAGGTATTTGCATAGCCATGTTTACAGCAGAATTCATAATAGCCCAGATGGCAACAATCCTACTGTCCATCAGTGAAAAAACCAGATAAACAAAATTGGAATATTCATACAATGGATTATTATTCAGCCCTACAAAGGAGCATAATGTTGACCCATGCTACAACATACACGAGCCTTGAGGATATTATGCAAAGTGAAACAAACTGGTCATACAGACAGATACTTTGGTCTCCAGAATAGTCAAACTCGGAGAGATAGAAAAGAGAATTCTGGTAGTTATCAGGGGCTTGGGAGAAAGGGAAAAAAGTTAATGTTTAATGGGTACAGAATTATGGTTGAGAAAGCTTTGCAGACAGAGCTTAATGGATAGCTTTGTGCTGTAATATGAAGGCTTTCAAAACTTTTGTTAGGGCCGGGGATTTAGCTCAGTGGTTCCACTGCCTGCCTTGCAAGCACAAGGACCCGAGTTCAATCCCCAGTACTAAAAAAAAAAAAAAAAAAAAAAAAAACCCAAAACTTTTGTTACTATTATCACAGGATTGAAGATAGGCAAATGATGCTAATTGTTCCAGAAAAAAAAGATAAGATCATCAAAGAGTGAGGGAAGATGTAGCCCTGTTCAGAAGACGTGATGTTTCGGTGCCATTATGACCGGGGCACGGGGTGGCCAGAGTGAGCATTCCTTCTGGAAGTATGGGCGAGGGTACTCTGGGATGAGACTGGCATTTGAATCAGAGAGCAGACTGCCTGCCCTGCCCGCTGCAGGTGGGCACCATGCAGTCTGTGGAGGGCCTGCACAGACAAGGGGCTGAGGAAGCGGGGTTTGCTCCTCTTTTCCTGCCTCACTGCTGAGCTTAGAATCTCATCTTCTCCTGCCCTTGCACCTGCTTTCTGGGTCTCCAGTACGCAGACAGCAGACTGTGGGACTTGTCAGCCTCTGGAAGTGCACAAGCCAAGTCCTCAGAACAAAGCTCTGGAAATAGCTTTTGCCACATTTTATCTGTCCCACTGGATTGCTTTCCTGGAGACTCTCAACACAGAAACCTGCAAACACTTTTCCTACTTACCCAATTGCCCTGTGTACTGCCTTCTGTTCACACTGGCTGCCTGTGGGAACCCACTGTGCTCTTGCTGCCAGATGCCGTGGTGCCAACCACTTCCTGTGCTGGAACATCAGTGGGCTCTCTGCATCCTGCAGACTGGAGGCTAAATATCATGTGCTAGAGACAATTTCCTGGCCCGTGAGGTGCCTCCCATCACGGTTACCACAGCAGCCTATTTGCTTTATCTGTAACAGTACTCACCATGTATAACCAATAGATTTTTAAATACTCTCTCTCCCATGAAAATGGCCAATCCGTGAAGGTAAAGACATGGCTTTGTTTCCCCCTGCATCTAGGAACACTGACAGGATGATTCAACAAATATTTGTTGAATGAATATGGAAATGTATCATGAAAAATATCTCACAGTGCTTTCTGATTCCGAAGGGATTAAGAACTAGACACCTAGTTAAGATTTAAAAGTAGATACCTGCAGGAAAAAAAACAATGCTCTGAATTCCCTTTCTAAGTTGCGTCTCCTAGGTGTCTTCTCCACATTATCCTGGCACACACGTTTTATGTTAACCCAACTCTGCCCACCAAGCACCTGGCCAGCACCAGCACCCTAGTGCACCTGTCGCAGCACTGACAGTTCCCAAGCGTAGGGCCTCCAAGCAAAGGTTTCAGGTGGACCACAAGACATGTTTATGCGGCCAACCCTCAGAATCTGTGGGGACTGCTTCCAGGGTCCCAGGGTACCAGAATCCTGGGATGCTCAAGTCCTTTATAGAAAACAGGATAGTATCTGCATGGAACCCTGAACACCCTTATCTCTATATGTCTCCCATATACTTTTTAATTTCTCTCTAGATTACTTACAATATCTGATACAACGCCAGTGCTATGTACACAGGTGTTTTACTGTACTGTGCAGGAAATGATGATAAGAAAAAGTCTGCGCATGTTCATTACAGATGTAACTTGTTTTCCAGAACAATGTCAATCTGTGGTTAGTTGGCTTCAAGGATGTGGAACTGGCAAATGCAGAGGGCCAACTGTACCTGGAAGCTGGGAATCTCACGGACACATAAAACTGTTGTAGTTGACACAAAAACAGACAATTACAGGTGGATATTGGAGTAATCAGGATGATTCATTTCTGGGCACAGTAATATTCTAATTCTGCATCCAGGAGGTCATGATACTGGTTTGTCTGCTGAATAAAACCCCATGTGACCTGTACACTGTGAGGCCTATGTGGTGTCAGGAGCAGCCTGCTAGGACCCTGCTGCTTTAGACCTGCATCCAGCCTGCACCTCCAGAACACTGACCACCCACGCCCACCATGTACTTAGGCACCTTCTGTGTGCTGGGCCATTCTGGAGCTAGGGTGCAGCTGCAACAAACTGAAACAAAACCCCTGCCTGTGTGCAATGCCCATTCTGGCCAGAAGAGGTGGATGATAGAAAATAAAACAAAAATGGCACCGAGAAAAAATAAAGTAGGGCAGGGACAGACGGTGCAGGGGAGGAGGGTGCAGCTGAAACCAGAAGGCTGGCGGTGGTGGGGTTCCCTGCAAAGGTGACATTGAAGCCAAGTCCTAGAGGAGGTGAGGCAGTGAGCCATGGCTTTCTAGGTGGGAACTATTCCACAAGGAAGGAAGAGCAAGCAAAGGCCTAGGGTGGGAGCACAATGTGCGGAAGGAACAATGGAGGGACTGGTGAGGAACTGGGAGCTACTATAGGGGCATGGAGAAGCATGGGCAGAGGGGCCTAAATGAACTACAGCTGAGCTTAAGTACCACTGTTTTAAGAGCAAACAGAGCTTACGTCTTTTAAACTGTCACCAAATCCTAACTCTTATTAATCATTCCGTCTAGAAATGGACGGTGAGAGCCTCACACGGAGGGTCCTGAGGTCACGGTGCTGACACTCAAATGGCCATTATTTTACACAAGCCCTCTGAATTTAGACCTGATCTGTTGTCACTCATCCTTCAGCCCCATCAGATTCCAACCTATGCGGCTCCAGCAAGCTGCGACACGACCGGGACTCAGACTGCAGAAAGTGTCACTGAAATGTTAACCAACTCGACTGTGGTCATGACTTCACAACATGTACGGATATCAAAGCACACAGTTATACCTTAATACAGCTAGGGCAGAGAATGTCATTAAGTATAATAAAGAGCATTTCTTCTTCCTGGTACCTGCCAGAATTCCAGATCTGTTTATCAAACCTTGTGGAATGAAAGGAAAATGATGAGCCAGAAAACTACCCAAATTAACCCAAATGCTCAAATTTCCATTCTGGAGAGTTTTTTAGGGGCCAAGGGAGGGTCCCCAGCCTCCCCAGGGAATCTGGGCATCAGGATGATGCCTCTGCCTGTGTTGGCACATGGCTGCCCTCCCGGGCTAAGATCCCTTCCCATCACTAGTTCCTCCCATCATTCGTTCCTACCCAACAGCACACCTACACTCCTTTGGCCCAGTCCTCTGATTGACTGGGCTAAAAAAAGGTTTGATAAAACCCAGGATCAGCACTGGGCTGCTGTTCTTCTGGATATAAACGCTGGTCAGGTGACTAAGCCGAGCAGGGCAAAGTCTCACTTTCGCAGAACTGGGACTATCTGATGCCAAGCTGCTGCTGAAATGAAACAATCTGTACCTCTCCACAAACCCGACCTCCGTTTTTCCCCCAGCCTGTAAGACAAGACTCACGTATCAACAACAAACCCACACTGGTTTGTCCTGCCTTTAAATGGCAATGAACCCAATCACCTGTCCCTTGAGTTTTCCAATTCCAAGAAAAACCCTTTTTTGGCTGCAGCTGCCTTGTCCCTGGCCAGACTTTCCTTTGTAACATCTGTGTTGTCTACTGATTAATTCAGAGACGTCAAGCCACAACTACAGGACCTCAATGGCCGGACTTAACTGGAGTGCCTAGGGGATGTGGCAAATGACAGCTCTGCTGGCTCCTTTCAGCAGGCAGGAAGGGGTGACAAGGGCACTGGGTACTGGGGACCCTTGAGGGCCTCAGCTCAAGGAGTGCTGGGGAAGTCACTATGCGTCAATGATGGCCAGTATTGGAAATGAACCTGTACCTGCCTTTTTCACTCTGAAACGAGCTCAGTCTTGCCTCACCTGAATTTTCATAAAATGTGATGCCTGGTTTATATGGTAGGCTGTCAGGTGGTGTTCCCAGTCTTGCTACTCATGAAGAGCTCACAATGAGATGGTCTCCTACGGGGAGCCCACGCAGAGGGAGGCATAATAGTGAAACATCAACATTTTAGGGTCCAAAAAATGCTCAAATATTGGCGATTTCATGTGTTTCACCATGATACTAACTGGCCCTCACCCAAATGCCACACATTGACAGGGCACCTGTAACTACGAGGACAAACAGGACTTGTCACAGTACCAAGTATATCCTGGCCAGACCCTCCCAATACTGTTCCAATGACCAAGGGTTTGAGTCTTCATAAACAAGAGATGGTTGTTCCAGGGGCTGAGGTCTGACCCTGAGTCACAACCTTCCTTTCAAGGAAGATGCATCTACTACCTTCCCATCTACTAGGCAGGCAGCAGAGGGGCACAGGGCAGCCTGGGCCAGAAATAATCAGCCTGCTCCCCAGGGGAAGGGATGGCCACTGAGATGAGAACCAACCTCTGTACATGACAAGGTGTACTGACAGTGCCATCACTCAGCCATCTGCAGCATACAGAAAGGACACGTGCTGTCTCCAGAGGAGGGAATAGAAAATGGACACTACGCAGGAAATCAAAGAGACCCCGTCTGTCCTCAGGAACCACTGCTCAGTCTAGAGGAGTGTTTTGCCTCCCAGGGCAACCACTGTCCCAGACAGACCTAGAACCCTTTAATAAACAGCGAAAAATTGGCTACTTTTCACTCATTTTTTAGTTTTGGGGCTGAAGGGGTGAGAGATGATGAAATTACATTCTTTTCTTCTCACCCAGCATCATGGGTAAGTGACTTTTTGCAGAGCTGCTGCAAAACAGAAAGGGGGCAAAGATCCTCCCTACTGATGGATGGTATCAGAGAAACATCTTTTCTGACCAAGTTAGAAAGAGGACCTCATAAAACAAACAGTCCGACAGCGGAACGGGGGCCGGGGGTGTGGACCACCAACCCATGGAAGGAAACAGAGCCCGCACATGAGCACATGCGAGAAGAGGACAATTGTGTGGTAGAGACACAAGTGAAAAAAATGAGTATTCCAAGGTGGAAGAGCTGCATTTGATGGATGCAATGTGTGGGTAATGACAGAAAGGGAGCCAGGTGCACAGCCAAGGACAGTGTTTGGAGTCAGGTCCACGGGTGCTGCAGGTTCTGGCCTGCATGCAGATGAACCCTCCAAGCCTTGGTGTCCTCCCTATTCAATCGGAGTCATAGCAGGTACACACCTCACACGGACCCTGGGGGTCAAACTAAACAAGGGATCAGGGTGGGCAAGCAGCAAGGGGTAGTGGTTAAGAACAGGGATTCTGGAATGAGATGGAAGGGGTTCACATCCTGCGCCTCCTTCTACTCGGTTGTGCAAAAACCGAGGAAGGGACTTCACTTCCAGAGACCTCAGCTACTCCATCCATGAAGTAGGCACAAGCCTGGAAGTCACCTGCTGTAGTGACCAGCACCTGGTAGGTGTTGAATAAATTCACTGTAGCCATTTATTTCCCTTCTGGGGGTGTTTTGGGAGGCAGGAAATGGGGGCTGTCAGAGAAGAAAGAGAAATTGCTTAAATTTTATGCTCTGAGAAAGTACTTCAAGGCTTTTCCCTGACCATGAAAACAAAATAGAGCAACACCTGCAGAAAGAATAGAACCCTGATGCTTTAGGGTCTGCATCCAACTGTGTGCGACCTTTCAGCAAATCACTGTCTCCGCACACAGCCCATCTGTTCACCACCAGCCTCGGCGTGTGCAGAGTGAGTCCCAGACCCCAGCCCTGCAGGTGGCTGCTGTTACCTAAGCCACTGTGGCAGGCCAATGTGGGTGCTACGAAAGGCAGACATGGGGTATGCTCAGGCTCCCAGGAGCAGAGCCCCTGTTCCACCCGAGGAGCTCCCTCCCGTCTTCACTGGCAGAGATCGAAATATGCACACGTCTTCGCTGGCTGCACACACCAGGCCCCAGGAGAAAAGCTGGAGCTTGGTGGCTGACTTCTAGATTCGGTTGTCATGACTGGCTTGGGGGTCCTCTCGATCTCTCTGGGCACACGGAGTGGCCTCCAGCCCCTTCCTAGCACCAGTGTCTTACCCTTCCGTGATACGGACATGGTGCTTTCCAGCTATGGAGTTGCCAGCCACCTGTGGCTATTTCAGTTTAAGTGAACAATTCAGTTCCTCAGCAGCACTAGGTATACTTGAAGTGCTCAATAGTGTGTAGCAATTTAAATTAAAATTTAGTACAATTCCTAGTTCCCCAGTCACATCTGCCAAATTTCAAATGCTCAGAGGCCATGCACTGCCTGTGGTTACTGCATCGGCCTGTGTAGACATGGCACACTTCCATCTAGCATCAGAGGATTCCAGTGGGCAGTCTTGAGCCTGCACATGGGGTTCACAGAACTTTCTGGAAGCCACTTCTCTAAAGAACCAGGTGCCAGGCTAGAGCCCACACAAAAGTAAGGAAAGAAAGTCACATTTGTTGGTTGTGCAGAGCCAGGTCCATAATGGGAGTATTCACCAAGACTAGACGCCTGAGGGTGAGTGAACCACCATATGCCACACCAAGGTGGCAGCCAATGGTGCAACACCAGCACATTTCCTCCGACAAGGATGTCCACCACTGTCTCTATAACTTAATGTTGAAGTATCATTTAGACATGAACAAGACATGTACAAGTATTATAAAGAAGATGGCACAGTCACCACTATTGATAGGTGGGATGATTATATGCCAAGAAAAGGCCAAAAAATCAACTACTGGTTCAGGGCGCCTGATTCAAAAATTCAAAATCTGAAGTGCTTTAAAATCCCTAACTTTTTGAATGCCACCGTGACCCCTAAAGTGGGAAATTTCACACCTGACCTCACCTGATTGGCTGCAGTCAAAACACAGGTGTGCTAAAAATATTTTATAAAATTACCCAGAGGCTATGTGTATAATAAGGTATATATGAGACAGAAATTAATTTCATGTTTAGACTTGGTCCCATTCCTGAGAAATCTCATTATGTATATGCAAATGCTTCAAAATATGAAAGAAAAATCCAAAATCCAAAAGTATTAGTCTCAAGCATTTTGAATAAGGGTCACTCATACTATATTAGAAACAGCAAGAGGCTTTAGTGTGAATGGTTGGTCATAAAGTTAATACACAGAAACAATTTCCTTTATATGAAAGCAAAATAAGTGTAACAGAAAAATATTTCATTTTAATATATTTATTAAGCGTACATAAACACTTTGAAGGATCTAACATATAAAAACAAACTATATTAAGAAAATGTCAAACCTGTACTAATAGCATAAAAGAGAGCTTAAATAAATAGAACAACCTTATAGAAACATAAGTCAATTATCTTCAAGTAATTCTATAAACCCAAAGCAGCATCACTCAAAATATCATAATGGCTGTTTAATTTTTGTTTTCATTCTTTGTAGGAGACAGGAGTATAGTTTGAAAGTGACAGAATAATTCTAAAGTTTACAAAAATGAGCAAATGACATTGGCCAGGAAAATAAATACTGAAAAAGAAAATAAGAATGGGAGAGGATTAGCCCTACTAATTGTTTAAAAAGGCTAAATATAAATCTACAGTCATGAAAACAGTAAGAAGCTGGTTCAGAATGAACAAAAAAACCATGAAGACGAGAGTACTAACACAAGTATATTTAAATAGCATTTAGGTAGCACTTCAAATCTGAAAGAAAAGACTGCTTGGTAGACAACACTGGAACAACTCACAGATAACATACAAACAACAAAACCAAACATTTAACTCTTTATTCCAAAATATACTGTGAATTAAAAGCATACATCAAAAATAAAAATGTAAAAGTACTAGAAGAAAATCTACTCCGATATGTCTTAGCCTATATAGACAAACCCAGAAGATGGGAGGCAAAATTTCTGTACTTGAACCACAAATCAAAAAAGTATCAATTTCTGTGAAGTAAAAGCACCACAAACTAGAGAAAATACTATAATATTTGTGATAAAATACTAATTTCCTTAACACACACACACACACACAAAACTGTTGCAAATTTGTAAGTATAGGCCAACCAAAAACTTACCCAAAAGGTAGTAAATGACACAAGCAATGAATTTAGAGAAAAAAGCAAATGACCAATAAACATAATAAGATGGTCAACCCTGTTCCTAATTAAGGAAAGACAAATTAAAGCAAGGAAATAATATTTTCTATCAAATATCCTGGCAATGATACAAAATGATTTATAACCTGCACCAATGGCAACAATATAAGGAAATGCAATGCTGGTGGTTAATATAAATCAACATACACATTTTGGAGAGCAAACTGACAGTATCTATCAAAATGTAAAATAATCACACCCTCTGATTCAGACAGTCCACTACTAGAAATGCATCTCATAAACATATCTGCATAAATAAGCACAGATATATGTAGACGAATGCTATTTGCAACCTGGCAAATCAGTGTAAATGTCCATCAATAGGAAGGCTGGTTTAACTAGGTTTTGTTCTTATAGTGAAATATCAGGCAGTTATCAAAAGAAATGCATTGAGTCCATTAGAAAGATGTCCACAATAAAAGTAGTAAAATAGTAATATAGAACTTAACATAACACTATGTAATATTATAAATACAAACATGCTGCAAATTCAAGTGCATTTATCTCTACATATATAATATACACTTACATGTGTTTGAAAGGATACATGTAAAAAACTTCAGGGGCCACTTCTAAGGAGCAGGTTAAAGTAAGATGATGGGGCTTTTAATAAATGATTGGAATCTTATTTTTTATGATCAATTACTAATTGATAATCAATCTTCAAATAACAAGGCAATCCAAACAAATGTAATAATACACAGTAGGTGCTCAGCAAGTGGTACTTCTGAGTTGCACTTTTTCAAAGTCAGTCCCCAATGCTACTAAATAGTCTTACAGATGGCGCAGCAGGGACCCAATGCAACCGGTGGGTAACTGTTGTGAAGCCAGCTTGGAATGGTTGTGCTCTTTGGCCAGAAAGGTAGACAAAGGTTGAGTTATCTGAGCTGGCCCCAAGATCTACGAGTCCAGATGGAACTGTGCCAAAGCCCTTCCCTCCAATCTTCAGTGGCCCCTGGCATCTCTATAACACAATCATCTTGTGTACTGACTGGGACAGACTGCAGGGCGACAGGCTGCTGCAGGAGTAAGAATCGCACGCTCATTTAATTAAAAGCACAGTAGGGTACTGTGTACTAGGCGGACAGCAGGCATTTTACCATGGAAGGTCATCTTGCTCGCCCAGCCTAATGGAAACAAGGACAGTACTCAGAGATAAGAAGGACCATAAGCTGATTTTGCCCTCTTGGGCCCAGGCATGCAAAGAATGCCCAGCCACCTTCAATCAGGGAGCCAGAGACTGGCTGGTGCAGTAGGTGGAGATGTAGCAGATGATAATGTTTTCTGAAAAGATCTGGTTGTCCCCTAAAAGGCACTCTAAGGACAATGAGAGGGAAGGGAAGGAGGAATGGAAGGGGAATGGGGGAAAGGAGAAAAGAGGACGAGAGAAGGGAAGAGGGAGGGAAGGAGGGGGAAACCTCACCACCAAACATTAACATTTATTTTTCAATTAGAAAATATTTTACAGATTGTGCTAGGAAAGCACAGGATTTCTTATCACCTACAATAATGACTTTATACTTAACAGTTTACCAGGTTTTTGGACTTGTTATGCTCTTTGAGATTTTTAACAAGTGTTTAGGTTAAGTTGTTTTCAACTTCGAGCAAAGCTCATTTCACATTAAAGAGCTTTTTAATAAAGTCCCAACATACCATGGTAAAATCACAGCCTGTTCTAGCCATTACAAGTGATAGTAACAAGTGACAGAACAACCAAATGTTTCATACTCACACACAGACATAAAAATGTAATAATTCCAAAGCCACTGATAATATTGGCCTGAAATAATTCACCCAATTTCTCAGAATGCCTAAGTTACTTGTGGGAAAATAAGGCTTACTATTTAATGGACTTAAGAGCACAATATTTTCATTTTTACCCAGGTTTTACTTTCACTGGTCCTTGAGTACCAAGCACTGTCCTAGGCACAGGGTAAGCTGCAGTGAGTAATACAAGCCCTGTAATCTCTGCATCTTGATAACAATTTCAATAAAAATCTCAAGCTCTGGCTAAACACTTACTATGGGCCTCGCGTTATTCTCAGCTCTTTATTTACATTATTTTTTTGTCTTTGCAACAACCCCCTGAGGAAGGTATTTTATTTCACTTTGCAAATGAGGAAACTGAAGCACAGAGCAGTTTCTTACCCAAGATCACACAGCTAGTCACTGGCAGAGCTGGGATTTGAACCCAGGCCCAGCCTCCTGACTTCCACACGGTACAGTCATCTAACCCACACAGCTGTAAGCCAAGGAAGCCGTCTGTGTGTACAGAAGGGTGGGCACGCATGGGTGTGCGTACACACACCTCACCCAAGCTTCCACACTCCACAGAGCTGTGGGAATTAGCAAGGCTGATCACAGGCGGCAAGCAAACCTGCAAGTGTGTGATCCTGCCAAGGTGATCTCTATGCTAACCAGCAGAGAAAACAGAGGAGGGAAAGAAAATAAATGCACAGGAAATAATGAACAAACAAAAATTAAACGGTGACCACACATAAAACCTCTAACAATATGTCCACTGACATTACAATGAGATTCTCGATAAAGACGAAATATCTTCTCAGTATCCTCACCTGTTCTGACGCTGCCACGAGCACTGCCTTACTCTGTTTAGTTCTCTCAGCATCTGAGCGGCGAGGGCACCCTCAGACCTCTCTACATGGAAACGGGCTGAGCATCTCTGATCCCAAAATCCGAGATGTTCATTTTGGATTTGGGATTCGCAGATCAGGGATGCTCAACCGCTGAAGTCCATGAGGATATAATACAACCTGCAACACTTCTGCTGCCAAGCGTTTCAGATAGGGAAGCTCAACCTGGGCAAAGGTGAAGCTGCCGAGTCCTGCCCCTTGAGGTGGCTGCTCTGCTTCAGCACAAGCTGCCAGTGCTGCCCACGATGCTCCTGGCTGGCCTCTGCCCGAGCGTCCCCTCCACTCAGTGCAGGAAGTCACCGCCCCAACATGCAAGCCCTCTTCCTCCAGCCCACCTCACCCTGTCTCCAGTTTGAACACTACACACTGGATGCAACTCTTCCAGAAAGAGAATCTGATGTAGATGAACCCAGAATCACTTTCCAGCTGTCCACAAGTCTCTGCAGGCCTGTTCTCAACTGCAGCCCAGTGACTTTTCCTCCTGGGTGGCTGGTTTGAGTGGCTGCAAAGCAGTTTCACAGACTGCTGATCCAGCCCACCCACCTGAGATCCACAGGTCAGGACACATGAGCAAAGCCTAGACCTGTCCAAATTCCCTGGGATCTCAGCTCCAGCCCAGGATACTGTCATAAGATGGTTGGAGTGATGGAAATTCTGGAAACATCCCAAGGCCAGGACTCCCATGAGACAGGACAATTCCCACCACACATCTCTGACCACCAATCCACCAGCTTTTCCTTCCCTAAGTAATCTAGCTATTAACTAATACTAGGAGCTTGCTCAGAAAATCCCCACTATCTCTGAAACAAAGGGTATGCTTCATGAGTTGTCTGTTTTGTGGAGCTGGGAATTCAATCCAGAGACTCATGCATGCCAGGCAAGGGATCTACCTGTGAACTACACTTTCCATATCTTGATGCTGATTATTTGACTCCTACTCCATGTAAGTTGCACAAAATCAGAGTATGTGGCAGAAATTTGTAGGGACATGTACCAAGGCACCGTTTGAATAGGAGGGTCATTTGTTTAAAAAGTCTCTCCTTTAGGTGGACACGATTCTCCTATTTTATATTTCAACCAGACAGACAGCATCACACAGCAGAAGGGAAAGGCCCAGCAGGAAGTGACTGTCTCAGTTGTGTGGCTTTCGGTTGGAAGATTGGAGGGAGGAAAGGGGGTCCTTTATTTTGAAAGTTTAAACAAGAAACTTAATTTTCTCTGTAGCATAAGGCTTGACTTCCCCCTTCCATTCTGAAAATGCACTTTCTGTCTAATCAACAGCAGAATCCACTGCACAACATACAGGAAGTTACTCCCCCCTGGTGGCGACCACTGGTGTTCTGAATGGCATCAATGCAAAGCTCCCTCCAGGAGCAGGGATACCTTGGCCTCTGGCAGTCCCCAAAAGATGGATATGCCTTCCCTGTGTGTTACTCTGGTGGCTTTAACTCTGCAGGCTCTATGTGATGGTTGGAAAGGAGGGGATGTTATTTGACACAGAATGAAATGAGCTTTGTTGAAACTAGCTCTGAGAAAGAAGACCTGTGGCCAGTTCTAGTTCCGCCCAAGGACAGTACACGCTCCTGGGCCACACTGTCACCAACCTGAGCTGAGGTTCTCACTGCAGATATGGAAGGTGAGGCTCTGAAGACCCTGCCTGCCCTAGGACTGAGAACTCCAGAGTCAGGCATCCAGGAACCACGAGATTCCATGGTGTGTGATATTGCTATAAAGGGAGAAGACATCTCCACCTATAAAATGAGCGGATAGCAGTATTTATCTTAGAAAGCTGTAGGACAGAGTAAATCAGACGAGGTATATAAAATATTTGGCTAAAATGGCAAGTACTAATAGGGTACTTATAATTAATTCTATAATTACTAATTTTATAACTTATCCAAACTTAAGAGTAGAAGGGTATGTTATTAAGAATTTCATCAGTTGAGTACAGAGGAGTCTGTGTAGTTTCAGCTATTCAGGAGGCTGAGGCAGGAGGATTTCTCGAGTCTAGGAGTTTGAGGCCACCTGGGGAATATAACAAGACCTCATCTCTTAAAAAAACAAAACAAAACAAAAAGCTCCAAGACCTTCACTGAGACAACAGGCATAAACCAGTATGAGTAACTGTGACATGTTATCAACCTACCAATAAGGAAAGGCTAACATGACATTTGGAAATGTCTCCAATAATTCTCAGATTATTTTAAAGGCATTTCACTCCAGCATTCTGGCATTGTAAGGCTATCTTTGGCAAACCTTCAAATAGCAACTGGACAGAATTGGGGCACAGGGTCATCTCAGATCAGTCTTACATATCCACTGAAGACCAACGTCTCAGTGACTGAAACTGACCTTCCCTTCAGCCACCGACTAACTAGCAGACGATTCAGGACAGGACATGGCAGAGGTGGGGGCGGGAAGCCAGAGAAGCTGGGTGGAGGAGAATCACACTGGAGAGATCTCTTTGAGAAAACTCCTACTTGGAAAAATGACTGAATGGGGAGGGGGTGACAGCGGGAACAAGCGAGGTGCGCTCCACGAGCCACAACATTTTCAGAGCCAGAAATGAGCACAGGGATGATCAGATGCAGCCTGCTCTCCTGCGGGATCTGGACAGGCTGAACAACGTGCCAAGGACACATGACCCATTCAGAGATCTAGAGAGCTCTTTATTTACATGTACACCACACACAGTACAAAAAAGTATTTCTTCCCCACTGGCTGTGAGTTCTATAAAGGGAGAGACAGCGTCTGTCACTGTCCAGCGACAGACCGGGACAGGGCCCTCCTCCCCCACCTCCCTAACTGTGGGGCAGGATTACGGTCCTCATCCGGCAACACAGGAGGCTGGGCCTCGCCGGCTGACTGACTCGTCCAGGGATCCACAGATGGTCTTCAACCCGTGCAATGCTCACAATGTGGTTGGAACCTAAGAAATGTTTGTTGTGTGAATGAATGAAGTGACAGTTTCAGGTTTGCCTGGCTCCAGCATCTAAGCACTACCTTCTGCTTAAACAAAAGAAGATCACCAAGGCAGCCACTGTGTGTGGAATACCATAAGCATACAAAAACGTTCCTTATATAGAAACCCACTGTTTGACATAGTTGTGTGCACCTGCAATTCCAGCACTCTGGGAGCTGAGGCTGGAGGATTACAAGTTGCACAGCATATGCAACTTAGAGAGACCCTGTTTAAAAAAAGGAAGAAAAAAAAAATATACATATATCTATCTATATGTATGTATGTATATAAAACACTGAAGGACTAACAGAGGTATAACTGGCATGAGCCTCAGTTTCCTGGGGAAAACAATACTTTCTTCACCCAGCAGTCCAAGATTTAAATAAGATGAGAACGGTGTTTGAAAACCACTGTCATTCTGTGCGATGACGAGTGACACAGGCCTGGAGGCTAGCTACAGCCAGACACATGTCAGGGGAGCACTGCTTCCTGTCATGGGACTTGGGACAAGCTTGTCTAATCTGCAGCCTCAGTTTCTGCTTCTGTAGAATGGGGACGATAACAGCAGCTATTTCATCAGGTTCTTGGAAACATGGAATTTTATACTACCTAAATGGCACACCTGTGGTGCAAAATAAAGCATGTCACATTGATAGGTGGAAACTACTGCATTATCTTTTAAAAAGACACAAAGACTAAGAAAAGATACAAAGGTGATTCAATGGAACGAATGTGTCCCCCAAAATTCACAGGCTAAAGACCTAATCCCCAGTGTGGCTGTGTTTGAGGATGGGGCCTCTGAGAAAGTGAGGTACAGTGAGGCCACAGGGGGGTCCTGATCCAGCAGGGCTGGTGTCCTGAGGACAACAGAGAGCTCAGGACGTCACACACAGAGGACAGACCTGGGGGACACGGTAAGAAGGTGCCACATGCAGCCAGAAAGACAGCCCTCACTCACCCTCACCCTGCTGGCACCTGCAGAACGGGGAGAACATACACGCCTCTTCTTTAAGCCACCTAATCTGCTGCATTTTAAAATGACAGCCCAAGCAGACTAACACAGTGATAAAGTAAGACAAGCAAGCTATTGTCATGTTGGGGGGGGGCAAAATTAGCTCTCCCAATTAAATAACATTTTTGTCTTCTCATTCTAAATTCAGGCCACCTCAAATACCTCTCTCTACGATGTTAATTATGATTGCACATGGGAATTTCACGCTGTAGCTGGTGAAATTAGCAATGAAAGGAAAACTACCAGGCCTTTCCCAGCTAAAGGGGTTTAGTTTCTCCAACTCTCCTTTCAGAAATGTGCTAACAGCTTTTGATATTTCAGGAACTTAAAAATCTAGCTATAATCCTATCAATGTGATATTGTGTATTAAGCTGTGGAGGCTGAGAGTGTATTCTTTCAAGTAGGTGAAACCTTAATGAGCATTTTTAAAAACTTGCTTGACAGTGTTGCCAGGGCCTCACACATGCTAGGCAAGTATTCTACCACTGGGCGGCATCCCTTAGCTCCTTAATAAAAGTTTCTAACATAAATGGTTCCACAGAAGTTGAAAAAATTATATATGTATATATATACTACCTCTAGGCCCCAGGACCCCTCCTGGTCTTCCTGCCTTGGGTCACACCCTTCCTGTCAGTGACCAGCACTTCCTGCCCAGCTCCAAGGAACAGAATACAAGGTGATGGACAGTTACAAGAAGACAGTGGCTTCCGTTCTGCCTCAGAGGCCCGGGCCTGCTTGCGCTGAGGGAAGCTGGCCACTGGGCTGAGGCCCACAGATGAGGAGTTAAGGGAGGCCACCAGCCAAGAGGCAGCCACCCAGGAGCTGAGGCCTCAGTCCCACACCACAGGATTCCCCTGCTGTCAGGCTCTCTCGGCCCACTGGGGAGACCACAGCTGATGGCCAGGACAGAGCCACCAAGCAAAACACCCTGGACTCCCAGCCCACGCACACTGAGAAATAACACACACTCACTGGGCTGATCCACTCAGTGTTGGGCTAACTTCACAGCAGTAGATAACTGATACACTACCTACACTGGGCGCTTTGATGTCTCAGTCACCTTAAAAAGCATTTCCATCATGAGATGGAAGTGCCATAAGCAACCCACTTCTCAGGCAGGGAAACTAAGGCACACATTGGGCAAACACTTCCCAGAGTCACCCTATGTACAAAGGGTTGCCCAAGCCCCTACTCGAAACCGCGAAGCTGCACTGCCTCCACGCAGACAGCCTGCACTTCAGGATTTCTAGGATGCCTGGAATTTGGACAACATGACGCCAACCTTTTCCCCAACATCAAAGCTGGCGCTAAGGAATTTGATATTCTCCTGATGTTGCATTTTGAAATGTTTTCATTTTCCCCAGGACAGGTGAGATGTTTTACCCTCTGATGCCACAGCACAGCTCCTCACACTCAGAGTACACAGCACCGGCCTCTCATTAACCATCAGTGTTCTCGGGATCTGAAGCTGGTGAATATTTACACGGGGAAAGTTCTCGAACACTGAATTGTACTGCAAACAGCTGGCCCTTCCCCTAGCCTTGAGATGGTCTTAACTACTGTGCACAGCACCAAGGGGCTATTCACATGCAGAAACACACACACACGCACACGCACAATCACTGTTCCTATAATAGGAGCAAAGTATTTACACAACTGTGCAAACCAGTCCCTCACTGCTATGTATGAAAAAGAGTGGATTGTGTTGTCTGATTTCATTTATTTAAAGGAAGGAAACAAAAGATACAGGATACAGCCTGAAATATAAACATGGGAACCAACAGCTCTGCTTTCATTATTCTGCTTTATCACAAAGCCTATTTTCTGCTCCCTTATGTAACTGTCTCAAGGCTTAAAAAGTCTGTAGTTGCAGGCAGTAACATTTAAAGTTACTGCTACTGAAGAAGTGCTTCAAGCAATATATGGTGGTGGCAGACAGAGCTGAAAAAGGAACCAAACATTTGTTGGGGAGTGGGGTGGTGAGGAGGAATTAAAAAAACCCAAAAGCTATGGTTGCAAAACCCATTTGATGTAAGAATCTGAAACTCTAAAATTAGAGAAACAGTGGATAAATTCTAAAACAAGGTTTGCACAGTGTGACAACATAGAACATTTTGAACATGCTCCAATAAACTGAACCATGAGATACTGGCGATTGGGCCACTTAAGGATAAATGTTATCCATCATTTGGTCTGAGAAACAACACGCTCTACTCTCGGACTAAGATGGAAAGTGAAAATGGCCTGGAATTGCTTGGATTTCCCAGCTGCCATTCTCCTGCTCGGATGGCACATTTTACAATACGCTACACAGGCTGACCTGGAATGGGAACAGGCAGAAACGCAGCCAAGGGCAGACGACTTTGGGAGGAGAAGCTGTGTACACAGGCTCTGCCATCTTTGATCCTAGAAAAACTGCAGTCATCAAATTCACACTGAGTGCTAGCAGCCTTGTCTACCAGAAGGTAAGTTTGAGGAGGGGTGCAGGGTTTCAAGGTGAAAGGAGGTGGCCCACTGTTACAGTGAGAGGAAATGCTCCTATCTCCCGGGTCCCTGGCCTAAAGGACACTTGCCATGGGTGATGGCGTCCAACCTTTCGCCCTCACAGGGCAGCAAGGAGACAGGAGGAATTGTCTTGGGCTGGCATATAAAATGTTTTATATGGTTAATGTATGCAGGTCACAAAACTTGCTTTATTTTTAAATGTTTTACCTTATTAAATTATTTCATAAATAGCACAACAAGCCCATGCTTAATAATCGAACAAGAAAACATACATGTCTGGTTCGTGTCCTCACAGGTACACACACCTGGGGGAGGGCCGAGACACCATTACAGCACGGTACGGTCATCGCCCCATTTTATTCTCCAAGTAGCACAAGCGCAAGTAACATCTGTTTGGGTTTCAATCCCACTGACCCCGTAGCGGGTGCAAGAGGCAGAGTTGGCAGTGCACTGCCCGCTTCCCACAACAGCGCTCTGCTGTTGCCCAGTTAATCCGAGTACAAGCACCCACACAATCAAATCATGAAAAATATCACTGAAACGCACATTATAATGCTAACCCTTTATAATCTTGCTGTCTGGGGCTGTCTGGGGCCCTCAGGCCCTCTTGGTCCCTGCTAGTCATCGCGCTTTTAGGCTTCAAGGTCAAACACTCCAAGAAGAGGAAGCCTCACTCCCATTACAGGTTCAAAGAAATCAAGGCTCAGGCAGGCTAAGTTATCTAGCTAAAAGTGGAACCTGTTAACAATGACTCAGGTATCTTTTCCAGACACTACTGTGATTCTGGTCAGGCCAAAGCCCTTCTACCTAGGGACTTTGGTTCTCAGCCTTAACGAATGGTGAGAATCACCTGTGAGCTTTCCGGACAGTTCCCAGTTCCTGCCTGAGACTGGGATCCATCTTCAGTGCCCTGGCCATGGGAATTTCTCAAAGCTTCCTACAGATTCTAATGTGCAGAAACCAACCTGCTCATGGGTCTGTATTGATGTAAAGCATTTAAAGGACATCATTTAAACTCCTTTGATGCCAGTCAGAATTCTTTGCTATTGCAAGAAAACTATGGAAGTACCTACCACAAATCTTAAGTGGGCATTTTTTAAAAGAAAGATGAGGGTTTATGGCAGAAAAGAA
The DNA here is from genome assembly GCF_000247695.1 of Heterocephalus glaber. Next base: position 22,760,649 of record NW_004624745.1, read on the forward strand.
GATTTTTGCATGATTTTTCTGGCAACGCTCTATCGTGTTTCAGGCAACCAAAAGGAGGGTATATGTTTCCATTACTATATGCAACTCTATTTACTGCTTGGAGACTAACAGTACTATTTGAGAACTCTCAAATTCCTAGTTACCTCTTACTCTAGAGAACCAACTACTTACTACTGCCAGCAAACCAAAGCACGTGTAACTATTGGTTTAAAACACTGCTTTGCTGTTCTAAGTAGACAAGTGATTCAGAAAGAGTAGTTAGTATACTGAAATATGCTATGGAAATATTTGTACAAACAGAAAATCTTACTTTAATAAAAGTTTCATTCATTCGTAATGGTACGAATCTCTAATAATATTTTAAAGTAATGAAGAAACAGTTTCAGTTATTTTTAGATATAAACCTTTAATTAGCATACTCATTATAAATTGCATGACTGATGAGCCAGCTAAGAAAAACAGACCACACTTTAATAGTTATAAAAGTTTCCGATGTGGATTCTCAATTAATTAGCAATTCAGGTCAATTTCGTCTTTTCCTTTTCGTGAACCTACATGTAAACAAGACTGTGAGCCTTTTTTTCTGCATGCCATCACTCCCTCGGGTGGCTCTTTAACAGACTGGCTAAGGAGAGAGGGTGCTGGCCCAAAGGGTCCTCAGTTAATGACCCTGCAGTTAATGACCTGTCTACTCAAAGGCAGACACCACCTATCTGCAGTAGACTCACCTTCCCATTACACCACCCAAAGGCCTAAGGAAGAGAAGCCTTGAAAATGCTAAGAGGTCATGCTGAAAGTCAGAACTCAGAGGGATGCTTTTAGCTAAAGGAGAAGCCATTTGTGGAAGGCTTAGCAATGACCTTCCCCAACTAGAGCTCTAGGGCTGCCCCACCTCAGGGGATAATAGGTCCCTCAGCCCAGGTTTTAGGTCCTCTCTGAGTGCTATAAATGTCACAGATCCCTCTGAAAGGGAAACCAGTGCTCAAAGTTCCCCACTCCCGTTCTGAAACTCCCATGGCTCCAAACAGAAGGGAAGCTGGAATGGAGGCTCTTTTCCTTTCTCCAGCGCTACCTCCCCCACCCCTCACCAGAACAATTACTTTCCAACACCCCCCAACAATGGCTACGGCTTCCCAGCCTGCCCTGCTCATCTTCTGCCCATCCACCTTCCTTCTCCAGAGGCCAATCTCTACCCATCTGTATGGTTAGAATAACATCTGAGCCCTACCATGAGCCCTAAGACTCTTGTGGAGCTTTCCCTGATTGCTCCTCTGACCTTGGCCACCACCCCTTCCCACCTCTCATTCAATACTCAACGGGCTCCTTTGCGCCCTTAGCACCGAATTCACCCCTGAATCAGTACTTCAGCACTTGCTATTCCCTCGCGCTGGAAGCCAGTCACACAAAAATCTCCCCAAGCTGTGCAGAGGCCTTCCGGGGCCACACAATCCAAAGAGGCTCCACATGTGTGTCTCTGTCCCCACTGTCACCAGAGCCATTCCCTGTGCCTCAAAGATTCCCTTGGGCCTGCCCCAGTTAACCAGTTCTTCAGTAAAACCTCTTAGCCACCACAGTGTGTGCTACCATTAGGACAGAGCACTATGACCTGGTGCCCCACCCTTCTGCCTTCTATCAGATTTTCCTGCTTTATTTTCCATTGAACTTATCACTACTGTCAGCCCTGTTTCCTTGGGTTCCACATCTGCAGATCTGACCAATTTTGAATCAAAAATATTTTTTAAAACGCACTGACATTGAACATGTACAGATTTTTTCCTTATTATTCTAAAAATACAGTATAATAACTACTCACACAGCATTTACACTGCACTAGGTATTACAAGTAACTTAGAAATGATTTAGTGTAAGAGGATGTGCCTAGGTTAAATGCAAACACTATGATACTTTATATGAGAGACTTGTGTGTCCATGGATTTTAGTATCTGAGAACCAATAATCATCCACTCAGAGGAATTACTATATCTGAGAGTATCTTGTTCACTTATTTCTTTTCCATTGTCTGTCACCTCTTCAGTTACTAGAACCCAAGCTCCATGAAAGCAGAGAGCTTGGCTTGTTCACTACTCTCTCCTCTGGGCCTAAACCTGTCTGGAACATGGCATCTAATCAATAGCAGAGAATAAATGAATGAAGAAAGGCTGGCCCAGGGTCTCCACTCAAAGTATGGCCTTATCAGAGAGCCCCTTCCTGATCAACTGATGTAACCTAACAATTTCCCTCCCTTCCAGGATCTTGACTCCCCAAGTCTCGCTTTTCCTTAGAGCCTCCTCACTTACTGATATATTTGATATTTATTTAGTGTCTGCTCCCCCTACCAAAATGTCAGCCCTGAAGGTAAAAAAATGCAATTCTGTTTACTGCTATATTCTCAGATCTTAGACTAGTGCTGGGGCCACAGCACAATCTAATTAATGAATGTTCAAATACCTAGCTAGCAAAGTGAGCAGATTCTTACAAAATACAGCAGCAGAATGGTCCTGACCCTGGGAGGAATAAACCTATGAAGTGCCAGACATCCAAGAAAATAAACTCGGTCTTAGGTGACTTGATCTTGCTCCGGGGAAAGACACCCTAGGACCCCTAAGAAAGAGGCCTGAAATGCTGGCTAGAGTTTAGCTCATGGAGACAGGAAAAGGTTTTAGAGTAAGATGAAGAGGATCCAGAGTGGGGTCAATTGTTGCTCTAAAAAGCATACCCAGAAGCTTACACGGCCATTATGATTCCTTTCTTTAAGTAAATGGGCATATAAATTACAAATCAATGGGTCCAAAGCACATCATTCCCTGTTCCACCGTGGTGTTCATGGTGTTCCTCTTGGCAGCTGCCTCCAAATACAGTTCATTGATGGTACATGCCGACTCACAGCCAAGTACCGAAAGCACTGTTTCTTTTGACAGCTGCTCTCTTAATGGGGCAGCTCTCAAAAGCTGGTTTCATTCTGCAACGCCCACAGTGTCCAAATTTTATTCTGCACAATAATTGAAGAATTGAAATAAATACCTCCTCCTCGCCAATCACTGATTACTCATACCTGCCCCCTCACCCTCCAGAGAGTCTAAATTGTGTGGATTTGAGGGAGTGGGGATCAACTTCTAATGTACTGAGTGTCCCTTGTGGTGGCATGTCATTCCTTCAAGGGAACAAGATTCCTTGCTAAATATCCTAAAGGCTTAGAAAATGGTCTCCCTAACCCCAACAGCATGCGACCCAAACTGGGCAGCCAACTGCAGAATAATGAGCAACCACAGATCCTCACCCAAACACGGGCTTTTCTTCCAATAGTGCAGATTGGGAATGCTGAGACGTCACCCTATTTAGGAACAGTGAGTCACGTCGCCGCTCAACGTCTGTTTCCTCCTCCCTGTGAATGAGGTGACCCCTTCCTCTATCTAAGGAGTAAAAGTGGGCTGTGGCTAAGGCCCCCGAGGTACACTAGGGGCTCCCCTGCCACTGTGGGTGCGAATTCATCACCCCACGCTCTCACTTCGCCGTCACTCGCTCCAATAACCACCAGGACGCAGCGGCGTCGCTGGAAAGCAGTGGCGAGCCCGGGGCAGAGGGGAGCCGAGCACGCCTGGGTAGCTGCTCTCGGACACCCGAGGCCCGCGGACACAGCTTCCACTCCACCCTGCCGGGAGCCTTGGGGACCACGGCCCGGGGGCGGCGCTGCGTCTCAGGGTGGCTGCGTCCCAGGGTCGCCCCGCCCCGCCCGCGAGGCCTGAAGCTCCGCGCAGGGACTCGCGCCGCTGCCTCCTGGCAACAAGTGTCCGCCCTCCGCCCCGACGGCCCGGCGCGGCCCGGCCCTCACCCGGCACAGGCCGTCCACGAACACGCGCGAGTCCAGGTGGCAGGCGATGGTAGCGCTGGGCAGGTCCTGCAGGTCCACCTCCTCCATCTCGCAGTCGATGAAGCTCCAGTCGCCGCCGCCCTCGTCGGCCTCAGCCGCCCCGGAGAAGGGCGCGAAGGGCCGCAGCGTCACCCCGGGCCGCGCCCGCGCCTCGGCTGCCTCCCCTGCCGCCCCGAGCCGGGGCCCGGCCACGCCGTCCTCCATCCCCGCGCTCCCCGTCCTCCAGCCCGCGCGCCCCTGTGCGCCCCCGCCGGCTCCGCCGAGTTCGCACGCCAGAGCCTCGCGCTCTCTGCTCAGCGCCGCGGCCGCCGGCTCCCGGTAAACCCTCTCTGGATGGCGCTGCTGCCGGCGGTCACCCCCGCTCCCTCCGACGCGGCTTCCGAGCGCCGACCCCGCCCGCCTTCATTCCACGCAGGAGGGGCGGAGGCGCCCGACTGGCCTAGCTCGGAGAGCGGAGGGCCGGCGAGCTCAGCCGTGGTTCCTTTAAGGCTGGCCCACGCTGGACTATTGTGTCCCGCCTTTCCCGGAGAAAAGGCCAATCAAGAAGCGATATTCTCTTCACGTGCTCGTCATTGTCCGCCCTAAGCCTGAAGTCTAAGAGCGGCCATGTTAGTTAGGGGCAAAGTCCTTTTTAGCCACTTCTTTTTTGATAGCTGGTAGTAGCTGCTGAAGGACATCAGGCAGGGTCTTGGGCTCTTGGGGTGACAGTTGAGGAGGCAGCCCTTATGCGCCTCCTATCCGGTGACGTTTTGAAATACATAAGTCAACGTTGGCGATGTAAGGGAAATCTAGTTCTGGCTACGCCTTTATGTTGCCATTGGCAAGTGGTTAGATGCTGGCCTTATATTATCAAATGTAGTTGTAAATGAAGATTGAACTAAGCCGCAATAACAATACCTTACTTTTCTATTTTGGCTTTTTAGTCATTATATTATTGTTCAAAATTTATATAATTAGAAGTAATTTTATTTTTAATGACCACTGAATCATGTACAGTAGTAAATGAAGGAAGACATTGGTCCTTGCCTTTGGGGAGTTTATTACAGAGGGAAAAACAGGATTTCAAATGCACCTGTCTCTCTTTCTTCCTACTGGGTGCAATTCCTTCACCACGGACAGTGACACAATGAAAACTTAGTTCTGAATTTCAGTTTCGCTGTTGATTACTTGGAAGAGTAATCTGAATCTCCCGTTCCCTTTTAAAAAATAAGATTATATGAGGTAAGAATCCAGTAGATGTTCAATAAATAGTAGCTTTGTTTATGTGCTAGGTTCTCTGAAGAATGTGAAATAAGATCTGCATTTTCTTCTGAAGTTGACTTACCTTCTAGTTAGGAAGTGTAACTGATGATAAAAAACTACTAAACATCCAAGTAACAGTTGGGATTTATTTAGAACATGCCGGGTTTAAGGTTCTGTTGTTGCTATTATGATGATCTTAGGGAAGTTTGTGCTGTCATGGACCTTAAATCCAAAAGAAGTGAGATACATGCAGAAGTAACTCAAAGTAGAATGCAGTGTAAGGATTTGGAGAAATTGGAGCCATTGTCAATAATACCTGTGGGAATATAAAATGGTGCAGCCACTTTGGTAAACAATTTGGCAGTTTCGCAAAAAGTTAAATGAAGATTTACCATATGACCCAGCAGTCTCTTTTCTAGGTATATACCTCAAAGAAATAAAACCTTACAGAAACTTGTACTTAAAAGTTTACAGCATTATTATTCATAATAGCCAAAAAATGGAATCAGCCCAAGTGTTCATCAGCTGATGGATAGCTACACCAGAAGTCTATCCATACAATGAAATATTATTCGATCACAAAAAGGAAGCACTGATACTTGCTGCAACTTGGGTGGGCCTTGGAAACATGCTAAGTGAAAGAAGGGTGTTGCAAAGGGTTGCATGTATTCCACTTACACAAAAATCCACAGAGATAAAAAATAGATTATTGGTTACCAGGTACTAGAGGGGGAAAGAGGAGTGACTACAAATGAGCAAGGCATTTCTTTTTATGGTGTTGAAAATCACTTAAAATTGATTGTGATGATGTTTGCACAACTCCTTGAAAATATTAAAAATCACTAGATGGTGCTCTTATGGTATGTGAGTTATATCCCAATAAAGCTGGTTTTGGGGTTTTTTTTAAAGAGAGAATGTAATAAAGGCCACACAGGGTTAGATGCAGAAATGCAGCTGACTGGATGACAACACAGAGTTGAAAACCCTCTATGAACTCTAGCCAGACATTCTGAAAAGGGCAGCAAAGGAGATGAGGCACCAGTTTTGGAAAAACAATACCCAGCCAACCCGTTGCTGGGTGGATCTGTGTTGTTTTCATCCTAGGACAGTACGCTCTTTCAGTGCTGGCTTACTGTAAGCTGCTTATGGCACGCAGTGTGGGCCTGGGGGACAAAGCATGCAAGGCAAAAGGAAAGCACAAGTGCAACAGAAACCCACAATGCACCAGAGCTTCCCATCACAGCTGTCTCCCTGCTCTGTGGAGACAGGACTGAATGGGTACAACCTCAGGCAGGTGACAAAGACAGAGTGCGAACAAGTGACTTTGGAATGCTGCTGGCCATTACTTGATCATCACTTGGATTCAGACCAAGTGGATGTCCACCTTTCTCCCCTGGCCCTCCCTGGGCAGCGAACTAGAGAGGTGATATTTCCTAGTCCATTTCCTACTCCAGCAATAATACCAATTTCTTTTGTGTAGCCCTTAAATAGTTAATGGGAACGTGTGAACTAGCTTTATCATCCTCGGAGATATCTGTTATTACTGCAGATTCTTGGAACCGAGGCCCAAGGAGCGCAAACGACCTTCCCACAGGCAAACAGACACCAAATGACAAAGCAGGACCTAATGGGACTGTCATTCCCACACTGCTTCTGCTCCTTGGTTCTACAGGAAACAGAAAAATAGGAAGGAACCAAAAAAGCATAGCAAAAAGGAGAGAAGAAGGAAAATAAGGCAAAGGAAAGGGAGAGGCAGGGAGATTGAGAGCAGAAGATAAGAGATTTTTGAAGTTCAAAGTGGGGTGTTGACCCTAAGTGAGAACCTTGTCTAGCCCAGCACGGGCTGCCCTGAAGAGCACACGCTGATCAGGATGCTTGGAGGTAGCTCTTCAAACCTCGGGGCAAAATGACAGAAAGCTCTCGATAAACAGGATTAGCAACATGTCCCCTGCATCTGTACACCCAGGATTCTTGCATTATGCAGGCAATATATTTATTAAGAAAATGTTCTGTTTCTCCTGCCACTTAGAAAATAAAACAGTAACTGCCACCTTCACCATGCCTTCAAAGTTTAAGAAAAGCAGACAACTGTGATTTCTGCTTTTCCTGACACTCGCAATTAATAGCACAATCAATAGCCTGACCCAGATAGGAGAAAATAGAGACTGTGAGCTGTCAACGGGGAAGACAGAAACTAAGCCAAACATGCTCCTTGAATGCAATCGCAGACCTTTCTAAGGATGAAATCATCTAAACTTGGGGGCAATCTTTTCAGAGGCTGTAGCTCCATAAAACACATGGATTCCTCCAGCTGCCTTTGGGAATTGTTCGCTGTGCCCTTTCTACAGGCTGCAGTGATGGAACCTAAAGTCTATCCTTGCTTCTCAGCATCTAACTAGACAGCTTGCCCTTCTCACTGCTCAAAAGAGCTGATTTGATCCAGATCCTTAGATACCCTGAAGGGAAAGGAACCAAAAGAGGTAAAGATCTTCTTTCATTTTGTTTTCAAATGGTGGAGGAGGGACCCAAATTTTAATTAATATACCCTACCATCTATTATTCATTTCCCCTCTGTACGCATCCTTCGTGTCAGCCATCGCAATTACAGAATATAAAGGGAGAGGCAGTGCTCAGAACACCTTATTTGGTTGTTTTTGTTCTTCACACCTGTCTCTTCCATTTATTACAGCCCAGTTATGCAAACATGCCTATGAGGAATAAGCCAACCTATTCAATTGCCAGGTAGGAAAGTTTCGCTCTACTGTACTTTCATCACTTCCCATTTTGTTCTGGAAATGGAAGAGGGCTGTGTTCAGCAGGCATTTTCTGAATGCTTATTAAACGAATCAATCAAAGGCATTTCTGAACATTCTGAGAAAGCATAGGCATTTTAAAATTTTATTTAAGGTAAATTGCTGACTTTATTAATGTCTGCTTGTGCAAGGCATGAACTGTTCCAGAGGCTGCTCAAATAAATAAGACCTTTAACTAAATCGATCAAAACTTTCTATTTTGTTACTGCCTATAAATGAATAAAAATTTTGTGCCATTTTGTTGTGCTTTGTGTTGGTTTGTTTTCTTTTTTTTAAAAAAAAAGGAACTTCCCCACTCTATAAGGACTCCTGTTATTTTTGATGATTTTCAGATGTTTTTAATTCAGAAACTCGGTTATATATTTGGTTTGGAGAGAACATATTGGAGTTTGGTTACTTTGTCTTTCCACGTTTTGAAAGTAGACTTTTACATTTCTCTAAATTCTCTTTTAAGTATGTTGGTACTCATGCGGTTTTTATGTGAGCTAGGATTCTTCTGCCTGTGAGATTTTAAAATTCTGAAGCTAGTTTAAACAAGAATAAATTGAATTAAGGGTTTGGGGATCCTTCTAAAAGCCAAAGGAAGGAACGGCACAGCCATGGGATGGTCCTGGACACTGAGTCTCCACTGTATCCAGGAGCCAAGCTGCCTTTTGGGGCCGTCTTGAGACCATGAGAGGTAGGAGATGGGCATATAAACTAACGCATGTCCATTAAAATTAGCAGCCCAGGAATTTTCAATGAGCTCTTGCTGTTCAGATTGCCCTCCCTTATTACTATGACCTAAAATCAATGTAGGAGAAAGTATAACACCCAACCTGCTAGATGTCAGATATGCCAAGTTCTTGTCCCCTGAAATCGAAGAATGAATCTAAGCAGCAACGGAGGTTAAGCGTAGGCAAAATTTATTGAGAGAGATAGCTCCTGAGAGACAGGAGGGGACCTGAAAGTGGGCTGCCACTGAGGCCACTTCTCTAGGAATGTCTTGTAGAGCAAAGTCACAAAGTGGATACAAAATCACAAGGGGAGTACAATATGGGTCAAACTATATTCAGCCAATAAGGTTACAAGTATAACCACATAGCTAATATTGATCCAATAGAGAAGCAGTTCATGTAAGGGGTACATGGAAAGAACAAAGGTGTCTTTGGGAAGGGATGGGTCCGGATGCTCTGGTCAACCCTATGGGTGACTGACACCTATCTGGACTTTACTTAGCCAGGTGATACTAATTATAGTATAATTCCAAGTTACTCCTTATCCCTTAGGGGAGGCCTGTAGGCCTGGCTGTTACATCTTTGTCTTGAGGCCTGGTGATCTTCAGATGCCTCCAGAAACAATTCTGATGTCTTTATTTTCTGTTGATTTCCCTGACAGCCCAATCCCTCTCTAACTGTATATTAATTTCTATCTAACTTAGCTGCCTGTAATAAAATCATCACCTCTGTAGCAGCATCACACAGTTCTTGTGTGGTTCCAGAATCCAGACAAAGCTGCCCTCAACTCCTGTGCTGCCCCTTAAAAGCTCTCTGAGTTCTGGGTATGAAAAGGTGTCGGAAATAGCCTATTTTCAGAGGTGTTTCAGGAGTTAGCAGCCATATCTAGCCAATGCCTGCCACAGGTGAAAGGGCTCAGAATGGCAGATTCAAATTCTCTTAGTCCCAACCTTCCATTTGGAGATTCCCTTCTTTTCTATATCATAGTCTTTTGCTGATGTGCTAAATGGATCTTCCTCTCTGGCTAGTCATAGGGACAGAGTCTGGGTCAGGACAGAGTCTGGGTCAGGGACCACCTGGCTGTTTTGCTTGTTATGAGTTCTTCACATTATGAGTTGGATGATTCATTAATGACTCTCCCACCCCACAAATTGATCATTTGTCTTTGGAAGTTACTGTGCAGGCTGGGCCAGCCTGTCTCGAGCTCTAGCTGGTGTCATTGTCATTATTCCCACAAGTAGAGGTAGCTTTAAGGAGAGGGCATCTTTGTACCTCTTCAGTGCCCTTCCTCAGGGATGGTTCTTAGCTGCAGCCATGGGTTCCTTCTTTGATTCCATCCTGTAGTGTAGGAGCCATATCTTATTTGTCTGCTACACATACCAGAGCCTGGTATATTGATAAGAATGACTTAGTAGGCTAGAGATCTGGAGTTCAGAGGAAAGGCTGTACATTTGGAAGGTTCAGCTCTACGTGGCACTTGAAGGAAGCAGGTCACAGAGATCCGCTTCAGAGGGAGTGCAGCTCCAGAGGTGTCTGAGGCCTGAGCTCAGGCACAGTGAAGCTCATATATCCCGCTCAGGTCTCAGTCAGCAGTGATACCTGGCGAGGGCTCAGAGAAGCCTGAGAACCACCAGGAAGTGGGATATCCCAGAAGCCAAGGCTAGAGAGAGTTGCCCAGAGGAAAGAAGGGTCCTCCATGTCCAGTGTTGCTTAATGCTTTGAAGGGTCTGCTTAGAGGATGACTGGGAGCTGAGAGGATTTCCAAATTTGGAAGTCAGTATTGACCTTGGCAAGAGGAATTGTGGAAAAAATAGTAAGGATGAAATCTTGAGAAGAAGAGTTGGAGACAAGAAGTTTAAGAACTCTTCTAGAAGGAAACAGACTCGGGACAACAGATAGCAGAGAAAGTGGGACTAAGGAAGGACTTTCTTTGTTGTTTTTCTATGGAGGGGATAAGGAACATCAGATCCCCATGGGGTGGAATGATCCACAGCTTGAGGAATGGGTGAGGAGGGGAATGTCATTGTGGACAGGAGGGGGCTCCTGGAGCAGGAGTGCAGGGGAGGGGAGACCGGATGGTAGAACAAATCACACTGTCCTGGAGAGAAGGCAGCACTCACCCAGCTTGGCACAGGTGCTGGTGAGTGGGGAGATGTGACAGTGGGAGAGGTTTAGAAAATTCTCTGTGGTTGTTTCCACCTTTTGATTGAAACAGGAAGCTGAGGATTAGGAAGGTGGCATTGAGTGTTTAAGGCAAGAGAAGAAAATATGAAGTAATTAATTCTCTAGGGATAAGGGAGAATAGATGTAGAAGATTATGGATGCATGCAAAGGCAGTATAATACATGTATATTACATGTAAGTCTATGTGTCTAACATGTAAATAGATGCACATAGCAGGGGACTGTTTTGTTTTGGGTCTAGATGTCCCCCCAAAGCCTCATGGAATCATAGGAGGCTTTTTCAGAGGTGCCTAAATCTAGAGTGTGTGATGCTGAGGTTAAGGGTGTGTGAGTAAGTACACTGGTTGGTTTGGCACCGCCCTAACCCCTGTAGTCTGGATAAGGTAAAAAGGGCAGGAAGGCACTGTTAAAGTCCCTTGTTGCTTTTGCTACCACGTGGGCACCGTGAACTGTTTCTCCTCTGTGACACCCCCCTGCCATGTGCCACTCTGCCTTGGCGTCAACTATGGACTGAAACCACTACAACCTGTGAGCTAAATAAACCTTTCCTCCCTTAACTTTGGATGTTGGGTATTTTGTCTCAGCAATGAGAGAAAAGTAACTAAGACACTGACTATATACATATAATTCAATATATGCATATACATTGGTAGATGTAAATAAATACATATTGTAGAATTACATACTACACCATAATTATAGTCTCTAATACATCCTATACACAAAATGATGTTTAAATATATGTTCATATATCATATGTGAATACGGAAATAGATGTAGCTAATGTATGTAATAATGTATTATTAAATTGTGTGTATGAAATTATGTATAATTAAAAATACATTTGTTATGAATTATCTACCTCCACCTCAATAATAAATGCAACAATATTATAAAACATGCATTGAAATAGAAATTTTAAAAAGGCAAGGAAAAAGAAAGAGAAATTTAAATGTTTCTTGCATGGTTTCTCCCCTCTTTATCTCTAGTATGGAAACCCTGTGAAGGCACGATTCTTATTCTGACCCTGCTCTGCTCATATTTCAGTGTTCTGGGGCATAAAGGAGCCACTCAGTACATAGTTATTACATGAAATAATAACAATATGTTTTATCTACCAAGAATCACATTGTGTGTTTTCAAAAATCTTGTGTTGCTTTCAGTTACTTATTAGTGATATCTTAGTGCAAATAATGTGGTTAGACATATTTCATCCTTTGAAAAACCATGGCATCGTGAGCAATACTTACTAATTCTGCAATATTTGCTTTTCAGTCCCATCCACCAAATAGACAGAAGAAGAAGATGATGATGATTAATTTGCAGTTAGTAAATGCCCATGTTCCTTCACATCAACAACTTGATTGGAATTCGTATACTTTTAGAAGTTTCACAAATGGGCATTAAAACCCACTGAGCCCCTTGGAAGCCTTTATAGGCTTAGAAAATTGTGTTTCCAAGTTTTAAAGTGCAAGGTATGAGAGCTTTTACAGATGTCACGCGTTGTTTTTCTGGCAATAAAATTACTTAATGATAAGAACCTTTCCAAACTTCTGTTTTGGAAATATTCTTGCCATAGCACAGTTTTTCTGCCAGAAAAGGGTTACTTTCCCATTCACTGTCAAATGTCACCTTGGGGTCAAAGGGTCAGGTTAAATTTCTTATTTATTTTAAACGACTTCGAAGGCTCAGTCCTTGTAACCTGGCTGGCAGTTGCTTATTCCCAGAGCAGAAATGTGGCAGCGCTGTCTCCCCTCATTATCCATCTCAGCCTGCTCAGTTAGAGACGTCTCCCTACCATTTCTTAGCAGGCCTCTGTTTAAGACTTGTCTGTTTCCGTGAGGAGTATCTTGATTAAAAACCTAGACAGTATAATTCACAAATCCCCTTCATGGGAATTTGGGATCTGCAATCGAAGCCCAATTCTGAAGCTGAGCAGGTGTGCGGGGCCAAGTCCTCTCACACCACCTGGAGCTCCAAGCGATACCCAGGCGCCTCTGCACCCTGGCAACACTTGCCTGTCTGGCTCCCTCAGTGAGAATGGGCAGCAGAGGTCAACCTGTGGAACAGAGCAGCAGAATGTAATTTCGTTCTTTTTTAAAAGACAAAAGCGAATATTAACAGACATCCTGGTGAGTGGAGGTCATTACCTCCCACCACGGAGTCTTTGACCCCCATAGGGCAAATAAGCAGGGAATGGACAGGACTCTGCTGGAGACAGCTATTTCCATAGAAGTCTCCCTCTGACTTCTGAAATTCAGGGTAAAGTGACAAGAGCATCCCAAATTCCAAAGGCCAAGGGAAAGTTGATGTTTCCCATCAAGCCTGCTCACTCTGCCCTGCTCTAATCCGTACCTTCCCTCTGCTCAGTCCCAGGAGAAGAAACCAGGGGTCCTCTGGACTGCCCCCAGCTGACCGGGCCCTTTTCTCTCTTCCCGCTTGCAGTCTCCTAGCTCAGGCCTGAATCATTTCTTCTGTGGGTCACCTAAGGCACTTGGTGATTGAGCCCTTACCTGCCAATACCATCTCACTCGATGACAGGTAGGTGCCTCCTTGTCTCTTCCAGGAAGCTCCTGGGAGCACAGCCCATGAGTGTAAGCCTTCTCCATCCCTGACTGAGCGAATTACCAGAATGTTGCCAAGAACGGGGTGCCAATAAGGATCTCAAATTCCCCAACAAATGAAGTCGGCAGTCCCCTATGTGATGCCTTCCTTATTACTCTATCAGAAACAATGATCATACTTTGTTATAACACTTCGTTGTCTTCTTCCTCCTAAACTGTGGTGGTCTCCTTGCACCCGGTATGATGTGGGCACGTAGGAAGCGTCTGATATTTCTGTCTGTGTGTCATTTGAGGGCAGGCCCTTTCCTGTAATCATACAGCCAGACATTACTGATGGATGGCAAGATGTTTTAGGAATGTGTCATTATGCAGTGTTGTTGTTGTGTGAACATCAGTGTCCCTTATACAAAGCTAGACCAGGTCAATCACTCACCATGACTCCTTGATACAGATTAAGAGACACAATAAACACAAGATGCATGATGCTGCTGTCAGTGTCACACACATACAGTAGGCCTTTCTTTTCATAAGTTAAAAATATAGGACAGTGAATATTTAAATCTGTAACATAGTCATTCATTATTATGAAGTACTTGTTATGTACTATCATAATTATATGTGCTGTACTTTTACACAACGGTCAGTAGGTTCACACCATCATCACCACAAATGCATGAGCAATTCCTTGCACTAGGATTTAACTTTTTTTTTTTTTTTGGTACCGGAGAATGAACTCAGGACCTTGCACTTTTGAGGCTGGAGTGGTGCCACTGAGCTAAATGCCTGGCCCTTGCACTAAGATTTAAGACAGCCATGAAGTCACTAGGTGATAGGAATTTTTTAAACTTTATAACAATCCTCTTAGACCACTGTAGAATATGTCGTCTGTCATTGACCTAGTTGTCATTATGTGCCACATGACTGTGTAGCTCCCCAGCCTCCAGCTTTGACAACTGATACTGAAGGAATGAAAGGATGTATGAAGAAATAAGTAGATTATTGGTAACATTCTTCCAGTAAACAGAAGAGCAAATTTTATATGCTGCTTCTGCTTCTGCTTCTCAGTTTCCGCTAACACAGGCTGGAGGACACTAACCAAAGTATTGTTTATTACACCCAAACAATCTGTGAGGGAGCAGATAGTGCAGTCCTCAATCTGGCTTGATTCTGGAATAAAGTTGTGTTTATCTTGTAGAATAAACGAACTATCCTATAACAGTACTGGGACCATCTGTATTTCATACAACCCTCCGAGGGCATTGAGTTTTCCAATGAGATGTCAACTCCTCTGCCTTTATGAGTAACTAAAGACACCTTTAAAGTTTATCTGTTGGTTTTACATTCTAAACACCTTCCTCAAATTTATGTTTATTTTTCAGTGCTTGCATAGCCTTTCACAGAACAAGCATATTTTAAAAAAACACTTTATCGGGGCATAATTGACACACACTAAACTAAATAGACTTCAAACTGTACAGTGTTTGGCAGGTTAGCGCATATGGTGAAACCATAATCACATGGTTAGAAAGAAGGATTAGGTAGGGAATGTGCATTTCCTTGCAGTTAAATAAGAGAGCTTTTCCCCAAAGGAGAAGTAGCTTTATGTCAGGAGAGATGGACTGTTGCTGATTGGAGCAACTATTGGCTGTGATATTGGGGAGGGGAAGCTGTCAGGCTTTGGACCTCAAGATTCTTGGAGGGAAAGGGCTTTGTTTGGGACTCCAGTAGTAACGAGAAAAGTCTTAGCTTTCCCCAGATAATTTGCTCATTTATTGGAAAAGCTATGTGAATTTTTGCTGATTTTGGTGTACTGTATGTCTGTATGTTTGTCTGTATATTTACATGCATGGGAAGGTACATTTCTGTATGCATACATGTGTGTAAGAGTAGTGTTCATGCTTATATATATATTGTATGTATATACATGTAGGTGCATATCTATATGTGTGCACACATGTAACATGCTTACATTTATATGTAACATCTACATGTGCATAAAGGTGTGCCTCTGTGTATATATGTGTGTGTGTACGTTTGTGAATGTACCTGTGCATATGTATGAGTAGGTGCCTGTGTGTGTACATATATATGTATATGTGAGTGTGCACACGTGCACACTCTGCAGTAGCTGGCACACCTGTACATGCAGGAGCTTCAGGTCAATCCTCTGCTAGTCCCGACCTTGTGGCCTCTTCCAGGTTCTCTTGGCTGCATATTCTTGGTGATGCTCACCCTCCCAGCTGCTTGCTGGTTGTCACAGGGTTGAATCCGCACGCAGGCTACACAGAGGCTTCCTGTCTCCCCACCACAAGTCTTCTTGGGGGCTCATCTGGGTGTTTTTGAGTCACCTGTAGACTAAGGTGACCTCTCCGCAATGTGGAAGCACCACTGCCATTTTATTTTATAAAAAGAAATGCTTTCCTTCTACTGAGCTATTTCACCTCAGTTTCTTCTGGCTTTGGCTGGAAGACAGCTCGGGATTCTTTGCTACTCCGAATGCAGTCCCCTTTACTTGTGTGTGACACGTGTTGTCTTGTCCATCAAGGAAGCAGAGTGGGGCGTGGCTCTCCTCCCACTGTGGCTGATTCCTTCAAGAGGCTCCTGTTGCCACCTCACTTCTATTTCAGGAACAATCCACACTTTTCTTCAGTGCTATACGCGATCTTAGCCAAAAGGCTGAGAAGTGATCATATTTCTCTTGGAAAATAGTTAAAGCCCAAATGTTATACACAGCAACACTTGTGATGACATTGTTCAAAGTATCCCTTCCATTCCATTAGTTGAGATCCTAATAAAAATTGCCTGATAAGACATAGCCTTACCGTATGATCTAGCAATTGCATTTCTTAATATTTACCCAAATGAGTTGAAACTTAGGTCCACCTAAAAATGTTCATAGAAGCATTATTCATAAAAGGTAGAAGAATCAACCAGGTGCTCACCAGTAGGTGAATGGATAAACAAATTGTGTTATGCCTATACAATGGAATATTGTTTAGTGATTTGAAGAAAAGAGCTAGCCAGCCATGAAAATACAAGGAAGAATCTAAATGCCTATTGCTGAGTGAAAGAGGCATTATAAAAGGGCTCTAAGAAATTTTGTGTACTCTATAATTTCAGCTATATGATATTGTAAAGATTGTAACAAAATCAGTAACTGCTGATCCAGGGGTTTGGGGGAAGGATAAAGGGATAAATAAGGGCATTTTTATTAGGGCAGTAAAACCATTTTGCACAATACTATAGTGGTGTGCACATATCATGATGCATTTGCCAAAATTCACCGATTGAACAACAGAATGAGTGAATGCTAATATTAACTATGGAACCTAATAATAATATATCAATATCAGGTCACAGTGACAAATGAACCTACTGCAAAATGTTAATAATGGGAAACTATGAAGGAGAGGGAGGGTGAAGCAGTATTTGGAAAAGTCAATGTCATTTTATGTTCAATTTTTCTGTAAATCTAAAACATTTCTAAAAAATATATAGCTTATTAACCTAAAAAGGCTAACAATACAGTTTGCCCAGAAAACACTTGATTTAAAGCAATACAGAAGTGACCAGAACTAGTTGCAAAGAGTACCTCTTCAGTAGCTCTTCAGATAAATGTTAAAAGGAGGATTCTAGTTTTAGAGTAGCTAATTTCCTCTTTAAATATTTAGAAAGTCAAATTGATTTTATCCCTGGGGCCTCTCCCCCCTAAATTGCAACGGGACAGCAAGCTGTGGAAACATTGCCACCTCGTGGTAAGAGACAGCCTTGCAAAAAGGTGGCTGATCCCTAACATCAGGGACAAGCCCATATGCCTTTATAAAAGCTTGGAAAGCAAGGGAATAAGGGAAGGAGAGAGAGAATTACCTGGAAAGAAGAGTTTAGGTTCCTGAGTAATCAGCTCCCTGACATTTTCTATAAGGCTGACAGGCCTAAAGAGAATAATCAGAGCTGGAGAGCTCAGGTGTTTGCTTAGAAACCTCTCTGCCACATGGCTCTGCCCGTACATGCTGGAGATGAATTCCCACGATGTGTTAGAGGTGTAAACGCAGGACACACTCGATCACTGAGTGTCTGCCGAGTGTGTAACCTGTGCCTAGCACTCCTGTGGGTTCTCAGAGGGAAATGTATAGGTAGAAGTCTGCTCATGGCAACTGGAAATAAATCAGCCTTCTACCCACCTCCCTGGGCGCAGAGAGGTGTAACATTGAAGACTGAAATGGAGGTAAGGCAGAGACTTTGGAGGGCAATTCGGGGCTAGGGGAGAGGACCCAGGACTTCTGACTAAGAGGGAATGCTTAGAGGGGCATCACCACCAAACGGATGGGAGACACAGGGTGGGAAGCAGGCTGTGGTGAGAATTAAGGTAAACAGTGTCTTGCCTTAGCATCAGGAGAGCCAGAGATATCGGATTCATTGGCCTCTGGTGAGATGTGTTAGCTGGTTAATGAGCTGCTAGTTCTGGAAGCTTCCTATTATGAAAAGACTCCGGGCAGATTTTCAGCCTCTGCTGCTCTTTCCTCACTGCAGGTGTGAACATACAGATGACTCTGGGTGTCCATTTCCTAGGGTCACTATAACACAGTATCACTCCCCAAAGGGCCTAAAACAGTGGGGGTTTACTCTCCTATAGTCTGGAGGTCAGACTCTGAAATCGAGGTACCAGTATGACCATACTCCCCATAATGGCCTTAAGGGAGACTCCTGCCTTCCAGCTCTTCGTGTCTCCTGGATTCCTGGGCTTGTAGATGGAGATTCCAGTTTCTACCTCTGTCTTCACATGACCTTTTGCTCTACTGTCTCTGTCTCCAAGTCTCCTCCTTATAAGAATAGTAGTCTTTGGACTATGGGCACCCTCTAATCCAGTAGGACCTCAATTTAAATTGATCACATCTGCAAAGACCTTATTTCTAGGTAAGGTCACGTTCACAGATCCTAGGAGGTAGTACTTCAGCATATTTGGGGGGCATTGTTCATCCTCAGCACCCTGCCCAAGTTGCTTTTTCACCACAAACTGGTGTCTACTGTGTGTCACAGTTGCGTTTGGGTTGGGACTCTATGTCACATCAGGAGCACACCGAACGAAGTTTAATATTGGTGTTTCTGTCCCTTCAGTGTGTCTGTGAGGGTGAGTTCTTTGAGTTAAAGAGAATCTTTGCTGAGCTGTTTCTGCCCCACTTGTGGGCCAGCTCTTAGGAAATCAAAGCAAGAAGTGTCACTGCTCACAGATGCTAAGTCCACTGACTGAGGGAGGAAGGAGACTGAGCTTCCGCCCAGCATGTTGAACTTATTCTCCCTCCTGGAACTCCGCGTTTGAACAGATTGACTGTCCTCAAACCACCTCCATAGGTTCTCGCATGGGGCACTTTTCACCCTACTTTGTTGTTGAAGCGACTCAGCAAGAAGTGTCTAACTAAATGTGATTTGTGTCCTGCAAAATTGGTGGGCTCCAAGCCAATGCATAAAAGACTTTTGGTTGGACTTGAAAACATGTCATGCAATTGGAGGCCACTCTACATTCTGTGGTCCAGCCATTGGTCCAGGCCACAAGCAGAAACAACTGCTGTTCAGATATTAACATGGATGTGTAACACCAGCGCTAAAGGGATGTCAAGGGATGCCCTAGGGGCTCGGTTACAGACACAGGGGGAGACATCACAGAGAAGTCAGAGGAACAGAGGATGAGCTAGATCCCCACGTGTGATGCTACCGTGCCCTGTGGTCATCAGCACAGGTGTGGATGGCAGGGCTTGGAATGATGGGCTGCATCTTGCATCGCCTCTCCCACCCCATTCCTGTCCCACAATACTGCTTCATTTCCTCCATAACACCCCACACCATTTTATACTGTAGATGCTTGTACAAAAGGCATAGGCTCCTGCATTAGTTTCCTGCTGCTGCTATAACAAATCACTCCAAACTTCAGGGTTAAACACAGCACACTGATCTGCTATAGCTTTGGAATTCAAGGTCCAACGTGAGTCTTACACATGGAAGTGATGTGGACATGGTTTGGGGTGCTCCCCAGGCTCTGTGTGTTGAGATGTAATCCCTCTGTAAAGCGTTAAGGGGGTAAAGATGTAATCTGACCAAGGGGTGTAGAGGTCGGGCGTTGTGAAGGTGACTGAGTCAGCTGGCTGGAGACCCAGGGCCGAATCCTGGAGGTTTTCTAAGAGAGAGGAACCAGAAGACACACACTTACCCACGTGCATGTGTGCTTCTTGTGACACTGTGCTGTCTCAGGAGCCTCTCAGCAAGAAGGCATCACCAGATGTGGCCCTTTGGACTTGCAGTTTCAGAACTGGGGGCCAAAATGAACCTCTTTCTTTAAAACTTACCCAGTCTATGGTATTATGTTACTAGCAATAGAAAATGGGTCAAGACTCTGGATCTCACTAAAAACCCAGGTGTCTGCAGGCCCGTGTTCCTTTCTGGAGGCAAAATTCATTTCCTTGGCTTTCCCAGCTTCTAGAAGCTGCTGTATCCTATGGCTTGGGGCTTTCCTCCGTCTTCAGTCTGCAGTCACATCATTCTGACCTCTGTCTTCTTGATTGGTCTCTTTCTCTGACTCTGAAAACTCTTCTGCCTCCTCCTTTCATTTTAAGAAAACTTACAATTTACATGGGCCCTGGAGGGAAATTACAAGACAATCTCTTTATTTTAAAGCCAGCTGATTAGCAACCAGAATAATTTCATTTGCAAACTTAATTCTCCTTTGCCAAGTAACATTTACAGACTCTTAGGAATTAGGACATAAACATGTTTTGGGGGCCACTATTCTGCCCACCATGGCATCCTATCCTACATGAAGACAGGAATCATTGCTTATTAATAAAATCCAAGTGGGATATTGTTTCCCAACTTATGTTTCTTCACTAACTCCACAGGACATCAGACATCCTCAACAGCATGTGTGTCCTTGGCCTTCCCCAATATAGCCCTAAAGTGAAGGATTTGAGTGCAAAGAAGGCAGTTTCAGGAAACACTGGGAGGGGCTGGAAGCCTCAGTGAGCAGGTGACCTCTACTGGCTTCCTGTAGGGAGCCCTCTAGGTGACTGTGGAGAACTCACTCCAAAGGTAAGGGCTCAGGGCTATGCATACTTCAACACCCATGGAGGACCATTGCTGGAGGCATGAACTGAGTAGCACTTCCAGCCTGAAGCCCTGCAGGAATGAAACAAAGCTTTTTGCGGGGCAAATGAGCCTGCAACAGGACCTTGATGGCTTGTGAGTGTAGAGGAGATTCAGATTAGATGGGACACCTACCGTGTCTCTATACTGGCTCACAGTGCCTAATAGATCTGAATGCACTTATGCTGTGTGTAAGATAAGGTTGCTTCCCCTAGCTTTCCTGGATTTTTCACTGAAAGTTTTGGCTTCTGGAAACATCTGCCAAGTCCTGGGCAAACTGAGATGACTGGCCACCTCATCTGGTACTGACTCTAGCACAAGACAAAGAAGAGATGGGCTAGTTAATGATCTTTAAGATGCTATTTAAGGTCAGCAGCTCTCCTGGAGGTACCAGAGCTAGATTGCCCACACGCCGAGGGATATACAGATTGATGGTATACGCCTGCTTAGCCAGATACACAGCTGGTCTGGCTATAAAAATCCCACTTACGCTTTCCCAGGGCTCCCTTACAATTAAGATGATGAACAAACATCCCGATGGTTTGCTAATTTGATGATCAAGTACACTGAGTAAGTAAAAAAGGACAGAGGGGTCTGTGACTGGGAGTTTGCTTCTAAATGCTTTTCTACAATTTCATTTTCCTGCTGTGCTGTAACCTTCCCCACATCTGGGCCCTATGTGAGGGTACACGTGGTGTGCCCGTGAATACTCTCAGTGACTGATCCCACAGAGGGCACACTCGTCTCTTCTGTCCTCGCCAGTCACCTCTCCCTCTCCAAGCTCCTCACATGCCCTGGAAATGGCCTGTCCTCCTGAGGTTCCTTCTGAAATGTGATGGCCACAGTGACAACATCAGGAGGCAGGCGAGGCCTTTGAGAGAGAGGCATGAGATCCTGAAGAGGGAGTAATGCCTCTCCCTCCAGGGTGAGCGAGCGGCTTCTCGCTTTCCCAGGAATGGATTAGATGCATAGAAAGCAGGCTGCTATACAGTGAGGCTGTACTTCATGTTCTGTCTCCATCTCTCAAACCTTGTTCTGCTTTCCTATCCCGATGTTAACCAGGTGCTGGTGCTATACTCTCAGACTTCCCAGCTTCCAGCCCTTTATACCTGCAACACACACACACACACACACACACACACACACACACACACAGAGTAATACTAATGGACTAAGACATGGGTGTTGTTTTAGGAATCTTTCCAGGCCTTGTCTGCATTCAGCTCCTCTGCCCCTTCTGAAGACAAGCATATAGCTCCTGCATTAAATCCAGTTCTGCTTAAAAGTGGCTAGGTGTTCCCTTCAACTGCAAGGCGACTCTGCCTGGAATAGATGAAACCATGAAGCTCACTGTACAGATGTGTATCCCAGACGGTGAACAGCTACTCAAGGTCATAGAAGTTATAGGCACCTCAGCTGGTCAGAGAGGGCTGATTTAGTGAAGACAGGAAAGGTGTTTTTAGGGAGTTTGTTTAAGAGGTGGTGTTGATGTACCTCCTGGAAATACCGTGGACCACAGGCAAGAGCAGGACGGACCAGTCAAGGGAAGGCAGCAGAGGCTGGGGTGGGAATAGTAAGAGAACAAATGACCACAGAGGCTTCCACCTGAGCAAGCTGTCATAGAGGTTCAGAATTCCTCTTGGGGTACATGTGTGTCTGTCTGGGCCGGGTGGAGCCCTCTGGTTTCAATGAGAGGCCTGGTGACATTTGCTTTGGGTTTTGATGGAATGCCGATGCAACATTGTTTTCATGTTTCTGCGAGTCCCAGGAGCTGGTGGATGAGGAGCTGGTGGTCTCTCTCTGAGAGGCAAAGTTTGCAAATTCCCAGAGGCCTGCAGCACCCAACCCTCCCCAGACTTGGAAGAATTCACCATCTGTCTATCTGTGGGTTCAAGGGTGTAGAGGGTGGATTCTGAAGCAGAACCTTCACAGCTCAGCTGCACCAGCCCACAGCACTGGTAGCAGTCTTGACACCCAGGAATAGGTGGACTTGATTGTTTCTCTAGTGAGGGTCAGGAGTTCTGTCACCTTCTGATGGTCCCAGCCCAGGTAACACAAATACCTTGAGTATTTGCAATAGGGTACAAATGGTCCTGAATTTAACAAGGAACAGGACTGTAGTTGGGGCACATCAGTGATTAGTGAGCTAACCACCCACAACACTGTTTTGTTCCAGGATCATTTGCCAGGGTTGTTGATGCCACCGTGAGATTTTCAACACTGTAGTGATCATATGCCAATAAAACTGATGTTGCGATACAACTTTCTAAAAATGGAACTAATAGCTTTTGACAAAGTAGTTTGTTTGTTACAGTCAGGGAATTGGTGTTTATGGCAGGGTTTATTAAATTGGCTCCAACAGATCATGTACGCTTGAGTCACTGTGGACACCTGTTAAATATTCAGATTCCTGAGCCCAACCTAGATTTACTAAATTGAAATTTCTGGGAATGGTGCCCAGAAATATACATTTATCAATGTCTCACCCTAAGATCAGGAAGTCGATGGTCTTAGACATTGCTGTCATCAGAATAATCCCACTGCAAGATCTTTTAATGCCTGCCCTCAGATGTTCCTCAAGGGATGTGAGCTCCAATGGCATCGGTCCCAGCTGCCTGTCCAGTGTGTGAAGGAGTGAGAGTACATCTTCCCCCATCACGGAGTGACTACATATGTAAGTATGCATTTGTATCCCATTCTATTCCAATGGGACTTAAATTATTTGGTTTATCAGAGTAGACAAAACAGATAAAATCCTAAAACTCTGACCCTCTTTTCTTTTCCCCCCAACACTTTGATTTTGGACTTGTAGCCTCTGGAATTGTGGGAGAATAAATTTCTGTATTTTTAAAATATAAAAATACATCTGTGAGCATACAATCCAGTGGTATTAAATACATGTGTAATGTTAGGTATTATCTATACCCAAAACTTTTTCATCATCTTCAACAGAAACTCTGCAACCATGTGTTGACAAGGTAAGATTGCCAATAGTGGTGCACCTTTAATCAGATTTGGGGGCTTGATCTGAGAATAAAGGCACTCCATACCACTCCAAGAGTAGAAATAGATAGTTTAATAGAATGAAGGGAAAGATCTAGGAAACACAGAGAAGTAGAAAGTCAAACCGAGGGCGCAATACATCACCAGATTGAGAAGCAACACTCGTCAAAACGAGGTTCCGTTCTGGGACTTGCAGAGTAGTCCAGAGACCATTAAACAACCTCCCTCCGCCCCTCCCTCTCTCCCCCCATCCCCTGGTTTATCAGAGGTCACCGGATTCTGGATAGCAGAGAAGATGGTTGTCTCACCTTGTTTTTGGCTTCTGTAAATTTCCCCTATCTCAGAATGAAATCGGCTTCTTTACCCCAACACTGTGTCTGTGAATAGAGATCATCAGCATTCCATCATATGGGGACTCAAATTCTCCATCACTTTCGATTCCTCTTTCTTCTTTGACCTTCAGATCCAACCATTTCCTCTGCTTTACCAATTCTTCCTTTGAAAATGGGTTTCCTTCTGATTCACACCCATTGAAGGCGCTAATGATTCAAGTCTGTGTAAAGTGGTTACTGCCAGTAACCCAGGTGCTGGAGGTAATAATGAACTCTGGGAAGTCTACGCTGGTAAAACCATCATATGTCAGAGGAGACAGGTTGTGTAGACATCTCTGAGTGGGCAGTATCACTTCCTTCTCCAGATCAGTGTGAGCTTGGAACACAAGAGGCATTCTCAGGTGAGAGCTTAAGAGAAGGCTGTGTTCAATGGATGTGAAACATCTGAAGAAAGATAATATGACCAGCACGGGAGCCAGAAAAAAGAGGGATACAAGCATATCTGCACACAAGGCTTTTGAGGCCAACACTGTGTTTTCAGACCTTTCTCACGACCTGTGATGAATGTCTCTCTATGCTCTGAGTTCATGCTCTCTGAGCAACATGCTGATTACTAATTGGCTTCCCAAGCACCTGGATGGCAGAAAACAGTGTCCTGGATGGTAGCCCAGAGTGCCCTAGGATCTGTTACAAAAATCCGCAGCTGAGATAATTATTAGGGAAAAAAATGTACTCTGTGGGGATGGAGAGCAGATGTAGGATTTCAGGTAGAGCTTGGCCCCTACACACAGTAGGCAAGGCACCGTAATGTGAGCTCAAACTCATCAGCCAGCTGTCTGCCCAGTGGCTTTATCAGAGGTGACCACTATTCCACTGGCACAGAGAAGGGGTGAGGAGCCAGGAAGGATGGTGAGTATGGAAGATGTCTAAGAAAAAAGTGAGACATTTCATTTTGGATGGGTTTTTTTGCAGCTAGAATTGCAACTCACTTGATCAAGGTGAAGGGTGCTGGTGGTGTAGTCCATGCCTGCCTACCCAGGCCCGCCGAGGAGGAACCATCCATAGTGAGATAAGCATGCATCCAAGATGCCAGAGGCACACTAGAACAAAGCAGAAGTCTGTGTGGCCATACTTAATAGAAACTCCAACTCGGGCAGGTACCGACACTGGCTTATTTACGTACTACCATAAGTCTACAGGTAAGTCAGGCTTCAGAGCTCAGTAATTCCAAATGGGACTCTAGCTCCATTTCCCATGATTCCCTTGATTCTGTCTTTCTATGAAGGGGATATAATGTTCTAGTCCGCACCTCCAGACAAAACAACATCCTAAGGAACAAGAGGGTATTCCCTTCTGTGGTTTCCTTTAAAGAGTAAAGGAACTTCCTAGAGCCCTGCCAACAAAACTTCACAGCCACTGGCTCAGTGGATTCAGCACTAAAACAAATTGACTGAAAGAGTGTCCCCTGCTGACCGACTCTGGCTTGAGAACTTGAGTGGAGCCCTGACTTGGGAGTGATGGATGTGGGGTCACCCCGAATAGCTTAGAAAACGCTCTGCTGTAGGGTGGAAGCCAGGCTTCAGCACCTCCTGGCTGTGCTGTAAGAGGAGAATCACAAGTGGGAATGTTACTTCTGCATACTGAGCTAAGAGCATTGGACTTTTCTCTAGATGCCAGTTAGGGGATGTAATCAATTTAAGATCGCAAAAGCTACAACAAAGGAATTTTACCTATATTCATTTATTTCACTCTTCAAGTCCTTTTCCCATTACCACTTAGGATCTCGCAAGATGCCCAACCAAAGAAGCCTGGTTAACAATTCATATGTTTTCCCTCGAAGTCCTCTTCAAAGGAAGTTTAATAGCACTTGAAAGAAGGTGTGGCATCATGACAGAGATAGCTAGATGGTGACTTGGAGTCAGAACCTAGAGAGACTGGTTAGAAGAGAAGACCACTGAGAATCCCAGGGTTTCAGAAATAGCACAGGTCAAGAAGAACATATCGGGGAATCGTTGAACTCTGCTTAGAGAGATTGACTCTGCTGTGTTCTCTGGACCTGTTGGAGACCAAAGATACCGGCCCTTTTGCTATCCCTTCTGATAATTTAACAATCCAAATGGCTGCAGAATGGTTTAAAAAGAAGAAGCAAAAATCCTTTTCTAAGCCTTAGAGGTTTTTCAAAAGGGTAAGTTGTCACCCAGACATCATTGTCAGGAACTGGAATCCAATAATAGTGTGAAATGTTTGAGAAATACTAGATTGACCAATTTGGCCCTTGGGTTGGACATTCCAATGGATTTACAAACCTTACAACCTCCCTGGTCCCTGGTTTGTGCAAGTTTTGAAGGTGAACTTAGCTCAGCATCCCCAAAAGGATGCTTGTTTTTGTTATAAAATCTTGTTTACCTACCTGTGATATTCACCTGGTTTCTAACTGAGTCTGTGCTTTTCTGAATTGTAAGTCTTTTCTGCATCTGAATAAAACGATCTTTGCTATTGTGGTCTTGCCTGTGGTTCTGAGTTTACGCTTCTTGGCTGCAGGTCCCACCACAGCACGTTTGTGTGTGGATGTCCCCTCCCCACCCCTCTCCCTCTCCCTCTCCCTCTCTCTCTGTTTTTCTTTTTAATTAATAGGATCTCCTGGAATAATTAATACTATCTCCATCATAGTATAGGGAACCTTCTTTATTTAACAAAGTCCTGATTTGTGCAACCTGTTCCCCATTTGGGTTGTTTCCTGCCTTTTGCTATCAAGCACACTGTTCTGGAAATAGCTCTATGTATATTTTGCCCTTTAATTTTTGTCATGTCTTTGGGAAAGATTTCTGTAAGTGTGATTGCTAGGTCAAAGGACAAATGTTCATATAATTTTGCAGATCATGTCAAATTCCCCCTAAAATATCCTGTCATTTGACTCACAGTTTTGTTTGGTTTGGTTTGGTACCAGGGATAGAACTCGGGACCTTGCGCTTGCGAGGCAGGTGGTGGCACCACTGAGCTAAATCCCTGGCCCGACTCACAGTTTTAATGTCCATCTCTCTTATACCGTTAAACCAGAAACCTTGTGTTTAATTTATGGGTTCAGGTCTCGCTCAAGAGAAATTTTTTTTTTTGAACCAGGGATCGAATTCAGGTCCTTGCACTTGTGCAGCAGGTGACGAAACCACTAAGCTAAATCCTGGGCCAAGAAATTTTTATCGACAGATGAAGATATATTAGTTTTCATTACAAGATTTTATTCAATGCATCTATAAAATGGAGTGTTTATTAGTGCATGGAACAAGCCAGTTTGGCCACTAAATTATCTTTCTTCTAGTGTGCAGGAGAAGCTATTTCAGCGCCATTAAACTAGTGCACTCTGAAATAATTCAGTGAAAAGCTTCATGTTGCCCTGATAAGGAAGACTCCTGGTACTGAAGAGTCTGCTGAGGGCATGTACGTCACTCAAATCACATACAAAAGAACAGCTCTTTCCTACACAGGGTATTGAATTTCCTCCTGCATGAAGTCACCTTTTTGGTCAAGACCAGGACTCAGGCTCCTGTCTGCCTCACATTGCTTCCAAGGTGAGCTGGTGTAGGACCAGCGCTTAGAAACTCAAGGAGGGTTTTGACTCCAATTATCTGGGTGTAGCAGAAACACACCAGCTGCCTGATATAGTTGGGGACATCATGACTTCCAAAGACCCCCCATACACACACACACAAGGGAGTTTGGGCCCCATGATCTAGGGCTTTGGGTAGCAAGTCATGGCTTCAGATTCCTGCGGGCTGATCACCTGCCAAGAACCCCTTCACAGGTGAATGTGTCTTCAAACTGGGGCTTGCACACGCTGGATATATGATCTGCCCTCCTAATGAGCCAGCCGAGCTCTTAAACAGCCTTGTGAAGGGACTGTAGGAGTGAAAGAAAACGGCAAGTTTGACCTCTCAGAGCCTGTGGATACCAGGAGGGATCAGGTGATTGACTCCTTCAAAAGCTTCCCTGGAGAATAGATGCTTTCACAGGTAAACCTAGACCGCTGCTGTCTTCAGGGATGTTTAAAGGGAAGATTGGGCCTTTTAGAGAAATGTGGTGCATTTCTGCAGCATGAATTTCACAGGAAAGCTGTAAAACATACATGAAGTATATGAGACAACCAGCGTGATGCTTAAATGAAGATGCCCCTCAGTCACTAAGGAGAAAGGTCTTTGGAAAGATCCAGAATTTACAAATGAAGCTCAGAAGGGATAGGAATTTGGAAATCTGAACTGGTAACATCTTTGCAAAAAATTAAGCATTATTTTTGAATTGGTAATAAATGTACAAAATTAAAAAGTCAAAACCACACTGAAAAGGTATTTAAAAGATAGCTCCTTTTCACCCTCACTCCCTCCCCTATGCAACCATTTCAATTAATTTCTTGTTTATTCTTCAGTACTCCATTAGATGAATATAAACAGTTCTGTGTCGCTATTTTCTCCAAGCCGAGGGGAGAGAGGCTGGGACTGTGTTAGAAATCACCGGGTGACTATTGAACATCAAATCACCAGCACAAGCAGAAGCCAAAAGCAGATCTCTAAGCAAAGGAGAGAAGCAGCTGCCCAGCTCAAGTCCAATTTGGGGAGGATAGAAACCTTTGGCCTAAAAATTGTGTAAAGCATTTGAATAAAGAGAACAACTTTCCTCCAATCCAGCCCTCCCCAAATCGTTGGATTCCAGAGCCAACAGTTTTTTGGGGGAGGTGCTGCTGGGGGTCAAATCTAGAGCCTGTTACATGCTGAGTGTGTGCGTGCGGAGTGTGTGTGTGCTGATGTGTGCGTGTTAGTGTGTGCTCTTGCACAGAGCTGTACTCCTAAATCCAACAGCTTTTGATTGAGCATCTCCGTTAGCAAAAGCAAAATACAAAGAAATTTCTGAGTATATACTCTCAATATCCCAATGCATTGTAAATATATTAATATATTTTGTCAGTCTATACCTTTACACATATAATATGTATCTTATTCATAAGTAGTAGGGAATATTACCATACTCAGATGTCATGCACATTATAAAACATACACAAAGATGTGTATTAAGGGAGAGAGGTGGATACAAAAGATGTCTCAATATACTCAGATTGACCTTCTTCGCCAGGTGGTCTTGTCCTTGCTTCCTGGGTCGTGGGCACCTCACTCTTTGGGAACCCCTACACCACCCCTCAGGGTTTTTACTCTCTACTCCCTTGATCTACTCTACGTCCTTGGAGTCTAGGTTGGTTAGAATGATTCTCTTCTCAGGCATTTCTTCATTGCCTATTCCAGACTTCTAGGGAGGAGAGGGAAGTAGAACAGGACTGTTTATTGAGCACCTATCATGGGCCAGACACATTATCCCAGACACAGGAATCATCTACTGACCAGCTCAGCTACCCAGGGCTCCAAGCTGAGCCATCTGTCATGCAGTCCCAGGCACTGGAGTAGAGTGTGATTGTGTCCCTGACCTTGGAAGTCAGGAAGCTGGGAACTGGGCTAGGAGGCCTGCACAGGGACATGCTATTGTATTTGTTGTTACTGGTGGTGGTGGTTTGTTTAGGATTTTTTTTAAAGGATTGTGTTGCTCTTTTTTAATTTAGTGAGTTTTGAGCATCACGTTTCTCCTTTTTTTTGGTACTGGGGATCAAACTCGGGTCCTTGTGCTTGTGCAGCAGGCGGCAAAACCACTGAGCTAAATCCTCAGCCCATGTCTCTCCTTCTTTGTCTCATGGGAAACTTGTTCAGAATTGGTTACATGTTGCTTTTGGGGGGCATCTGTTGAGTATAGGGTTTCTCAGCATGGACAGTCCTGGTGTTCGGGGCTGGGTTGTCTATTGTGAGGAGGTTGACTTGGGCATCATGGGATGTTGAGTAGCATCCTCAGCTCCTACTACTGGGTGCCAGTGATACCTCTCTAAGTCATAACAACAACAAACATCTCCAGACATTGGCAAATTGCCCCTGGTTGAGAACTACTGGTTGAGAAATCACTGCTTCACAGTTGGGTAGACATTTTCTAGACGGCTTCTTCCATTATTCTTTGATATTGAGCCCAGCGCAACAGTTAGGGTCCTGGACTTCCAAGATGGAGCCTCCATTTGTCAGGATGCATTTACACTAGCTGTGCAGAGAGTGGTGACCACCATCATCTCACTGCATGCTGCTGTGTCCTCCCAACTCATCTCTTGCCAGTTCTGTGTGCATCTCACTCATAATGCTCCTAGCAGCCTTTGGAGTGCCTTGATGCAGTTTAGGTAGAACCCAAGCCTCTTGATGGGCCCTGTGAACCCCTAGGGCCTGCAGTCCCCCTCTGGGGCTCCCTGTCCTTCTCCAGGTTCCTGAACATACTTCTCCATACCTTTGTCTGGCTTACTTCTTTTCTGTATTTTCCTAAGCTTTTTCCTGTAGTACCATTTCCTACCTTTTTTGGCCATTCTCTTTATCATTCAGATGCACCTCAGACTTGAGCAAACCAGCCTATCCAGCCTCAGGTCACATTTGGGCCTCATGCTACATGCTCTTCTTACATAAGCAAAATACGTCCTTCCAGTTGTAATTGCTCTCTAATTGTCTGAAGCCCCCCAGGAATATGGCTTCATAAGCTCGTAGGCTATATGGCCTTGTTATCTCTGTGTCCCTAGCCCCAGAAGGCCTCTGTGCATATCTGCTGAATATCTACATACAGCACAATGCGTAAGGTAAGCAATGCTCCCCGAAGGTTAGGAAGGGTTATGTTCATAGGGTTAAGTTCACAGATCTGGAGCCAGGCTGTCTAGGTACATTGCTGGGCTCTGTTGCTTTCCAGCTAGGTGCCCTTGGCCAATTACTTCCCCTTCTATCCTACCACCTCTTCCTCTTGGGTATGGGCTGATAATAACAGTATTCACATCAAGGGTTATTGTTAAAATCATGGGAGTTGATAGTATGTCATGTGCTTAAAACAGTGCCTGGTCTACCGCCAGCCCTATATCTGACCCTGCTCTTATAGCTTCCAAATAATAGAACTTGCCCTGAAGGAAAGGACAAGCATTTTAAGTTGAGGAGGCGGCAGACAATGAGGATGCTGAGGAGAGGGAGATAAAGTAGGCTGGGAGCCCTCATGGCAGAGAAGAGAAAATCCAAAGCCTGTAATTCTCCCAAGTAATATCAGGCATTCCATGAGGAGGGCTGAAGTGGGTGAGAATATTCTAGAGACTCATTCATTTTATAAGAATTTATGGTAGATTATTAATTTGGGGCCAAAAATGGAGAATGAAACTCTTTCCTTCCTCCTTTCTTTGGCTTTGTCTTCCTAAGACTCACATGAATGGATATCCCGTGTAGCTAATGACATAATCATGCATTTGGGAGTTTCAGCTCTCTGGCTTGTTGACAAGTCCATTAGACAAGAGGGTTATATAAAACCATTTTATGATCAAGAGTTATATAAAACCATGTCTATTTCATCTCATTATCAAGCATTCAGGTGAAATGGAAATTTAAATCTGCCTGAAAGCATTTCTAGCTATCTCTGATCATGAATTATCATATCAATACCTCAATTGCTATGGTGTCAAGTCTACGTTTTCTTGTCTAGAAGGGAAATGATTTCAAACTCCCAAGCAAGGTGGTCACAGGTTGAGGAGGAACCAAGGGCAGGAGCAGTCTTTTGGTTCTTGAGCCTGTGTCCATCAACTCACACTGACCCTTGTAGCCTATCTCATCATGGAGGGTTTGAGCCCACATAGGCACAAATGCAAGAAAAACAACCTGGCTACTTGGCAGCTGTCAGGTTCATTTGCTTAAACAATTCCATCACTCGGGCAGGCAGGCAGGCAGCAAACGCTGGCTGACACCTGTGTTAGGTGCCCTGGACAGGGAGAGGGAGATGTTAGCCTGACGGAGGGGCTCTGCAGGTCACCGGCTGTCAGACATCTGAGACATCTGACAGACTCCTGGCTTTGCCACTTTCCAGAGTTGTTTGGTGTCTCAGTACCTCAGTTGTTCATCCACAAAATAAGGATAGTCATTTTAGTTACCTCATAAGATCTGAAAGCCTGGAATGATGTAACATGCACACACAGCTCTGAATACTAACTACTCACCAGGTTTCAGTTAATACTGAAGTTCATGAGCACATGGCAGAATCCTCTCAGGGAAGAGAACTGATTAGCAACAACCCTCGGTGGGCATTTTTGGTTGCGGTTTTTTTTTGGTACTGGGGATCGAACTTGGGACCTTACGCTTTCAAGGCAGGCGGGGGCACCGCTGAGCTAAAGCCCCAGCCCCATTTTTTGGTTTTGGAATAATAGCTCCCAGGAAATAGGACCAATAAATTGTTTTGCACAATAAATGAACAATGATTTGGGAGTTCAGTGGAGCAAACTAAGAGGAAGAGCTCTGGGTGAGGTGGAGAGGGAGAGAGCAGGAGCCCTGTCACAAGTTGAACATGAAGGAATCTGACTCCCACCATCCTGGTCCCAGCAGAGTCCACTTTAAATCTCTTCTTCTTGCTGTGCTTTTGCTTCTGCTGCAGATGTGTCGTCATGGGTCAAGAAGGTCCAGTAAGCGCAGCTACATCCTATAATTCCCAGTCGTTGTTCAGCCTTGCTCTTGACAAAAGACGTGCAACTCCCTCTACTACGTCCTCACGCCCAGTCCTGGGCAGACAGCCACAGCTCCTTTGTACTGAACTCTCCCCACCCTCAAAGTCCCACTGTGACTCTTTCCTTCCACAGCCTCCCCTTTTTATGCTCATGACCCTATAAAGACCTTATATCCTGTACGCGAGTTGCTGATCTTGTCTCAAGTACCAGAGTGGTCCCTCTCGGGTTTGCTCTAAAATAAACCTGTCCTCTTGAGCTCGTACCCCTGCTTCTTTTCCTTTTGTCCTAACAGAACATACAATCAGTGACAATACCTTGGGACAAGAATAGCCTAAATCTCTTAAGAATTTATATGTCTGATATTAACTTGAAGGCATTCCCTCCAGCCAACCCAGGTGGCGCTGGTGACAGCCATGATGGAACCCACTGCCCCTCATTAACCTTAAATACTTACTGTGCCTCCCCCATGCTGTGGAGCTATGAGTCCTGTTGGTGAGGGCAGTCTTACAGTTCACACCTATGGGCCCAACACCTCTGAGTTTGGTTATACATTGTGTTCTAAGCATGCCCGCTGCCTTCTGTGAGGTGGTTATGCTTGAAAAATCATGAAACAGAGGCTGACTTCACCTGGACTGTGATAAAGAGAAGGGAGTAGCCGGATAGAGGTGGGGTGGGGCAGACACAGGTGTCACAGCAGAGGGGACCAGGTCTGAGCTGAGCTGCCCTCTGCTGTCAGAATGGGGCTTCCAAGCTCAATGTATATCTTCAGGGAGAGTGGAAAATGGGGAATATCAACCAATCAGCATACAGATTATACTGACAGTATTTTTAAGTAAAATTGACAACCACTGAAATACAAAACTTCAATCAGCTCCCAAAGTCCCCTGTGATCCTTTGTCAACAATTCCTGCCCCCTACTCCCTGTCCTCAGCCAGCCAGTTCTGGCTTAGTGTTACTGAGGAATATTCCTTTATATGGGTATACAACTGTTTGTTCACCCATTCCCGTTCTCCAGTCTTAGGACATATAGGCTGTTTCCAATAGTTGTATTGTTCTGACAAATGAATATACTTGTGAATATTTGGTAACTCAATATACTTGTGTCTTTTTCATGAAATACATAGTGGCTTCATTTAAAATATCACAGAGAAACAAACTTGAATTTAGGGATTTTTAATCTCTTCTAAGCTATGTTCATTGCTAGTCTGAAAATGTTTTTAGGGCATAAAGCAAAATGCTTAAAATCTCAAAAATGCCAATTTTATTGAATATAGTTATTAAATATTAAGAAATGTGTGAAGCAGTGATATAAATTTGCTTCATAATGATCAAGTTAAATAAAATCAAGATGCAGTTCTAATAACTACTGAAGTTTCCAAATGATAAATAACATTTTGAGATACTTGTATCTGTAATAAGACATTAAAATATCTGTGATTTTATTTGAGGACAAAGTTACAGATGTACGTATTATTATTTTGACTTATTTCCTATATTCATAGTGGAAGGAAATGCTAATTTTCAGTTTAAGAATCATGGATATAAAAATATGGTTTTTCCCCAGGAGTCTTTTGGAGAAAAAGGACTCTATTGGTGTGTCCTTTGGGAACTTTGATTGTTTGCTTTCCTAGTACTGGATGATCAAGCTCACTTTGTTGTTCTAACCTTAAAAGGGGTATTTCTACACTATCTTTCTACAATACTTCAGAGATAGAACCTGGTTCCTTTGCTAACTCATGTCTGTGCACAACCCATCTATTTGAGGCAGGTACCTAATCCCTAGTTGTTTCTGTGACTTTAGAAACTGCTCAGCTTACAACAGTTTAGCAATTATGCTTTCATATCTGATGCAAGAGAACTTGAACAAAGCCCCCAAAGCCCTCTGATAGGTGAGATGTCCAACTCTTATCTCCACTGAGATCTCCTCCCTGAGTTTGCAGCAGTGTGCATACACTTAAACATGAAAAAGAAAAGCAAGAAGGGTTTGATGAGAATAGAAAAATACAACTGATATTTTATGAGCTCAGAGTTTCTATTGAAACATGAGCCAATTTGATTCTGGGAAAATTCAACTTCCTGGTTCGAAGACAGGCTTAGAAAACAACTTTCAAGTTTTACATATATCAAATGCTTCCAGACTCACCCAACAGGATTTTTATTCAGATGTAATGAATCTAAGTACATCAGAGACATACAGATTGGCAATGGCTTAAAAACTCCTTACATTTTTAAGGAGAAACAGAAATGTCCAAATAAACAAAATGTTCACTAAACAAGAGTTGAAGTATATTTCTTCACCAGTTTTCTCATTCCTTCAAAAAATCTATAACTTTCCCACTTTCTATCACACATTTTAAATTGCTTTTAGATCTACCAAGTGCTTTATTCAGTCCTTCATGATACAAATCTATGTGGCCAGAATGTATCTTAATTGCTTTCACTCCCACATGGGGTAATGTCAGGGAACTGTCAAAGTACCAGAAAAATAAATGTCTCACTTGATGTTAGATGCCTTAAAATTTTTAATGGGTATAGAGCTTTTATTTCTGAAACAGATATGGAACTAGAAGTACAAATCCTCTTTGGAATGGTTGCTCATTGGCCAAAGTTCCCATAAAGGCATAGGTGTTTGATCTTTGGAGCAGCCTTCCCAAATCTGGAAGAGTAAATGATGTTACTACAGAACCTGTAGGAGAGACACCCTGAGTCTGACTAGCTGAAAAATAATTCCTGGAGGAAAAGACTAGACATCTTTCATTCTGACATACTTTCCTTTTAATTCTGATGCATAGTTGGGTCTGGGCACCACTGCCTTGAAGCATTAAATTTTGATGAAGAATGACTTTTCTTTGTATGTACACAGTTCATGGATTTTGTTTACACAGATTCTTCTTTGGTCCCAGGAAACTCTGAGGTCTTCTGTATGAGGATTACATAGAGTTTGGTAAACTGAGGATGGTAGGTGTTAAGGAACTCACCCCAAAACTCTTAGTTACTAAGTACAAACAGGTGAGGAAGAAGGAAGGGTTGGGTTTGCTCTTGTCTTCCTTTGAATTTTGTGAAAAAGCAGTCTCATATGTTAAACATGATGAATGTCATCTGTGAAATTTGGGGAGGTAAATAGGAAATGAAATTTTTAAAAAGTTCTCTTTCATTTACAAATGTTGTCAGTAGAGAGCCTTCTAGGAGGGTGCCATGCTGAATGTTAAGTGTGCAAATTTCTTTTTTTCTTTTTGTCCCTGTTTGGTGAGAGAAGATGCCATCTAGGACTCTATAATAGGAATGTTTTTGTTCTGAAGGTTAAAGGCAAAGCTCACCCTCACTGAGGGAAGCTGGGTGGCCTGGGTTGTTGGATCATATCCTATTCTGAGGCTCTCAGTGTGGGGAGCGTTCTCAGGAAGGCCTGGGTGTGCAAACTCGAGGGCTGTGATGTGGGGAACACCCTCAGAGGAACTTGGAATCAATGAACTAGGTCATTTCCCATATGTTTTAGCTGCTGTGGCCATTTGGGACTGGGATCCAGACTCTGTAGAGGGGAGAAGCATCCCAGGCCTTGAAGATTTGGCAGAGTGAAGGGGAGAAACCAGAAATAGTCTCTTCCTGAGAAAACTCCTGGGGATCTTGGGCAAATCACTGAGGGGCACACCCAAAAGGAAGATGTGCAAAGGAGCCCTGGGAAAGAAGAAGGATGTGGATGCATTGAAATCTTGACTTGGCAGGCAACTCAGAAGGAAGTTACTTGTTCACCTCTACTTGGGCATAGACTACACAGTCATTTTGCAATCAGTACATATTTGGTGGCTGGTTGACTGGATGAGTGAGTAGGACACTTGTTCCCTAAGAAGAAACATTGGCTGTGCAAATGATCCCAAAAATGATTGGTCAACTTAGACAAGAAATCAAGTCAACTCAGCCAAAATATCATTCATTCACAGAACAGATGATTATGGAGAGCCTCTTGGATGCCCAGCACTGTCTAGGTGCAGAGGAGACAATTCTAGACAAAAGACAGACTCTACCTTCCTGGAACTTCTGATCCAGTGAGGGAATAAATGATTGACAAACAGAAAAATAGAGTAGGGTAAGGGGGTGGCGATGGGGTAGGAGGAGGATGGGGGAAGGTGGTATTAGGGAGGTAACTTCGTCAGGTATCTACCTGACGTCACAATGTGAGCTATGTGGCCATGAGGCAGAGAGGATCAGGTAGGGACTGGTCTACACTGTAGGACAGTGCTGGGGCACAGTGAAGAGGACACAGAGGTTGGGAGGGAGTGTAAAATAACACCAGCTTATAGAGAGTTTCAAGGTCCTGGAAGATTTTCAGATCTGATTCTAAGAGTAAAGTGAAGTCATTGGAGAGGTTAGCATGGGACACAGATATTATCCAGTTCACATTTTAAAGGGTGACTCAAGAGGGCTAGGGGTATAGCTTTGTGGTAGAGGATGTGCTTAGCATGCACAAGGCCCTGGGTTCAATCTCCAGCATCAGAAAACAAACAACAAAAATGCTCAGATTGGGGGCTAACACAGACTCTGGAGACAAGCGCGGAAGCTGGGAGAGAGATGGGAGGCTGTTGCAGTGGTGCAGGTCGAGATGAAGGCGGCTTGGACCATCATGTGATAAAGGTGAATCAACTCCTTCTTTGGCTGCTGTGTGGATAAAGAAGTTCCTCGGGGTTCATACAACTAACTTGATCTCTGTTAGCACTCAAACACTGACTGCTAGTCTTACGAGGGAAATTCATAGCAGTGAATACTCATATTAGGAAAACAGAGTGAGCCCAATTAAACAACCTGATGCTGAACCTCAAGCTTCTAGAAA
>NW_004624745.1:22810645-22895067 GCF_000247695.1 Heterocephalus glaber
TATGGGTCTAGCTTCAATCTTTGGCAGGTTGAAATCCAGTTTTTCCAACACCACTTATTAAAGAGGCTATCTTTCCTCCAATGATGGTGGTTGGCTCCTTTGTCAAAGATGAGGTGGCTGACCATGTCTGAAGTTGTTTCTGCATCTTCTAATCTATTCCACTGATCCTCAGGTATGTTCCTTTGCCAGTACCATTCTGATTTTATCACAGTAGCTTTGTAGTATAGTTTCAAGTTGGGTATTGTGATACCCCCAGACATGTCTCTGTTGCTTAGAATTGCTTTAGCTATTCTAGGTCTCCTATGGTTCCAAATGAATTTTTGGATTCTTTTCTCTAGTTCTGTGAAGTATATTGTTGGAATTTCAATTGACATTGCACTGCAGAAATGTTTGATCATGGGGTGGTATGGCAGGTAAGGTAATGTGCACTACGAGCACTCAAGCATCTTAGGATTCTGCTTTCTGAAACATGTCTGGCCTTGCAGCATTTGCGGAAGGGATTGCAAAACTGTACTGTTTGCTGTTTGGGGCTGAGTATGTTGGCTTGATCCTCAAGAGACAATGCCATTCATAGGTAGCTGGATGCAACTTGAGCCCATAATACTATGTGAAATAAGTCAGACACACAAGCTTAAATATCACACGGTTTCTCTTATGTGAGAAACTCTATATCTGTCTTCTAATTTATTATATATATATTATAGATTATATATAGCATATATATAAGGCATCTATTTAGTAAATTAGAAGATAGATAAATACAAAGTAGAGAGATCTTTTTCAAATGGATGGGGGAGCGAGAGATGTACGCAGGGTGGGGAGAGGAGCCAAAGGCGATGGAAAGAAGAAAATTAAAGGGAGAATGTTGAAAACAGAGCTTTTGCAAATGGGGAGAGTTGCAAGGGAGCTGGGAGTGAGGAGAGGGCTAAGGGATTAAAAAAGAAGAATTCGTATGTATTAAGTCCACCTACAGTTAATTCCCCATGATAAATGTAGGCATTATGGGCTGCAAGCAAAGACTAATAAAGAGAGTTGATGGTGACAGTAGCTTTCCTGCCCTGGTGAATGCAGCAGGGCTCTTTGGGTACCTGGAGCTTCTGCACAGCAGGACCTGTGCCTGGTGTGTCTATCTAGCTTACTTGTGGATGACGTGCTGTGAGTAACTTCTGCTTTGTGACATCTTCTCAAAGATGTGGCTTCTGGCCTCTTCCTTCCTAGGGAGAGTACAACTTTGGAGAAAGGTGACTTGAAGCTCAGTGTCTCTGGGACATCCCTTAGTCATTTTTGTGCTGTTCTGATAGACGGTCACAGGCTGGAGAATTAATAAAGAGATGGATTTCTCAAAGTTCTGGGGGCTGGGAAGCCCAATATCAAGGTCTGGGCATTTGGCTGCATCATTCCATGGAGAAAGTCACAAGAGAGAGATGGGGAGTGGGGTGAAGAGTGTGCTAAGGTCCTTTGTCTTCTTATAAAGCCACGAATGCAATCATGGGGATCCACTCACATGACCTCATGCAACCCCAATTGCCTGTCAAAGATCCCATCTCCAAATACCATCAATACACGAAGCTGAGGTTTAGGTTTCCAACACATGAACTTTAGGGGACACATTGAAACCACGGCACCCGTCACACACCAGAGATGGGGAATGGGAATTAGAAGGAATTGTCCTGGTAAACGGGCCAGTGCGTCACTTCAAGGCACATCCAAGATGTTTCCACCTCTGATAAGAAAAACAGAACCCTTTATGGATGTGACGAGCTAAAATGTCTCAGGGCAGCACAAATCATGAAGAGCTTTGCAAGTCAAATCAGTCTGCCCATCACATTTACATGGCACCCTGTTGGGTAATCCAGTTCCTTACTACAATGCACAAGATCTAGCCTGAATCATAGTAGGCTTGCTGCATAATTTTCGGCATAACTTCCTTTCTATACATTTATCTTATCTGCATGTATCAACTGTCCATATTAATGAGATTCAGTGTGATAATTCCATATGCATTTACAGTGTGCACTGGTCAAACCCACCCACCTTTTTCCCACGTAGTCTCCATCCCAGTCTCCAGTAATCACCACTCTACTTTCAGATCAACATTTTTTGGGGCCTTCCACATATGAGACGGTGTATGTGGCAAGTGTCTTCCTGTGTCTGGCTTACTTCACTTAACATGGTGCCCTATGGTTCCATCCACTTTGCTGCAAATGACAAAATATGGCTAAGTAGTACTCATATACATATATATATAATTTTATTTATCTATTTCTCTGTTGATGGGCATCTAGGCTGATTATACATCTTGGAAATTGTGAATAGTGCTGCAGTAAATATGGTTGTGGAGGTATTTCTTTGGTGTACTGATTTCATCTTGCTTGGCTATATACCTAGAAGTAGAATAACTGGATCAATATGGTAGATCTGTTTTTAGTTTTTTGAGGAACCTCCACTGTATTCTCTATAATGGCCATACCAATTTACATTCTTATTAATAGTGTATAAGAGTTCTTTTTTTAATATCCTTGCCAGCATTTATTCTTTATAGTAACCATTCTAATTGGGATTAGATGATATATCACTGTGATTTAATTTGCATTTCCCCGATAGTTAATAATATTGAGCATTTTTTCACATATTTGTTAGCCATTTGTATTTCTTCTTTCGATAATTGTCTATTCAGGTCATTTGCCTATTTTTATTTGATTACTTGGTTGTTTTGTTAAGGTTTTTTTGGAGATCTTTATATATTCTAGATATTAACCCTGTCAACTGAATAGATGACAATTTTTTCTCCCATTCTGTAGGTTTGTCTCTTCACTCTACTGACGGTTTCTTTTGCTGTGCAGAAGTTTTTAGTTTGACATAATCCCATCTGTTAACAGTGGCTTTTGTTTCTTGTGTTTATGGGGTTCTATCCTTTTGGACAAATCATCTTAAAATACACCAGTATCTTGCAATGTTTCTCCTCAGTTTTAGATCTTACAC
The DNA here is from genome assembly GCF_000247695.1 of Heterocephalus glaber. The sequence continues at coordinate 22,813,628 of NW_004624745.1, forward strand.
TCAGATTTTTGATTCACTTTTTGAGTTGATTTTTGCACAGGGTGAGAGACAGGGGTCAAATTTCAATCTTCTGCATATAGACATCCAGTTTTACCAGTATCACTTACTGAAGAAGTTGTCCTTTCTCCAGCGTATTTTTTGGGGGGGTGGGGTACCGGGGATTGAACTTGGGTCCTTGGGCTTGCAGGGCAGGCGGTGGAACCACTGAGCTAAATCTCTGGCCCTTCCAGTGTATGTTTTTGATGAAATTTTCAAGAACCCGTCAGCTGTAGATGTATGGATTTATTTCTGGGATCTCTATTCTGTTACATTGGCCTACATGTTGCTTTTATGCTAATACTGTACCATGTTGTTTTGTTACTACGGTTCCAAGTATGTCTTAAAATCAGAAACTGCCATGCTTCCAACTTTGTTCTTTTTGCTGAAGATTGTTTTGTTTATTTACAGTCTTTTGTGCTTCCATATGAATTTTGTGTCTGTGTTTTCTAGTTCTTTAAAGATTGTCATGATATTTTAATAGGGATTGTATTGGCTGTGTAGTTTGCTTTGGGTAGTGTGGACATTTTAATAATATTAGTTCTTCTTATTATGAACATGAGATGTTTTTCCATATTCTATTGTCTTCTTCACTTTCTTTCATCTCTGTTGTGTAATTTTTCACTGCCTTTTACTTCCATGAATAAGTTTGTTGTTAGGTATTTTATTTTTTTGTAGCTATTGTAAATGGTATTGCTTTTGTAATTTCTCATGCAGTAAATTTGTTATTGGTGTACAAAAGATCTACTGATTTTTGTATGTTATTTTGTATTTTGCGACCTTACCAAATTTAACAGTTTTAATAGTCTATTGGTGAATTCTTCAGGTTTTTAATATATAGAATCATATCATTACCAAACATGGTAACTTAACTTTCTCCCTGCCTATTTGTATGCCTTTTTATTTCTTTCTTTAGTCTAAATGTTTCAGCTGAAACTTCTAGTACTATATTGAATGAGAGGTAAGAGTGGATATCCTTGGTTTTTTTTTTGTTTTTTGGGGGGGTACCGGGGATCGAACTCAGAGGATATCCTTGTTTTATTCCTGATCTTAGAGGAAATGCTTTCAGCTTTTTCCCATTCAGTAGGATGTTGGTGATGTTTGTCACATGTAACCTTTATTACTTTGTCATATGATCTTTCTGTATGTAATTTGTTCAGGGCTTTTATCATGAAAGGATGTTGAATTTATCACACTTTTTTCTGTATTTATTAAGATCATATATTTTAAATCTTTCATTCTTTTGGTGTGATGTATTACATTTACTGATTTATGTAGGTCAAACCCTTCTTGAATCCCTGGAAAGAAAGTAGCTTCATTGAGGGTAATAATCTTGATGTGCTGTTGACTTTGACTTAGGTTTTATTGAGAATTTCTGCATCTGTGTTCATCAGGGATGTTGATCTATACTTTTCATCTGTGTGTGTGTGCATGTGTGTGTGTGTGTGTGTGTGTGTGTGTGTGTCCTTGTCTTTCATAAAAGAGTAATGCTAACCTTAGACTGAATTTGGAGGGATCCTTCACTTTAAATCCTATGGAACAGTTTCAGAAGAATTGGTGTTAGTTCTTTAGAGCATAGCCTCCTTTTTGAAGGAGAAGGTACATAGTCTGTGATTCTGGGAGCTTCCCAGCTGAGTGAATTCCATTGTTCTAGTTCCCTCTTTTACATCTTGGATTTTCTTCCCCTGCTTCCAGCTTCTCAGTTCCTTAACAACATCATGACCAAAGTACTGGTCAAGAGTTTAGAAAATCTAAGGGAGTCCACCAGATAATCAACTCTTAGCATTTCAGGGACCAGGGAGGTGAAGGATATAGTCTTCTCCCAGTGTTGGGACTCAGGGTAGTTGTTGCATAGAGAGGCAGGCCCTCATGCGCCACAAAACCCTTTTGTGGTCAGAAAAGCCCATTTGGCTCCTTTTGCTTCTACATGCAGACCTCTGGAGCCAGTCAGGAAGGTCCTGGAGAAATAGAAGGTCACAAGCCTTCCCTCCCCTCTTCCTTTTCCCAGGACTTATACTCTTGCTGTTGGTCACAAAGCTCAACCTAGCGAGGAGTTTAATGTTTCACTTCAGGGCTAAGGTGGGAATTAGGTGTTTGAGTACCAGGTTGTGTGTAAATGGCTCTGGCACTTGAAGCTGTTCCAAACGCCCAAGAGGCCAGGAAAACCAGACTCTGAAAATCCACAAGGGCCACAGAAAGGCGAGCATTGGCCAGGCTTCCAGGCCACCCAAACACTGGGGGAGGAGGTGGAACAAACCCCGCCCAAGCCCCAGGGCATGGAGTTGGCACCAAGGACTTCTGGTCAAATCTAGGACAGCGGCTGGCTGGTGGACGCTTCAAAGGACGTGGAGGACTGTAGCCCTCTCCCGCCCGACGCTGCACCTCCAGGGCCCACGCTCAAGATTCCTGGGTCGAGGTGGGAATCAGGAAGCACGAGAGAGGGAGGAGGAGCCCAAACACCTTAAGCCCGGGCCGAGCAGATTTTTCCCTGCGGGAAACCTCGTCGCCAGAGCCCAGAGTGGGGCGCCCTCCCGGAAGAGGTGCAGCAGCCCCTGCACCTCGCCCCTCGCCCCGGCACCACTGAGCAGTCAAGGAAGGCGCCCCGTTAAAGGACAGGGTTCTAGAGCCATGGCTGAGGCCGCGGAGCCCGAGGGTGGCGCTCCGGGTCCCCAGGGGCCGCCTGAGGACCCAGCGATTCTGGCAGCGGGATCGGAGGCAGAGGGACAGGAGGCTGGCGAGGGCGCAGCAGCGGAGCCCAGCGGCGAGGGGACGCGCGCGGTGGAGGAGGAAGGCGGCGGCGGGAGGGACGCGGGGCGCGCGGGCGAGGGAGGGGACCCGGGGGCAGAGGCGCAGGGCTCGAGGGGAGCGCAGGGCGGGGAGGAGACCCAGGACGGCGCCCAGGACGGCGCCCAGGACGGCCCCGCGGTGCCCCCGGCAGGGAAGGAGGCGGGCGGCGCCGAGCAGGTGGAAGAGGCCTCGGGGGAGGCTCAGGGGGACCCGGGGGACCCCGCGGCCCCGGAGGCGCACGAGGAAGCGGAGCGAGGGCTGGAGGAGCCACCGGGGTTTCGCCTAGACGCCCAGGGACCGGCAGGGGACAGCATGGAAGCTGAGGCGCCGGCGGGAGGGGCGCACGGGGTGGAGAACGAGCCCCCGGCGGAGGAGAGCGCGGACCCCAGCCCGGGGGAGCCTAGGGAGGCTTTGGGGGAGGACGAGGCGGCGGAGAGCGGGTCCCCGGGGGCAGAGGAGTCGGAGGACGCGGTCCCCGGGGACGCGAGGGCAGACGCTGGCGAGAATGGTGACCCGGGGGGGCTCCGGGAGGAGACCGGGGAGGAGCAAGGGGAGGGGGAGCCGAGCCCCGGGGGGGCCCGCGAGGAAGCCACACTGGGGCGCGAGGAGCGGCCCCCCGACGGCCGCCGCCATGGGCAGGCGGCTGAGTCCAGTGAGGGTGAGGAGCCGCAGCCCCAGCTCAGCAACCACCTGGCGGAGGAGGGCAGCGCCCAGGGCGGCGAGGAGTCCGCGCCAGTAAATGGCGGCGGGGAGGACGGCGAAGCGGCCCAGGAGGGGGACCCGGGACAGGAGCATGACATCACCCTCTTCGTCAAGGTAAATGTCCCTGCCTCCAGTCTCAGGACACCCCTTCCCACCCTGAGCCTTCTCGGATCCAGGAGGGACTTGCAGAGTGTGCCTCCCCACGCAGCACGAACTGTCACCAGGTGCTTCTGACTGCTAGAAGGTAGGCAGGGTTTCAAGAGATCTCAGGAGCGTTTGGGGGATTCTCTGAAGGACAGGAGTTTGGCGCGAGGGTAGTCAGAGGTGCGACTGTGGGATCAGCATTCCACTGTCCTTTGTCCTGAAAATCCCAACTCACCCTCCGGGTCTGGAAGTGATTAGGGAATGAATTAAGTGGAAACAACAAAAAGCGACGCGCCCTATTGGTATTGAAAGGGTGTTTGCCACAGGAAGCTCTAATCCTTGAAGAGAAAAAGAAAATGCGGACAGGTAGGTTCCATGTGAAAACTATCCCCGGGACTCAAATTCCCGAGGCCCAGAGCTGGCCAGCCATTCAGTTCCAAAAAGGCGTTCCAGTTTCACAGCTGGGAATGTGTGTCCGGGAGGAAGGTGGAAGCTTACTGACACACGGTCGTATTTGTCGAACGTTTTAACCTTTCCTTTGGAGCAATGCTGGAAGCTGGTGACTTGAACATCAGCTGTCTGTGTGACAGTATGATCGAACTCACTTGTGTCGGGAAGACAGCAATGGTTTGTCTTGTGCAGGAGTTTGTGGAGAGTCCTGTGGCAGAGGAAGTTTTGAGCTTAGACAATTTTACAAGGCATCAAAAACACACAGACACATTCAAGCAGCCTCTCACACCAAGAGCTTTGTTAAAGAAAAAAAAGAGAAAAAAGCCCTTTCTGAAGACCTCTGCCTAGACCCGGGGAAGTGGACATAATAAGGTCAAGAATGTGCGTTACACATTGAATCATAATCCTTCCAAAATCCTTGCAGGCTTATAGAAGCCAGTTATGGCCCAAGTCTCTTGGCTGAAATGTAGACAAATCCTAATAAGTAAAGAAAAAAAAATGCTTCCAAAGTAATTACCATTAGAATTTTAAGAAGTGTCTGGGTGGCCAGGAGCTTGGGTTGGAACGGGCGTGTATTTCTTCACTAGCGAGAGGCTGCTGTCCTACCATTTTTAAGGCCTTAGGACAGGGTACAGTGATCTATGGGGAAATCCCCTGACGGTACAACCCATTTAGAGGTCCTGGGAAGAACTGGGGTACCTGCTGCTGGGTGGTTCCAGACCTGGTCTGGTTGAAGAAATTTCTCATTGCTGGGGCTGAATGGCTTCACGATTTGTGCAGAGGGCCTCCTGTGACAGCTGTGAGATGCAGTAACAGCTTTCTAACTCGGCTCCCTGTCTCCTGATTCCATGCTGGGTCCTCTTCCATCAAGTCCCTTGGAAATAGCTGGTGAGGCAGGCAGGAAAAAGATCTGGTCATTTTGTCTCTTAGTGTATAATTCTTCAGTTGGTCATTGCAGAGTTTCGGGTAAACCCACATTTCAGAGCCAGGCACAAGCTCTTTGGTTTGTCATTCCTGCTTCTCATTTCTCTGGCCTTCCCTTGGTGTTGCTGGGGGTCCCCACTCCATGTAACCATGGCACTGCCATGCCAGCCATCGCAAAGCACTTTCTGTCTCTTAAGGGAACCATGGAAGCACATTCCTTCTGCTTCGAAACTTTGCAAGTGCCGCACCCCACCGTTGCCCCAGTCCCTGCTCTTGCCTGGTTGTCTGCCACGTGTCCACAATTAAGTGTGGGCTTCAGCCATCCTGGAGAGACTTTGCCGCCCCCAGTCTAGGTTGAGTGTCTATGTTCTGTCCATGTTCCACTCACACATGGCAGTGTTGTCTGTCACCTGACCTGTGTGAAGTTCATTATTATATCGCCAGTGGGGACTGCACTGTAGTGAAGGACTGAGTGTGTGGCTGGCTGCCTGCATGAGTATAGGGTGTTGATCCAGAACACAGAAGTTAGAGCCAATAGGTTTGGAATCAAATCCTGACTCTGTACTTTCTTGCTGTGTGACCTTAGGCAAGTTACTTCACCTTTCTGTACCTTTGTTGTCACAATGATTAAACTGGGGCAGTCACAGTACCTACCCTTAAGGTTCTTGTGAGGATTCAAGAATAAGTTATAGAAAGCATGGAGAATGGAGTCTTGCTTAAGTAAGCACAGAGTAAGTGCTGGTGCTTATTGCTGCTTCTGCTCAACTCACAAGAGCTTTCATTGATTCTGCACAGTTTTCTGCCCATTCCACTCTGCCATTTTTTTTTTAAGGGAAAAATCCCTCGATGTACCTAATTATTTCCATTCTCTGGGATGAGAATGTTAGGAAAAGTAAAAACACCTTTTTTCAAGATACCACTTGGCAGTAGTTAGTGTGGATTGCGAAGGCGGGGGGGGGGGGGCTAACATGGCAGCTTCTCCACGAGGTGTGCTTAGGGTTGCCTTGGGGCTCAGTTGTCAGTATATTTTTTCATTAAGGAAACAAATAGGTCTCCAAACAGTGAGATCGGCTAACTTCTGAGGGTCTCTTAGTAAGGGGCCTCACTTTTTTCTGAACCTACTGATCATTCTCTTTAAAAACACATGAAAACAAAAGACCTTAATGAAAAAAGCAAAAAACCTTTATTCTGCTGAACTTTCAAGGTAGTTTGTTTTCCTTGGTATCAGAGATTAAATCCAGGACCTTTGCTCTCAGCTACATCTCCAGAGGGCCTTGCTAAGTTGCTAAATCACCTACTCTGGGTTCGAAGTTATGCTCCTCCTCCCTCAGCTTCCCCGAGTGCTGGGATTACAGCCATGCACCATCACGCCTGGCTCCAAGTTTGCAATATTTGATTTAAAATCCTTAAGTTAAGCCAGAATAGGATTTCTTTGCTTGATTTAGTCTTGCCTGGGTCCCTCCTTGGGCTCCATTTTAGGTGAATTCTGTTTTTCCCAGTGGATGGCTGACCTGGACTTGGCTAATATGTTAGGGCAAGTGCTCAAAATTGGTTTTCTATGATGTAGTTGCAGCATAGAATTTACAGAGCTATTCCTTAAGGTGAGCACTACAATGTGTTTCTAAATATTCCTCTAGGCTTCATATGACGGCTTAGTAAACACACTTAAAATTAATTAGGCCACATTCTATTTGTGAATTTTTAACTTTTACATTTTTTTGGTAGTACTAGAAATTGAAACCAGCACTGTCACACTGAGAGCCTTTAAGTCACTAAGTTGCTGAGGCTAGAGTTAAACTTGGGATCCTCCGGCCTCAGTCTCCTAGAGTGCTATGATTACAGACATGTGCTCCCACACCTGGCCATTTCTTCTTATTTTTTAAAAGGAAAACATTGGTTATAAATATACCAGAGAGTAATGACTTACTAATGAGTAAAATGTAATAATATTAATTGCCTCAAATTGATTTTTGATTTTAGTCACCTGGGTCCTTTTTATACCCCACCTCTTTATGAGAATCGGCATGTTATTAATTTGTCATTTTGTTTTATTCTATAAGGAAGCAAGGGTGTATAATTTTAAAAGAGTCAGAACTAAATAGAACAAGCCAATGAAGACCTTGAATTACTGTGTGGCAAATTAGTTGTAATCATGCCCATTTTTAGTTTTCTTTTCTCAAATAGTTACCTGTCATCAAATTGCAGTGTAACCTTGCAATATATTTTGTTAGAAAGATTCTTTTTTTCTCCCACTCCTTTTCTCCTCCTCCTCTTCTTCCTCTTTTTGTATTTCTACTTTTTAAAAAAGTTTCAAAATACACAGCCTTGCTATGTAATCTAGGCTGGTCCTGAAAATCTTTATTTAGCCCAGGCTGGCCTCAAACTCAAAATCCTTCTGCCTCAGGTTCCCAGGTGCTGGGATTCCAGGCATGTGCTGGCATTCCTGGATTTCTTTTCTTCTTTACTCATAACAGGGAAGGGTAACAGCATAGCATAATAGCACAGCACGATAACAACCAAAAGGCTCACAGCAACTTAGTCAGCTTTGATTTCTCTAGTTCATCTTTAAGGCAAGGCCTAGGTGTGGGACAGAAATCTCTGAGACAGAGATTTCCTGGCAAATTTTACATGATTTAAAATTCCTCAGTGTGACCATTATATGATCCTGGGCCAGGATCTAAGCATTTCTTCAACTGTGTTTTGCAGAGCTCTTATTTAACCTAACACACACTTACTGCCGAGTTTCATGAGCCTCCATCAACATCACACTTGGGTTCTCGAAAGAAAATGAAACTGAGACCTCATGGAACAAAGTAAAACTCAAAAAAGACATAGGCCTCAAATAAGCACTATGAGCCAGAAATGTCAAAGAACAAAATAAAACAGAACAAAAAAATAATCAACCAAACAAACAAAAAAATCAAAAACATTCCAGGACCAACATCTCAGCAACTCCTGGTAGATCAGTAGGCTGCAGCTTTTAGTAGACCAGTAGGCTACAGCTTCTGGTGACCAGTAGGCTGCACTTCTGAGCATGTCTGGCCTGGAAGGAGCATGCTGAGACCTGTTGTTTGGGACCCAGACTCTGAGGAGCCTGGAAGGGAGATATTGCTTTCCTTACTATGTGGGTGCTTACTACATGTTCTGAAGGGAAGTGAGCAAAGATAATACTTCCGTAATTTTAGTTCTCCCCTAACATCTTATTTTTTGTAGTTTGTTTTCTGATTAATTTTGAAGACTTGCTTGTAACTTACATAAATGAAATCAGCACATGGTTACTTGACATAAGTAGACATTTTAGCAATGGCTTTTCTACAGGCATGTACATTGCACACGGAGGGTACTGGTGCCCCCCACACACATTGAGGGACACATGTGTTCTAATGTTTATCCTCATTTCTGGGTACTGCAGTAGGTCCCAGCAGGCCCTCAGTTGTTGCTTTTATGGTGATATTAGGTAGGTGGTCAGGTAGAGAGTTGATGGATTTAAGATGACAGCTAGTGAGAAGCAAAACCTGGACCCAAGCCCGTTTCCTTGCTGCCTTTGTTCAGTGTCCTTGTGAGAGGGTCAGGCCCAGTTTCCTCTATGAAGACATTTTGGTAGTGGGGCTACAACGTTGGGGTCTTTGGGGCCTGTGGCTCTGTCCTGCACCTCTGTCCTGCCTGTGCTCATGGGCCACCGCTCCCTGCTGTGCCTCATGGGAGAGCTGTGCTTCCCTGACTTCAGCCTGAGTCCCTCCTCCTCATAGCCAGTGTTCTCTTTGTCCTTGGTTTCACAGGGCCAGCCTTTCTCCTTGAGGTGCACTCTGTTCTCCTATCCCTGTGAGCATTACAGACAAGCAGGACACCTTCAGAAATACTACAGTAGGTCCTGTAAATGTGTAAAGTTGCCCGTTCTGATACTGGCACAAAGCCTAGGGTTTGGAGGGACATGGGAAAGCCCAGGCTCTGATCCATGCTAAGGTTTGAATGGCACATTGCACTGCAGGTCCAACCTGCTCACTCTGTCCCCATGCCATGTGTGGGGGGCACTGTGCTAGAGTCTGAGAACACAATGGCTAAAGTCTCAGCCCACTTTCTGATGCTATAACAAAATACTCAAGGCCTGGGAATTTATAAAGAATAGCATTTTTTTAAATGGTTTTGGAGTCTGGAAAGCCCAAGGGTACTTGGACCTGTACTTAGCATGTAGTAAGACCTTTCTTGCTGAGTCATGACATGGTGAGAAAGAGCAAGTGTGCCAGCTCAACACACTCTCTCCCTCTCTGTCTCTGTCTCTCTCTCTCTCTGTCTCTGTCTCTCATTCTCTAATAAGGCCACGAATGTCATCATGGCAACCCCACCCTCATGGCCGCATCTAGTCATGGTAGCCTCCCAAAGGTTCCATCTTTGAATATCATTAGTGTGTGAATTTGGAGATCAAGTTTCTAGCTCATGGACATTTGGAGGATGGATTCACTCTGTAGTCGCAAGCAAGGTCCCTGCCCTCCCCAAACTTGCCATTTGCATGAGGATGATATTGAACAAGGTAGTATGGCATGCGTACCTAATTTCTTCATTGGGCTGGAAACTGGCATTCCAAAGACCATGTAGTTTTTGGCCATTTTGTTTTCTCAGCCATTATTAGCACAGGGTCCAGCACATGATAGACAATTACTGATAGTAAGAAGAGATGGAGGCACTAGAATGAGGAGGAGGCTATAGGAGCATGCAGCAGGAGGCCCCAAAGATACAGGAAATACTCGTTATCAATTTAGTTGTATTTAGAAAGCCACAGTTATCTTCCTTTCTGCTCCACAGAGAGTAGGTCCCCTGATAAACTCTGGTACAAATTCTTAAAGATTTTCTAAAATGGGGTGGCTGTGATTTGAGCTCCTGTTACACTCAGTAAAATTGTTTTCATCCTAAGAGTTGAGGTAGTGAATGTTTAAATCGCTTAAACTCCTTCTTTTTCGGGACTGACTTTCTTGCTGTTTTTGTCTGATGCTGACTCACCAGCTGGACCTAATGTCTAGGCACAGTTTGGGGAAATGTTTCTGCACAATATTAATAGCTACTGGATGACACCACCAGGCTCCCTGGAGCCCATTCTACTCCTGCAGGGAGACAATATCAAGCCCATCTTCAGCTGGGGCCTTGTTTGCATCAAGACCCCTGCTTACTGCTCAAATGAACATTTTAACTCGGAGCTGTTAGTGCATAGGTACAAAATCTATTTTACTTAGTGCTGCTATGAAATTTTCTCAGTCTTGAATTTAAGACTATTTCTTGATTTTTTTAAAAACTTGTTCGATACTGTTGCCCCAGCCAGTGCTACCCTATGGTACTGAATGTTGGGGAAAATGTCATTACAGTGTGTTCAGTTGCAACTCATAGATTATCCAAGAACAAGAGGATCTAAACCCACATTCTTGTTTCTCATACAAGAAATAGGCAACAGTGTGCCTATGTCACCCAGGGCACAGACTGGCTGTGTTCTGTCTCACTCTATCCTCAAAATGGGATCTCCTGAGCATCAGACCATCAACAGCTGAAGTAGGAGGGTGGGAGGAAGAGACAGGGGTTTTCTTCTCTCACCCACTTCTCTTTCATCAGGTAAAGATTTCCACCTCAGAGTGCCGGCAGTACTTTCCCTTCTGTCCCATTGCTTGGGGGTGACTTCTATGCACCCCACTTCTAGACCTTTCTTGGGCACAGGGAAATGAGATGGCAAGATGGGGTTAGACCAGTGGTCTAAACTATGGCTTGCAGGTCAAATCCAGCCTGTTTCTGTGCACCTAAAACCTTCACAGTTTTAAGTGTAACACATGTTGCCCTTATTTTCATGGGAACATGTTGACTGTCGGCCCTGGGGTGATTTAGTCTCTTCATCTTAGTAACTTCTTATAATTGATGCATGGGAAAGTGAAGCATGGACTGAGATAACACTCGTGAAATCTTCACCTTTGTTTACTGGAATCTTTAAATGCTCTGTTATGCTTTTTATTCGATAACTTCTTAAATCCTGATGGATTAGGTACTTCCAGCCTTTAATTTCTTCCTTTCTTTTTAATTAGCAGGTATGTTTTACCAAGCACATGCACTTTCAGAATTTAACTCCATGTTGCAGGGTAAGAAGTCCTGTTCAGAACAGAGTTTGAACTGTGTGGGGTGGGATCATTTCATGCCCACATTATTCCACCTGAAAGTATTGGTGGATCACTTTGATCGTGGTGTGTGATCTGCTGAAGTAAAGTTGATACCTACAAATCAAAACCATTGTGAAAACGTGATCTGTGATGTAGTAATATCAAAATACTGTCTCTAAGGTTGTCTCCTAACCAGGTGTTCTATTTATGCTTCCATTTGCTGAAAATTGGCCAGAACGCATAGCGAATATGACAAATCTCTTTACAGTCGCCCAGTGGATTGTGGAGGATCAGGGAGGTTGTCCATAGCTTGTGCTTGCTGAATAGGAGGAAGAAATGAATACTTAACTATCAGAGGTAGTTTGGAAAGATCAGCTGGAAGTTTCCAAGGTAGTAGGTCTGTTGAAAACCACAGATTGTTTTGATATATACTGACTCAGCCTACAAGGACTCCACCTAATCTTACGTGTATGTATAAGACATACTCAGCTTGAAAATGTTCTCTAATTACAGCTTTTTGCTAGGTTCATGGACTCTCCCACTCACTGCTTCTCTTCCTTTCTGCTCTCGTTTGTTCACATAAAAGTTGAGTCTATTGATGTGAGGAGAAGCAAAAAGCTGCTTTTCAGTTTCCCAATCTGACTGATGGTGTTTGGGACCCAAGTGTATACTTAAAACAAATATTTATTGATCACTCGCCAAGCATCAGACATTGTGCTTGGGGCTGGGGGTATAACAGTGATGAGGACAAATGTTGCTGCTGTTTTTTGGAGCTTCAATCTGGAGAGGGACTGAGAGGAAGAGTTAGAAAATAGCATGAGGAGGGGGAAGATGGAGCTGGAATGGAACCAGCGGGACTAGCGGGCTGGTAGCTGAGCAGTGACCCCTGTCAAGGGGTGTGTTCGTCAGCATCAAGTCACTATAACACAGTCCTGAGCTAATCAACTTATAAAGAGAAAAGGTTTGTTTTGGTTCACAGTTTTGGAGGTTCTGGTCCAAGATGAGTTGGTCCCATTGCCTTTAGGCCTGTGGTGAGGTGGCACAGCATGAAGAGAAGCATGTGGTGGAGCAGAGCTATCTACATCATGGTCAGGAAGCAAAAAAGAGGGCAAAAGGGGATCACAGTTGCACAGTTCCTTTCAAGGACAAACCCCAGTGACCCGAAGACCTCCTGTTAGTCTCCACCTCTGGAAGGTTCCCCAGTCTCCTGACACCACCACTCTGGGGAATAAGCCTTTATCACATGGACCCATGGGGGCTGTTCCACATCCAAATGATAGCAAGGAGAGATTTGGGCTCTAGATCTCTGACCTTGAGGACGACCCATAGATTTATCTATCCTTCTGCACTGTAGTGGACACATGAATGACAGCTATATAGAAGCATGGCTACCACACCAGGCAGCAGGACTTGCCAGCTTTTAATTATATATTTTGTAGAATGGAAATCTCCTATCCCATAACATCCTTCACCTGAACCAGCAATGTCTCCCAAATTAAATTATATTGACTGATGTTGGCTTATATCTGAGGACAGTGATTTAGCTCTTAAAATCCTGTGGCACGAGGAAGATCATTTTTGTCCTTCTGTGTTGGTGGCAGGAGACTTTGGTGAGGGATATAGTTGAAAAGCAGAGTGGTATAGAGGAAGATAGCACCATCACTGCAGTACCTCTCATTTCTGTCATCTCCGGTTTTACAAAGGAGAATCAATCTGGCACCCATCAAATGTACATGCATCCCAGGATTCCCTTTTTGTTTCTGAATGTGTGACCTCAGGCCTGTCCTGGAGAAGAGGGATTGTTGGGGCCTCTTTCATAAACCTGTCTGCTGCCGCCTTCCATACACTGGGACTTTCTGCAGGAGAAGGTGGTTAGCTGCTGAGGGGCAGAGAAGCCCTGGTGCCATTCTGGCCAAGGCTTTATGCTTGTCTTTTTCTAATTTTCTGGGGCCTTAGGATGCTGCAGTGCGGTAGGCAGGACCTCTCCATGCATCCCAGCAGTGTCCCCAGCAGTACCTCTGACCCTCTCCAGCTGCAGTGGGATGCAGGGATGAAGAACCAGACCAGGGAGGTCATTCTTTTCCCTGGTTTGAGCCGCACATGGGCCCTTAGGACAGTGGCCACACTGAAACACTGGACATATTACAGCTGCCCCGTGCTTTGAAGGCTGTACAGAACAAAGTTGTCTTTGGTCTGGAAATCTAGTGACACTAGTTTCTCCTGAAATGAGGAAAATTAACACTTTTTTGTGTCTTTGGTGTCAGAGCTCTGGAGGCAACTTCAAAGAACCCTGGGAAGATGTAATCTCTCCCCAGCTTTGTTCACTTTGTTTTAACTCCAGGTTGGATGCCTTCAATTCTGTTCCCATGAATAGACTGGGTGAAGTTTTGGGTTACACTCAGTGGCTTCTTAGTGTCACTTAACCCTTAAAAATTCAATGCTTAAGAAAGCTCAGAGGTATTAATTAGCACATCAGATATGGAGGGAACATTCTTTGCTAACTGCCATTTTAGCAAATGTGTTATGATTCTTTGAATTGAAATAGCACCAATAAAGGTGGCCCCAGTCATTGAGTTTTGGCAAACTAAGTACTACAGATATGAAGCCCTGCCAATCACTGAATATAAAATAATGACTCTGATATCTTTAGACACTGTTAATGTTTTCTTTAACTATTTCAAGTGAGTAAAGAGCTGGGTCTATAGGTATGTGATTTGAGCACTTGGGCATACCTTGGAATCATATAGTATAGTACATTAAAAACAGCAGCACATTGTTTAGCATGGCTTTTATTGAGAATTGGGCTCTCATTTCCTCCCTCGGAATATGACTTGACCTTTTTGACTCTTGGTAATCAGTAGAATAATGGCAAGATGATGTTAGATGAATTTTTTTCATGGAAGGCTGCATAACTTCACTGACCATCCTGAGGTCACCATGAAGGAGGAGGCCACCTATAGGTGCTCCACTCAGCAATCCTGGCTCAGCCCAGCCTTTCAGCCATGCGTGTAAGATGCTGGATGACCTGTGAGAAGCTATCTTGTCCTCCTCCCAGCCCATCCACCAGTTGAGTACAGCTGAGTGAACTTTGTCAGTGCTACATGGGACCAAAAGACCTAAATTTGTGGTAGCTTTTTACACAGCACTTGGTGACTGGGACATGTAACTTGTTTCCTCTACAGTGGTGAACTCTGGGTGGATATGAAGGCAGGGCCAAGGCGGGAGGCATGGAGTAGTTTAAGGAAGTTAGAGGGGGCCTAGTGGAGGGAGGGAGTCTCTGTTGCCAGGCCTTCCATTTGCTGCTGCATTTTTCCCTTTTGAGTCACTATAGGGATTGGAATACTCCGTCATTCAAGAACATAAACCACAGGGGTGTATAACAACAGGCTGCATTATTAAGCAGGCTTTCCAGAACAAGATGTTCCTTTGTTGTAATAATTCCTCGTGAGAATTTTACAAGGAAATAAGCTTTTCATCTCCATGCAAAAGCTTCAGTTGGTATCAGGCCATATTATTAAATCAAGATTAAAAATAGCCCTGGCATTTTTCAAGCATAATTCATATATGAGACAATGTGGCAGGTGCCATTTAATTTGTTCAAGTACTTTGCACCACTTGATTCCACCTGCTGTGAACAGTGAGCACCCACATTGCTAAGCCTTTTGCCAGAGTTTAAAGCTGGAAGCTGAGTGGTTCCATAATTAAGCTCTGTGGGTTGACCACTTCATCCAGTTACTAATAAATTAATTATTATAACAGTTGAAAAGAATAAATGCTATACATACTTGGAAATATATGTAGGATTAGGAAGCTTTTTTTTTTTTTTTGAAAAATTCAGACCCATGTTTCATGGTTTTAAGGTCTATAATATATTCCTCAGGATTTAGGTGCAATGATGAATGAAATTATTTCTGAGTTCTAGGATGTGAAAAGTGAGAGGCCTGTTTCCTGGTGGATCATAATCCCCCTCTACAGCCAGGAGCAAGCAAACGGATAACACATTTCCCCAACAGCATGAAATAAATGCAGCTCCCCACTTTCAGGGGACAGACGCCCTAAAGCACTGGTTAAGTCTAGCAACAAAGTCAAAGTCATTGTAGAAAGTGCTATCCACTGTGTGGCCTTTTATTTGTTTCACAGGGAATTACTCAGTTATTCTCTTCTAAAATGGACCTTGCTTCACTTCCCATAGCCTTTTTCTTCATGCCCTGGAGGAAAGTGTGGTGTGTAGTATTTGTGTCTTGGGATTAGCTGGCGTAATGACAGTGAACAATATCAGCAGAAGTAAGGATGTGGCGGGCACCACGACCTTTCTGTTCATCCCTCCTAAGTGTGGCAAGAGAGAAGACCCATCCACCTATCAGACACTTAATCTGCGAGGAGCCTTATTTCTGCCCTTGGGTTTTGTTGGTTGTTGCTGCTTTCACTGGTTTTTTTTCTTTTTTCTTTTTTTGTCTCTTTACTAAACAGCAGGCAAAGAAGACGAGGGACAGAGTGACAAGGATCAGTGGGCTGGTTTCCAGTCCCGTTAGGTTCCCTTTGCCCCACAGAGAGGCTAGAGAAACCTCGACGCTTTCCACATAGTCTGCACAAATGTCTGCCTGTCCCCCATTTCGCTTGCCCTCACCGCTTTTGACCGCAAAGTGGGAGACATGGGCCACACCAGTGGTTTCGCTCTGTACCTAACCAAGAGGTGGGGACCGGACTATGGGGATTCCTAATATGCTGCTATAAACTGTGGAGGAAGGAGCTGATATCCCTTCCTCAGTCTCTATGGGAGACTTGAAAACAGGAACTTCAGAATTTGCATTGGGGTATCAAATTCTGAGGGCTGCAATGCCAGGCTCTCCCCAAGCAAAGAAGCTTTCCTGTATTCTATGTCCCTTATGAAGGCATCCTTGTCCCTTATGGAAATTGTGAACTTGGTTAGAAACTTAGACAATATGAACTGGTGCTCTCTGTCCAGTTTCTATCAGATGTATCTCATATTATCTTTGTCACCCTCTTAAGATTTATATATGCGTTAGAATACTTTCCACTTTTTTTGTTTTGCTTAAATTCTTTTATTGGTGCATTTTAGTATACAATATGTTTACATTTATCATTGGGTGCTTGTACCTGTACATGATGTATCTTGGTTCTTATTTTTTCCCCATTCCCTGTGCGCCCTTCACCCCCTCCACCCTTCCTTATTTACATAGACTTTGTTTCCATTTTTTTCTTTTCTCATAATTTTCCTTTTCCCTTCTTTTCTTTCCCCTTACCCTCCCACTTCCCTTACCCCTTTGGACCTTTTCTTCCTATTTCAAATTATCAATTATTCATTTTAATAATTTTAATCCTTATTTACACTTTCAGTTTCTCACACTAGAGAAACTATTCAGTATTTACATGTGTGTCCTATTTATTTCACTTGAGTATGGCCTCAGTATGCATCCATTTAGCTATAAATGTCTCTAGTTTGTCATTCTTTATGGCTGAGTTGTACTCCATGTTATAAAAAAATCACATCTTCTTTATCCAGTCTCCAGTTGATGGGCACTTGGGCTGTTTCTAAGCTTTAGCCATTATGAACTGTGCCGCTATAAACATGGGTGCACATATATCACTGTGGTATGATTCTTTTAATTCTTTTGGCAAGATATCCAACAGGGGGATAGCTGGGTCAAATGGGACCTCTAGCCCTAGTTCTTTGAGGTATCTCCACACTGATTTTGATGGTTATCTCTGATTGACAACCCACTGATCAGTTCATAGCTGAATGGGCTATTAGAAGGTGGTGGCCAGTTGGAAGCGGTTAGTCATTGGATTTGTGTCTTTGATGAATATACCTTTTCTCCAGCACTCTTCCCCTTGTTCTGTTTCCTAGGTGCCATAAGGTAAGCAGCTTTCCTCCATCATGTTCTTCTGCCATGATGTTTCTGGTTTGCCACAGGCCTCAAAGCAATGGAGCCAGCTAACCATGGACTGAAACCTCTGAAACCATGAGCCAAAATAAAATTTCTTTTTCTGAGTTGTTTTTCTCAGGCATTTGGCCACAGAAATGCAAAGGTGACTAAAACAATATCCCTTTCCCTTGTAGAACTGTGAACTTAGTTACAAACTTAGTATGGACTGATGTTCTTTGTATTTGCTTTATCTCATTTTTTTCTTGGTCCCTTAAGGTTTATTTATGCTTTAGAACACTTTATGTTCCTTAGGTCACCCACCTCCCAATGATGTGGTTGATTGGGCATTTCTGTAAAAGTTATTACTTTGGCCCTTGGCAGAAAAAACAATCCTCTGTGATGCCATAGTTCCATGGGGAAACCGATCAACACATAAATTCTATTGACATCATCTTTTTCAGGATTGTAGGCTGCGTATTAATAATCTCCTCATGAGCAATATCAGTAGGTGATGTTTCAAGATGAGAAGCCTTAAGTCTGTAGTTTAGATTTTCAGAACTAGAACCCTATAGCATACCTTATTCTGGTGGATTAGCCATTTGAGGCTTGTTGAGTGTTATTTATTAACACTCAACTAATGGCATTTGAATAAAAATGCAAAGAATTAAAAACTCCCTGAAATTATGTACCTTGTTCACAAGAAATAATTTGTGAAGTGAGTTTAGGCTCTGCATTGCTTCAACACCCAACACTGGAAGTGGGATTTCAGAAAGTTCTCAACACCACAGGGACACAAAACTAGGTCTGGAACAGTGAAAAGTGGGTGAAACTCTGGAACCCAACTTTCAGGGCAGCCCTTTCCTCTTTCCCTTTGTCACTGTACCTTCTACCTTAAAGACATGTTTACATGTCTATGACACAGAGCATTTCTGTTCACAGTGCCCTGAGGTGCTGATTAGAAATGTGTTTTGGGGGTCATTGATGATTGATTGACTCATGTCTTTGTTCATTGATTCAGTGAGTCTTAAGCATTCCAAATTCCATAAAATTATTTTTGTACAGTTTTGCATGTTAGGGATTTAAGGTTTCTGATCACTTCACATAACTGGCTCCTTTGAAAACAGGAGTCTACATGTTTTGCTCCTCCATTTGAGTGTGGGGATTTCTTTTTGTTTGTTTGTTTTTGCAGACAGAGTCTCACTGGCCTTGAACTCACTATGTAGCCCAGACTTGCCTCAAACTCTTGGCAATCCTTCTGCCTCAGCCTCCTGAGAGCTGGCATTCTGGGCGTGTGTCACCACGTCTGATAGCTGTGGGGCTTCTAAGACGCTGGGTCAAGGTTGGGATGCTGAAACAGCTGGTCCCTCTCTTCTCTTTGGGGTGTGGGTAGGAGGGAGTCATACCACTTGCCAAAGAAAGCACGCGGCATAGAAATGACTTCCTTCTAATAAAGCCTGGGTGTTCGCCTTGACCAGCAGGCTGTGTTTCTCCTTGTTTAGAGAGCAGCTGGTCCCTTCGGGCCTTGGGCAAGGCCCTTTCCCCTTACATTGGTCCAGCTAGGCCTCAGTGGAAATGGGGGAAGGTAAAGCTTCCAGGTAATTCTGTAATGTCTGAAATATCCTAAAAGCTCTCCATTTAACTGCGAACATCTATAGTGTAGAACTATCCCTGTCAAAGAACTTTCAAGTTTAGCTAATAAATAAATTATCTGTGATCAAGGAAACCTTGAATTTATAGGATTCAGTGACTACTACAAAGAAATGCAAAATGAAGTCTAGTTGTTTATAATTGGGATAGTCAGCCCTCCAAACATAGTTCTAGTAAAATTTAGTGAGTTTCCTAAACTCCACACTTTCAAAAACTTCTGATTCTGATTTTCCTTTTTTTAAAGTGAACTTTTCGTAGTTTATACATAAAATGATATTTTGCTTTCCTGGTTGATTCTTTGGTCGCCTCTCACTGAGCAAAGTGGCAGCATTCAGGCTAAAATAACATTTGCTTTGAACCCAAAGCCTGTGAAATCTGAGGCTTGGGTTTAGTAAAACAGGGTTATCTTCACATGTCCATGGCCAGGAAAAGGGGAGTGTGGGGGAGAAATCACCAGGTTGATATGGTGTAGCTCTCTTAGACATGAAGTGATAGTGCAGTTTACTGAGTGTGGATTCAAATGAAAAATCCCACACCACTGGACCACTGATCTGGCATGTGATCCTACAGTGCATTATCTAGTCACCTGCCTCCTTTACAAGCATTTTTGGCTGGGATGCTCATTTGTTTGCTGCTGTGGAAGTTCTTCCATTAAGCAAGACGATTGGAAGAGAAGCTAATGACCTAACTGACCAGAAATGGCTCTTGTTTTAAAAGCAAGCAGAAGTTTTCAATGAACATGTGATCCAAAAGACTTATTAAGAACTTCCAGTTTGGAAACCAAATCTACTTCGTCTCCTAGGTAGCTATTTTGCAATATTGTGTTTTAATTCTAGATTGTGTATTTACTTTCATAGCTATGGTGAGCAGCTGTAGCAATTAATATGACTGCTCAAAAGTACCTGAAAGGGGAGAGATCTGACTAGCACATCTTTACAATATAAAGCTTATGAAGAAGACAAGAGTATTCACCTGGCCTTGTGGGAAGGTATAGAAAAATCTCAAAAATGTACCCTTTTGGTTTGTGGATGGGGAAACAGGCAAAATTGTCACCTCCTGGAAAGGTTAGTGGTCACCTAGATTCCCTCTTGTAGATTGGGCTGGGAAGACCACTCTCAGCTTGACAGACTGTAGCCTTTTTTAGATGGCTCTCTGGGACACAGGGTTTTGTGGAAGGCTAGTAGGGGCAATTTTAGACATTTGTATTCCTTCAGATCTTGAACATCATACAATACAGGTGATCACCTGAGAAGTTAATCACCAAGCCTACGATTTCTGCCATCCTTTAATGTTAAAAGGGAAGCATTCTAAAATCCACACTGGTCCTAAATCCTGCCTCGTAATAATTCCCTTATGAATCCTGAAGATATTTCTGATTTACTGCCTAGTTTCTATCTGAACAAAAAGCCTGAAGAGGTCCCAGCTTCCAGCTGCAGAGAACTTTCATATATTGGTCATTGACACCAACCAGAGTGTGTTTAAAACCCTGCCCTTTGTTAACAGATAGCTCCAGGCCTTCAGTCTCCTTTATAGTTTTAAACTTTCCAAAGAAAAATGAAGAGAAAGCAGGTACCCATCTCCACTGTCAAGAAGAAACATGTTCCGAAAGAGGTTTGCAGAAGAGCTAGAGAATTCTGAACAACTTGAGAAAGCTGGGTTTTAATACCTTAGAGAAAATTAGGATTACTTTTCTACCACCTACTTTGCCCAGTATATGAGGTGACTCTCTTCTTTTACCCTCTGTGGTTCCTCGCAGTATTCCCACCATCAGTTCTTCAATAGGGGTAAAGAAATAATTTGTAGAGCTTAAATTATTATTTTCCTAACATGAGCCTAGTATGCACTGTCTAGCTGCTGACTTAAAATTAAGATGCACTTTTCTTGCAATCCTGGGAATCAATCTCAGGGGCATTCAGCCACTGATTAACTCCCCAGCACTTTTTAGTTTTTATTTTCAGACAAGGTCTCACTAAGTTGCCCTGGATGGGCTCAAACTTTCCATTCTTCTGCCTCAGCCTCCCAAGTAGCTGTGATTACAGGCATGCACCACCACACCTACCAAGATGCATGTTGAAAGGCACAGCATTCAAGGACCAGCTGTGTTTGGGTTCAGTGTTTGCAGTACCTAGGACAGAATTCCCTGAGGTCCAGGAGGCTTGTCGAGGCTGGGGAGAACAACTTATCTAGTTTCCCCCAGACTTTCCTGTTTTGAAAACTGGAAATCCTATGTAGCAGGAAGCCGCCAGGTCCCGGGTAAATCTAGATGGTTTAGTTCCTCACAGGGGCTAATAACTAGTGACATTTTCCATCAGAGCTTATTTACAGGTGGATGTGGTTAAGGGGGGAATAAATCTGAAAGTGGATCTCATGGCCACTAGGGGGCACAAACGACCTCTTGAAGAGTTCCCGCAATTTGACATTCGAAGCTACGTCTGGAAACCTTAGCAAACGCCCAAGATAAAAAAGAGCAAAGGGTCTCAGGTGGACTCCTCTTGAGGTACAGATGTAGGACATGCCCTGTTAGATTTTTGGTCATATGAATCCTGAAATGAGTCTTGCCAAATTAAAAGACTGGGAGAAGGCTATCTGGATCCCACTCCAGAGTTCCATCCGGGATTGTCCGGCAGAGGCAGTGGCCCCAAGGGTGATGGGGAGGAATGAGCAGGGCTCCCAGTGCTCCAGGAGTTCATGAGTCCACACAGAGGACCTGGGCTCCTGGCTTGGGGGGAGCAGGTTTAACACAAAAATCCTTACCTCTCCTCCTTGGTGACTGTGGCCATGTCACAAATCCTTGTGAAATGAGTCAAATGGCTCTGTGCAGGAAGTCTCTAGAAATTGAGTACTACCCGCTTCAGGCTTTCTCCCCGTGTGGCTGATTAACAGATGACCTGCTGAACTGTCTTTGAAAAGGTTTCCAATTCCCATGTGGGAATTGAGCTGTATGAGTTTCCTCTTGCCTTTGTGACAAACTTCCGCAAACTTGGAGGTTTAAGACAATGAAAATTCCTATAATCCCACCACTGGGAAAGCTGAGGCAGGAAAATTCAAAGTTGGAGTTGCACCAGGGGCAATTTAGTGAGACCCTGTCTCCAAATAAAAAACACAAAGAGCTGAGGATCCTCGGTACCACAAAAACCAAACCAAAACAGTTCATTATGTTACAGTTCTGTTGGTCAGAAGCATGACATGCATCTCGCTGCACTGGCACTAAGGCACCTGCAGGGCTGGGTCCTCTTTGGAGGCTCCGGGCAGAGTTCACATCTTCGCTGCTGCTGGTGCTGCCTGCTGTCCTTGCCTGCTGGCCCCTTCCTCTGTCTTCACAGCTGATAACATTTCATCTCTCTGACCATTCTTCCTTAGTCACTCTTCTTGTCACTGCTGAGACCTAACATCTGACACCTGCCACTTAAAGGAGGGGAGGTTTCTTTGGCTCATGACTTAGAGGGTTCAGTCCATGGTCGCCAGCTCCAGGGCAGGAAAGGAATGGTGGAAGGGTCTGGGCAGAGGAAAGCTGCTCAGGTCTTGGTGACCAGGAAGCAGCGAGAGACGGGAAGAGCAGGGAGGTGACACATTCTTCCAGGTCCCCTCAGTGACCGCCTCTTCTGCCCAGAGCCTGCTTAGCGCCCCTATGCTACAGTCACTTCCAAAAGCTCCACCTATGAGCACAGGAGGCCTTTGGAGGACATTCTCCATCTAAACCAAATACTTCCCTGCCCAGTCAAATCTTTCCTGACTACTTCTCACTTTTAGGGATTCACGTGACTATTGGGCCCGCTTGATCGTCCAGCATTATCTTCCTGTCTCCAAACCCATAACTTTGGTACTGTTTGCAACATTCTGCCAGGCAGAGGAGCGTATCCACAGGTGCCCCAAGTGAGGACGTGGAGCTCTTCGAGAGGCCATTGTGCTGTCCACTGTAGCAGAAAACAGTCGTAGAGTTTGTTCTCTCACACTTTGTCATCCTTATCTAAGGTCATGTGCACAGGGCAGACTTGTTTAGGAGAGTTGGTGGCTATTTTCCTGGATGCTGTGGAACTGCCCTGCTGGCTTTCACTGATACTTTCAGAGAGAGTCTGAAAAGTCTTTTTTCTGTGCTTATAAGTGGCCTCAGCTGGTGCTCAGCACTCTGTGGATGCTTGTATTGAAAGCTACTCAGGGCCAGTGCAGGCACTGGTTTTACCCGCCTTACAGAATTTCTAGACCCAAACATTTTTAGCCAGCAACACGAATCATGCTATGCAGGGCTGTGATTAGATTAGAGGATTAGAGGAGATTGGACAAGTAAGTCTTCCTTAGAAGACCCTAGGCCCTGCCTGCCCCTTTGGAAGCAAAAGTTCGACAGTCCGGCCAAGTCCACAGCTTTGCAGGACTCCCTAGTTTCTAAAGGTGGATGCCAGCCCTGGGCAGGGGTCGGGGGGTCTGTTAATCAGGCAGACGGACTCATTGCACTCAAGGGGTGGGGGAGGAGGATGCAAAGCCAACCTCATTGTCACCCTGGTTTCTTGCAAACGTTCCCTAGGCAGGGAACAGGAGATGTTGCCCATGGCCACCGAAGTCACCATTGATGCTGTCAAATATCTTCCTCCTACTGCCCCAGCACACAAGGTTTGATAGCCTCAACCCAGGTCCATTTTCTATCTCCATCCCTGTGCCATTTGTACCTTATAACCTGCTTCTGAGCCCTGCCCTCTTGTCCTTATCATTAAGATTCATGTAGGCCACCCCCAGTCTTTACTGCACAGCCATGGGAGAAACAAACCAGAGCGGGCCAAAGACTCTGGGGAAGGACCCTGATGGAGGGGAAGCAGCAGCCCCCTCTCTTTGCCCAAGGTGGCAGACTCTAGCTGACTACGTGGATTCAAATCCTGCTGTGTAGCCCTGGGTGTTTCTCTACCTCTCGATCTTTCCTTGTGTATCAGTGGAGGTGGTGGTAGCACCTATATCTGATAGGGTGGTTATTAGGATTAATTGAGTTAATACAAGTAAAATGGTTAGAACAGTGAGCAGGGCAGAGTAAATGCTATGTATGTGTTAGCTGCTGGCTCTTTCGGGGGTTCATATTCCCATTGGTAAAGCACAGAGCTCGAATCTGTAGCCTCCTTAAGGCCTCAGGGATGTTATTTTGAGAAGATGCGTCTACTTAAGAATCTTTTTACAAGGACAGGTGAGAGCTAAATTCTGAGGTAACGCGAATGAGTTGATACTGATCTTTCAACCCTAAATTCTCAGAGGAGAAGGCACACGTTTGGGGCACCAGGGCACCCAGTTCTCACAGCTGCCAATGGCTGGGGGAGGCCCAGCAGGGCTTCCTACTCATCTTGGACTGAGGTTCAACTTTGTCTTTTTCATCGCAGAAATTGTATGGATGATCAAAGAGAAACTGGGAGAGCAATTTAGGAACTTAAAAATGAGGAGGTGCTCGTTTCTGGCCCTTGAGGGGTGCCCTTTGGTCGGGAGTGTCTGGTGCCCTAAGATGGGTGGTGCTGGGCCCCCCAAACTCATCCCCGATTTCCCTGCTTCTGGGTTGAGCTGAGACACAGGCTGCCTTGCAGGTGGGCTGCCAGCTGGGGTGGGGGACACTGGCTCTGGCCGAGAGCTGGCTCTGTGTGCACTTGGGGAGGTTTGCCAGGCTGGTCTTCCTGTACCTCCACAGACCTTTTCCCTGTTTGTCTCCTTCCCTGGAACTGACAGGTCCTAGTCCGGGGCGTCACAGGCACCACTGCCCAACCCGCCTGTGCTGAGGTCCTGGTGGAGGGAGCAGAGGTCTGTCTGGAATAAGTGAACACGTGGCTGGTGCTGCCAGGAGACACCGCAGAAGGCTGACATGGTGCTGCCCCCAAAGAAGGTCACCAACAGGAAACTAGTAGGGAACAGTTGGGTGCTAAACCAGGCAGAACCAATGCTATTGTCAACAGGGCCTCAGAAAAGGGAGAGAGACCAGAGAGTCATGGAAAGGGACATAAAGGGAGAACAGTGCACCTACATGGGAGCAGATGGAGGGGGACTACTTTAGGAGACGACTTGGGATCACTAAGCATGTTGCATTTGGCCCAGAAAAGGACAGTGTTGAGGAGAGCAACTGGCTTGGTGGGCAGATACAGGATATAGGAGGGAGGGAAGAGAAGGAAGGAGAGAAGAAAGGGAGGCAGGGAGGTAGTAAAGAGGCAGGGAAGAGGAAAGAAGGGAGGGAAGAAGAGGGAGGAAGGGAGAGAGGAAGGATAAAGAAAGGAACGAGGCGAGAGGAAGAAGATAAGGAAGAAAGGTGGGGGAGGGAAGGAAAAGAAGGAAGGCGGCAGGGTATCAAGAGTCCCAGGGTGTCACCCTTCCGTGTGTTTCCAAGGTAACATGTCATTTCATTCTCCCCCAGCACGAAGGGGCAGTGCTGGGGGCCTCGTGTGGTAAGAGAGGAGGAAGAAGCGCTGCAGGGCGGGACGACCTGGCCAAGTCACACCGCCTGCGAGCAGTGGGCTCCTGGGCGGACTTAGCTCACACTCCAGCAGAGTGGGCTGGAGAAATGGCCTCCTGTCAGGGTGAACCTTGCGCAGGCACAGGAAGCGCTGAGGGGCTAGAGAGCCGGTAAGGAGAGACAGCTGTGTGCAGCTTGCCCTGGGGACGGCAGCTGCGGCCCTGGAGCCTGGACAAGAATGGTTTCAAAGGCAGCCATGTTGTGCCCAGGAGGACTGACCCTCAGGGAAGAGCCAAGAATCTGCTTTCCTTCTTGAGCACCCGGCTGCCTCCAGAGTGGGAGAACAAGAGAGGAATGTATTCAGCTAATCCTGTTTGTGGCTTCCGGCAGGTTAACATCTCCCTGGGCCTCACTTTCCTCATCTGTGAAATGGGAGGAATAACAAGCCATATCTTGCAAGATTTTGCGAGCATTAAATCTGATAACACCCATCAATTACTTGGCACCATATTGAAATCAGAGGAAGTAGTCAGCGAGTGCTATTATCAGTTTTAACATTTCACCTTAGCGTTTGATTATTTTTGAAGGCCATTTCCTTCCAGAACATTCTCATTCTCATGTTTAACCACTGTCCTGCCGGGGCCTGGTGGCTTTCTCCTCTCATTCCTTGCAAATCACTCTCTCTAAGGGGGAGGTAGATCGAAGATACCTGTCCCTCGGCTCCCCTGGCTCCCTTAGTGCCACCTCCAGAAGCCAGGAAGGAGACCAGTCTTTTTCCTTTTAGAGCAGAGGTTTGGGTATGGTTTCTTCCCTGGAGCGCATCGGCCCCACATGGTCAAGGTGCACGCAGTTCCCCAGATGTTCTCTTCTCTCAGCCTTCACCTAGAGGCTGGTGTGGCTCCCAGACACAAAAGCAAGGCCAGGGCCTTCCTGGCTGAAGATCTGCTTGGGAAGGGACTTTAGTTCTTAATCTTTACTTATAATCAGGATAAGATGTTTACTTTTTGAGAGAGAGAGAGAGCGAGCGAGAGAGAGAAAATCAGTGTTTCTTTAAGGACTATACCATTTGGCATGAAAATCACACTAATTGAGACTTGTTAAAGAGTACCCTAAATCGGGCTGGGGATTTGGCTCAGTGGTTCTGGCCCCTGCCTCGCAAGTGCAAGGTCCCAAGTTTGATCCCTGGTACAAAAAAAAAAAAGCACCCTAAATCTATAATTGTCTATTCTGGCATGCTTGTGTTTGGAAGGCTAATGCTGCTGCTGATGATGATGACAATAATAGCCACCTTTATTGGATGCCCAGCCTATTCAAGTATATCAATGTCTTTTGCTCCATTTTTTAAAATAGGAAAACGAAGGCTTGCGGGGGTCAAATGAGGCCCCATGGTTAGTTGGTTGCGAGGCTACTTTCCCGGCCTCTCCCAGGCTGATACCTGAGCTTGCTTCCCGTGACCATGTTGTCTCGGGGAGACTGGCTGTTACTTAGAAACAGAAGCTTCAACTTAGGTGTGTGGGGGGATTACTGTTTTTTAATGTATAGAATTACTTGAAGCAGAATTAGTCAAAATCAAGACATCTTAGTTATTTTAAAATATTGCGTGTGGAGTCATCACCACACCAGGTGCCTGGGAATACAAGGGTCTGGGGACACTTTGCCTCTGAGATTCAACCAGCTGGCTGTCTCTCTGCCTCGCGCTCCCGCCTCCTCCTCCTTTCCGTCCGTTCCCATGGGAGTGTTATTGGGCGATCTCTTAGCAGTGAGAATTTGTGGGGTTCGGAAAGGAAGAATGTTCGTGGGAAGTGGTGCTAAAAAGAGAGGAGCATCCTGTGAGGTACTTTCTGGGGTTCACCAGGCTCCAGTCCCTTTGCAACAAATGCACGGAGGCCTGTGGTCATTTTTCTGGTTTTTCCTGCAAGCCTGCAAGTGTCAGGGCTGGCGGGAGCAGCCCTAATAAAGGAAGATAGGTCCCTGAGCCCAAACACATACCGCGTGAGGGTTAGCGAGACCCCACAGCCTCCACGGACGAGTCCAGGGAAAGGGCAGGCTCCCCTGGGCTTCGGGAGAGACGTCTCTTGGGCCTGAGGCCTGAGACCTCTGTGGTTGGCCATGAAATCTATGTTCGGCTGCCAGTTTTTTGGTTTTTTTTTTTTGGTGCCGGGGATCGAACTCGGGTCCTTCCGCTTGCGCAGCAGGCGGCAAAACCACTGAGCTACATCCCCGGCCCCTCCACTGCCAGTTTTTGAAGTGTTTGAGGCTGCTGTACTGTTGCCAAAGGCCACAGGGAGGAATTCAGGGTGGTAGGTGGGACACGGAGAAAGTCAGTCATTTCCCTTCTGATTTCCTTGAACTCTCTCTGGCTGTCCTGTGTTCAGCTATAATTGAAATGTCCTCTCCAAAACTCATGTTGCTGGTTTTTTAATTTTTTTTTTTTCACCTACCGAGGACTGCATTGAGCTACATCCCTTGTCCTTTTTTAATTTGTTAAATTTTGAGAGAAAGCCTCTCTAAGTCACTAAATTACGCAGCCTTGGCTTGAACTTGCAATCCTCCTGTCTCAGCTTCCCGGACTGCAAGGATTATAGGTGTGTACTCCCATATTTGGCTTCCCTGGGGCCTTTAAGAAGTGCTTAAAACATATGGGCTCCACCCTTAAGAAAGGGAGTGTTATCATGGGAGTGGATTGGTGGCTTGGTGTGAAAGTGCTCTCTCTCTCTCTGTCCATGTGATGCCCTCCACCATTCTAGGATGCAGGAAGAAGCCTCTCACCAGCAGCTGGCACCTTGATACTGGACTTTCTGGCCTCCATACCATGAGGTGGACCTAAATCACCCAGTCTGATATTTTGTTATAGCAGCAGAAAATGGATGGAGACAGCTCCTGACAGAGACCCCTGGCTGGTTCTTTAGGCCCAGGTTCCTCTTTGAAGAGAGCGGACTGTGGCCTCCCACAGCAAACTGCTGCCTGACCCTTCTCTTAGCTCCTCTCCTTAGCTGTTGTTTGTACTCGGTCTAAACTGCCTCCCGAACATTGGAAACAGCAGCCCATCATTCCTCACTGATTTTCTCCTCTTCCCTACAAAGCAGCCAGATCAGCTATGTTCCCCGAGTCCCCCTGCCAGACTTTGTCTTTTACCTCATTCCTGCAGGGACTAAGAGGTTTTCCTGTGCCCAGCATACACACTCTGCTGCCTTGGTGACATCCAGTCATCAGAAAGAGCAGTGAGAATAATACTGACTTATTGCCTCTTTCTTCATCTTTCCTCTGTCCCCCAAATTGTTTGCATTGTATTTGGGAGGAGCAAAGTGCTTACTTTACATAATGTGCTTGCCATTTAAGCCCATATAGAATTTTCTAGAAAGAAGGTTGAACCGAGAAGGTAGAAAATCAAGATGGTAGCCAAGAAGGTAGGAAATCAAGAGTCCCCCTCTTAGGGGAATGAGAAGGTGGGTTGCCGAGGAGATTCCAAGAGTATACTGAGGGGTGATCAGCCCATCAAGGCCATTTGGTCCTTTGAAGGCAGTAGTGGGCCAGGAGTTGTTTTTGTGGAAAGTGGCCGTGTGGGTGGTGTCCTATGCCTATAAATTCAGACCAAAGGAGAGGTCATTTGTCTGAAGCAAAAATACAGGAAATTAAAAAAAAAATCTCTTCCACAAATTCTTAATGGAGTAAGCATGGAAGGTGGGTGGGAAGAGGTTCTGATTTAAATAGGGCCTGTGTGGAAGATAAGCTGCTGACCTTACATCACCATTTGGACCTTTCCATGCACACTGTGGGGGCTCTGTCTTAGGCAGTGGGTGCAGGCCAAGACCCAGGCAAATTACTGCTGTCTTCCAAGTGGTGCAGGTTCTCAGAATATGTCGTAGGCATCTCACTTTCTTCTTTTGAGAAGTGCCACAGTAGGTCCTCCAAAAAGTCAGATTTGAAAGGCAATCCTACAAATTTAGGTCATCCAAGTACCTAGTTCTTTGCTGGAAATAAACGACATTCTGATCTCTCCAACTGCTTAATTGGATTTTATCGAAATGCATACATACAAAACCTTCCCCTGAAGGCTGAGAACCCTGCTGAGAAATTTAAGTGCAGAGTGCAATTAGCTGGAGAGAATTATCAGCATTGGGAAATAAAACTTCATAGGCCAGAACATCCCAATTATGGCGACAGTGTCAGTTACCCACCCTTAATATCTATGTATTATCCCATCATCTTGTCTGTTAATGAATATGGCCGAGACCATCCGTTCCCATTATTGCTCAATAATGGGCTATGGAGGTGGTGCATCTTCGCCTTTATTTTTGCTGGCACATCCTAGCACTGCAGCACATTAAAGTAATAAAATTAGGCAGCAAGGCGTCCTCATCACTCCCACCATGTTCCCGTAACCCGCTCATTTACAACAGACTGAGACAGAAAAAAATTTTTAGAGCAATTTAAGATGAGGCAACACTGGGTATGTAAATCCTGTTTTATTGGCAGTGGGGAGCAGGCTGATTCTTCCAAAACGTGTAGCAGCCCTCAGTTCACTCCTTAACAATTCGGTGTTAAGGCCACAAGGGGAAAATGTGCCATTGACACGCTCATCATTGTCGTCCAAGCTGTAGGTTCAGTGGCCCTGAACCCCACTGTCTCAGCCTCTGGCCAGATGTTTCACTTGGTTGCAGAGCCTCAAAGAAGCCCTTTAAGTTTTGACAGAGTCAGAAGACAAAAGTGGTTTTTATTTCTGAAACAATTTATTACTCCTTCCTCCTTTCTTCCTCCCAAAGAAGTAGCTGCCAAGATTCAGGAAATAGTGAGCAGGACAATTTCAAGGGAAAGCACCGCTTGGAGTCTGAGGCATTTAAGAGGTGAAGGGAAGCGAGAGAGAGCTGTGTGATCTAATCATCCTCCAGATGCCGTGGTGCGAAGTGCGGCCGCAGAGGCCCCGTGCAGACACAGAGGCCTTTGTCAAGGTGAGCTTCATCAGACGCTCCGCCACAGAGCAGGATGCATGGAGCTCGGCAGGGCTTTAGGTGCACTCAGCATGAGTTATGACTGGATTCAGAAGGTTAGGCAGACAAGGGGGTGAGGGAGGAGAACAGCTCCCCCACTCTGCAGAACCTACTTTAGACTTCACTGTGCTTAGGGTAGCTATTATGAAAATAAGAGGCTTCAGAGCCGAAGGGCAAGTCAGGACTGGCCAAACTATGTGGTGGCAGCATGTCCTTGTGCTTTTCTCTCCCCCTTCCTACTCTGTTTGGCTGACTGTGTCCCAACCTGCACTAGGGAAGAAGGGCCGTGGCTGGTGAGGGAACCCAAGCCTCCAGCTGCTGGCAGCTGTACAAAGCTCTGGTTCCAGGGCAGAGTGAGGAGTGGCACAGCCTTCCAAAGCACCATGAGGGGTGGGACTCTGGGCTGCAGTGGTCAGGTGGGCGAGGCAGGGCACGTTTCATAGTCCATCGGGGGCACAGCTCTTATGACAACTTGGATGCCTGTTTAATAACTGGTCCCCTCCTCAGCCCCCGGGCTCCCAGCGATGTCAAGACTCCACCTGGGGGAATTGTCAGACCCTCCCCGCTAATAGGCAGACAGACAAATAAATGCTGGCTCCAGGGAGGAGAGGGGTAGCGGGGTGGGAATCCCAGGCTCGGGGCTTAGGAGGCTCCAAATACACTGAACTGGGTCTGTTGGCGCCTTTTTATGTGAGTCAAGTCCAGCCACATCTCCGTGTTCGTAGAGCTATTTATTAACTAGAGAGTCTCATGAGTCTTCTAGTCAATAGACTGTTCCACTAGGAGTTCACCCAGCCCTGTCTCACAAGAAGTGCGCAGGCTTACCTTCTGCCTGAGGTTCGTCTAAGGTCCCACTTCTCATAGCGTGGCCCCTGATCGCCGGCATTGCATCACCTTGGCCAAGCTTGTAAAGACAGCATTCAGATTCCTGGGCCCTAAGCAAGATTCCCTGAATCTGATCTTATTTTAAAAAATTAATACTTTCACTATCTTTTCTTTTCAATTGAGGTAAAACATATATTCAACATATTCAAACCTTAAGACATTGTCAGTGAAATATCCCTGTCTACCACCACCCAGATCAGATATATAACATTTCCACAATCCAGAAGTTTCCCCTGTCTTTCCTGGACATTTCCCATCTTCCCAAGTATCTTAGTCACTTTCTTGTCACTGGGACGCCATGCACAACACCCACAGTTTAAAGGATTAGAGATTTATTTTGGCTCAAATTTCAGTCCATGGTCAGCCAGCTCCAAAGAAGAAATAGCACAGGAGAGGGGTGTAGTGGAGGAAAAGCTTCTCCTCTTCGCCTGTTACAGAGCCAGGGGGCTGAGAGAGGGAAGGGAGATATGCATGCACACCCAGTGACCCCACCTCCTAACAGCAAGTCAGCCATAGTGCCCCGATAATTCACTCACCTTCCAAAGTCCCCACCTATGAGTACAGAAAGATTTGGACATGTAGATATAAACCACAACATTTAGCCCTTGGGCTGGAAAAGGCTCATGGATATCTCTTTATGCAAAATGCAATTTAGTCCAGCTCTAAGAGTTGCCAAAGTCCTAATAACTTCAGCATTACTGCAAAGTCCATGTCCAAAGCCCAAAGTCTTCTCTGAGACTCAAAGCAGACTCTTATTTGTGAGCCTTGAAACTCAACAGGAAAAACATTAGACCCTATAGCTCTGTGTCCAGCATCTAAGGCAAAGATGTGAACTCCAAAGGCCTTGGGTAGCCCTACCCCAACAGCATTGCTAGTTGCAGCTGTCATGACATCTCTCTTGGGCTGGCTTTGGTCACTCCCTGTGGCTTTCTTCAGATGTTCCATATTTTTTGGGCTTCTCCACCTTCCTGGACTCTCTACCTCACTTTGGGTTTATTTTCATAGCTTCATGTAGTGCCTTCTCAAGGGCACATTGCCTGGCTTCCCAGGCCTTCTTCTGAAATCTGAGCAGAAGCCTCCATGACCTCACCACTCTTGCTTTCTGTATACCTGTAAAACCAGTGACATGTAGATGACACCAAGGTCTGCTGCCAGCCCAAGGAGTAGCCAGACCCCCTTGGATCATGGTTCCAGAGGCTGATGAGTGCCTGGCTAGGAACTGTGAAACAGACCCCAGGGAGCTGATTTCCTAGGTGGCCTTTCTTGAGTAGTGTGCCGTGGGAGCTCTCTTCTCAAAGCAGTCTTTCATCTTTGTACCCCTGAACTTGTGAAAGGTGAAGCCTTGCTAATTTCTCACATACCCTCAAGGTATCTTTCCAATTCTGATATATAAAGTACTTGGCTTCTTCTTCTTCTTTTTTTTGGTACCAGGGATCGAACTTGGGACCTTGCACTTGCGAGGCAGGCGGTGGAACCACTGAGCTAAATCTCCAGCCAATACTTGGCTTCTTTTTAATGTTAATGTCCTCAGCAACCAAGATCTCCTCTACCAAAACATTATAGGAGCTTCTTTCTTGTGGAAACTGAAAACTTTAAAAATCACTCAGCTGTGCCATTTGCTCTTGATTCTCAATGTAGAGCTGGTTAAAAGCCCCCATGTGACAGCTTGAATATTGGGCTGCCTTGAAATTTTCTCTGCCAGATTAGTCCATTGCTCTTAATCTCAGAATCCTGCAAAGTCTCAGGACATGAGAAAAATGTGAACAAATATTTTTCCAGAAAACACGCATGGCCCCAAATCCAACTGCCAATGCAGTCTTTGTTTCCAACTGAAACTTCCTGACCCTGACCTTTACCGTTTGCTTTTCTGTCAGCATTCTGGTCTTCAGATCTCTGACCAGAATCTTCCATCAAGCTCAGTTCACAGAATTTTAGGTCTTCTCTAGCTGGCATCTCCAAACGTTTCCAAACTCCCCCAGAGAACTAGTTTCAAAGGGTTCTGAACCATGTGATCAGGTAGCATTGCAGTAATGCTCTACTTCTCTGGTACCAAGATTTGACTTAATCACTTTCTCATTGCTGGGGCACAACACTTGACACCCACAACTTAAAAGAGGACAGGTTTATTTTGGTTCATGTTTCAGTTCATAGTTGGCAGGCTTCAGAGAAGAAACAGCATGGCAGAAGGACTTGGTGGAGGAAAAGCTGCTTCCTTCATGTGGCCTGGAAGCAGAGAGAGCAAAGAGAGATGGGAAGGGAGAGATGGCCTTCTGGGTAATACCTGCAGTGATCTGCCTCTTCTGATCAGACCCCACCTCCTAACAGCAAGTCAGCTATAGTATCTCCATCATACATTGACCTCTCAAAAGCCCCACCTATGAGCACTGAGGCTTTGCGGGGGGACATCTAGATATAAACCATTACACCACAGCAGCTGCTTTTCTGACTTCCCTAACCATAAAGGAGTGTCCCTTTGTTTACACTCCCCTCACACTGAGTTACACAGGACTTTGAATCTGGTTTCTGTCTCTTAAGATTATGTATGTGCAATGCATCCACAACATTGTGAATAGCAATAGCTAATTCTTTTTCTTTATTTTGTAGTATCCTATTGTCTGAATATACTATGACTGATTTATTTATTCTGCTCTAATGGGATCTAGGTTGCCTTCAGGTTTGGGCTATTATACTAAAGCTGCTAAGAATATTTGCATAAGTGTCATGTGGTGCCCATAAGCACTCATTTCTGTTGGGAGTGGAATTGCTGTGTAATAGAGTAAGTAAGTGTATGTTTAGCTTTTTAGACAGCCACTAAACAGTTTCCCAAGTAGCTATACTGATTTTTACTCTTTCCAGCAATAAATAGGAATGCCGATTGCTCTGCATTCTTGCCTGTACTTGGTACTGTCAGACTTTGTAATTGTATTCATTCTGGTGAGTGCATTGTGGCATTTCCTTGTGGCTTCAATTTGCACTGCTCTGCTGCCTAGTTATATTAAGAACTTTTTCATGTGCTTACTGGTGGCTTGGATTTCTTCTTTGGTGAAGAGGGTGATTGAGTCCTTTAAAACTTAGATTGTCTCTTAATTTTCTTCATTTTTAGGAACAGCCATTAATAGTATTTTATCCTTTAATTTATTAATAACCTGCCAAGGTGACTTAAGAACAGCAACGTTGGAAATCCCCTCCAGCGTACTCTTCGAGTTGTCCAGTTATCTTCAGCCATGTCTTTTGTTCCCTTCACTGTCCAAATGAGTGGTTTGCCTCATATCCTGCTCTTATTCTGTATTACAGCAGTGCTTTCTTCTCAACTTTCTTTTGATTGCAGGTGGTAGAAATGGATTCTGAGGGTTATGCCCCCAATGACTTAGTCATCTTCCATTAGGTCTCTAAGTACTTAAAGTTCTGTGTAGCTTCCCAACATTGGCATCCTGGGGACCAGGCTTTCAGCACGCCAACCCCTGGGATGTGGAAGCCACATCCACACCATAGTGGGTTGTGAGGATGCATCCAAGCCACATCTTTGCCTTTTGGGAGGCATGGATCAGGCACATAACCTTGTCAGAGATCTGTGCTGGGGGGTGAGGAGGGAGAGAAGGTGTTGGAACTTCTTTAGTTAGCTTCAGCCCATCACTCCTTGTACTAGGACATCTCCCCTGTCAACTCCAACACCTGCTCTTTAACTCTGCCAGGAATGGAGGACAGCTGTTCAGGACATTTCTGAGTCTGTGTTTTGGGTGTGAGTGGATGTGACCCACTTTGGGCAGTAGGAAGGAATTGTTTTACATCACAGCTGCCCAATACTTTGGCTTACCTGGGACACACTGAGTGAAGAAGAATTGTCTTGGGCAGTATAAAATCATTCAATATAGATACTATATATAAGTAACACTTTCCTTTATTTTATTATTATTATGTTTTTTGGTACCAGGGATCGAGCTCGGGTCCTTGCGCTTGCGCAGCAGGCGGCGAAACCACTGAGCTAAATCCCCGGCCCAACTTCCTTTATTTTTAAAATTTTAACTTATTAAATTATTTTTCTAAATATTATAACAAGCTGAAGTTTAATAATTAAATAAGAAAACCTACATGGCTACTTGATAAATGCCTGTCTTCACAGGCACACATAAATATAGGCAGGTTGACACAGTCTCATTAGGAACCACCATGTTGTACTTGGCAAGTTGCACAAGCTCTGAGGAAGTCTGATATATATAGGTTTTGAGTTTCAGTTGGACTGGCTGTGTGTGGCAGGCATAGGAGGCAGAGTGAGTGCTACCTGAGCCTCCCTTACATAGTGTTCAGTTGTGGCCTGCACAGTCTGAGCTCTAGAACTGCACAATCAAGGCATGAAAAATATCACTAAAAATGACACAGTAATGTTGGAACGGGGCGTGGTGACACTCACCTATAACCCCAGCACTCAGGAGGATTGTGGTTTTGTGGGGCTGCATAACTGGGTCTCCAGGGCTGCATGCCTTGATGCCAGCTGTGTTCTAATCCACTTCCTAGATACGGGTGTTCCCTGCCTTGTCTTTACACCATCCCCTGAATCAGAAGAGGGGAGAAACAAGTTTGGTGGGTCCAAGGATGTTAGAGCTCCTGTAAGCTAAAACCCTGTGCAGCAGCATGGTAGAGGCTACTAGAGGTGGCATCTCTGTCGAAGAGTTAGCTGGTCTGTTTTGAAACAATTCTAGGATCAAGAGATAGAGGGAGGGGAAGAGGATCTCTTCCTTTTTACCTTTGGTAATGAAGGGAGTTTTCTCTTATCATTCTTTCCCTCTGAACTGCTACTCAGAGGCCCCACATGACAGGAAGTGGTGAGCTAGCAGGTAAGGAAGGAAAAGGAAAGGCTCCATGTGGTGTGCATGAGTGCGTGCGTGTGCATGTGTATGTGTGTATGCTTTTCCTCCCCCTCCTCTACAACCACCTCCAACCTGGCATGTATGCTGAATTAAATGGCCCCAGAAGGCTATTTACAGTCCCCTTACCATTCCTAGAGATGTATCATGATTTTATGTGTGCTCTGTGGTGTCTGGCATTTATAATTGTGGGACTGGCTTGGATAAGGATCTCTTTTTCCATTTGTAGGCTGGTTATGATGGTGAGAGTATTGGAAACTGCCCATTTTCTCAGCGTCTCTTTATGATTCTCTGGCTAAAGGGTGTTATATTTAATGTCACAACCGTGGATCTGAAAAGGTAAGACAGGCTTTTGCAGTATTGAAACAACTGGACCTACGTCCCTGCATAGACCTACACATGCACGTACACACACATGGACACACACGTACAGACCCCTACTGCCCGTACACAATATCATGGGCATATCTAGTGGTCAGGAGCCTGAAGTGAAGCCCCAGTGTGGGCCAAGCAGCAAAGTCACAGGAGCGGATATCCTGTAGTCAGGAGGAGGAGTTGGTGTCCATAAGGAACTTGCTATCCCAGTTACAGGTCAGCTGTGAGCCTTTCAAAAACCCATCTGAGCACTGTTTCTGGCTGGTAACACTACGAGAGTTACCATTTTCACATCTATATGCACAAATGGAAGCACAAAAACATGAATCCAACTCATGACTTGTTAATGCACATCTTTACTTTTATCACAAGTAAGCCATTTTGCAAACCACAGTCTACTTTGACATTCTCAAGGGCTGTGTCTGTATGGGGGAGGACACTGCTAAGCTTTGGGATCGAATCTAAATCCTAGAAGCTGTCCTCAAAGACTGCTGTCCTCTCCTACCCAGGAAGCCCCTGGACCTGCAAAACCTGGCTCCTGGAGCAAACCCGCCTTTTATGACTTTTGATGGTGAAGTCAAGACGGATGTGAATAAGATTGAGGAGTTCTTAGAGGAGAAGTTAGCACCCCCAAGGTAGGCCTTCTGACTCCAGGGTGCACAACTTGGTTGGTACCTTCAGCTCCGCAAACAGACCATTCTGAAGTGCTTGGCTACGCATTTGGTTTCCTAGGGCCTCAGTGCTTCCTGCCTTTGTTGTTCCCTGCGGTGTGACACAGAAAGCCAGGGCCAGGGTGGGAGCCTTGTGTGAAGGTGGTCTGGCCTTCCCTGCCATGCGCTTGTGGTCTGTCCGATAGGGTGGGAAGGCGGGAGCATGGAGGAGGAGCCGATGGCCTGTGGGAAGGTCAGGGTACATGCCAGGGTGAAGCCTCATGGGCTGTGGGAGCTGGAAGGACCCTTCTAAACCATTGCCTTCATTAAAACAGGGAAGGAATTATGTATGACCTGGTGCCCTGGGGTCCCGGGCCTAGTCATCAACAAAACAAAATCTCTAAGTCCAGTGGAGTTCTCCCAAATCACATTCACTCCCAACCTTGAAGAATAAAGAATAGGAAAATAATAAAGAGGAGGTTTTCATTTTTACATCTGCCCAGAGAAAGATAGTTTTCCCCATGGTATTGACCTAACTCAAACACTGCTTATCTGTGATCCTCCAACTTTGAACTTTTCAAGGTACCCTAAGCTGGGGACCCAACACCCTGAATCTAACTCTGCAGGAAATGATGTGTTTGCCAAATTCTCAGCATTTATTAAAAACACCAAGAAGGATGCACATGAGAGTGAGTACCTCCCACCTCCTTGTTTTTGGTTTCTACATGGACTTCCGTATGGCTGGTTATAAGATCTCAGGAATTCAGAGGGAGTAGAGATAAGAGCCTAGAAATTAGGGGTAAAATACCTTCGACTTGAATCCGCACATGACTTCAAGACAATGAGCCCTTCCAGAAGTTGGAAATCCAGAAAACAACACTTGGGGAAAAATAACCACCACCCAGGTATTTCCAGATGTACAGTGAGAGTTTTCAAAGATGCTTCTACCCATGCGGATCTCATTTTAAGTTTCCATAAATATTTTTTTGAAGAAATAGAAGAGTTCTAGAAGTTGCAGTGCTGTGTAGACAGCAGAGCAATGCTCCAGGAAGTGAGCCCTTATTCAGATCTTCTGGCTCCACAGCCTTTGTTCCCTATACGTGCCACGCGGTGGACTCATCTCAGGATAGAAGGATATGGAGCTCCTTCCTTTACTGCTAGAGAAAAGGGGCACTAACTGGCATGGGCTATCTTGGTAACTTCTCGCCTTTCTGTGTTAGTTTATGAAAAGAACCTGTTACGGGCCCTGAAGAAGCTGGATAATTACTTAAACAGCCTTCTGCCCGATGAAATAGACACCAACAGCACAGAGGATGTCACTGTTTCGGGCAGGAAGTTCCTGGACGGGGATGAGCTCACACTGGCCGACTGTAACCTCTTACCCAAGCTCCACATTATTAAGGTTTGTCTTTCTTCCTGACACCTGTGCTGAATGCATGAATGAGGCTTTGTTTTATTTTGTTTTGACTTGTGTTTGAGCCAGACATTTAAACAATCTGAAATGTAGGCTCTTGAATTAAAAACTAGCTCATTTCTGTGTGAGGCAGACAAGCCCCAAGTTTCAGATACTAGGAGTGATGACTCCAGAGGTTCTCATGAAATACTTGTGAACCTGACCCTGTCCCTCTGTCCTCACTACTCTTTTTCTCAGCCTGACCTCAAAAGCCTTGAGAAAAGTGGCATGAAAGCAACTTGAGGAAATTTATCGGCTTCTTTGGTATCGAACACTTGAGGCTTGGAGATGTTGTGTGGGTTTTCAGTCTATTAAAATGGGAACTCAGTCCCTTGTTGAGAACTGCAGGGATGAACGTCCCTTTCTAGGGATGGCATTCCCAGGCGATGGCCTGGCACTGTCTCCCAGCAGTGCTCAGCCTCTTTATCAGTTATGGATGTCAGTTGTTTTTGTCTTCGTCCCTGTTGCTATGTCCTTGGTAGCCTCAGATACCACAGGAAGAAGCCCATGCCTTGTTCTGGCTCATCTTGATGATTAAAAACCCAACCAAGTTCTAAGCTACATCCTTGGTGTAAGAGCAGGGGTGACAGGAGAGACACCGAAAATACAATTCAAGGACTGGGTGTTCTAATGGAACATTTAATTGGCCTTTTAAAAATTGCACATCAGTGTCTGCGTACTCTCATTCAGTGTGGTACAGTTCTCAATAACCATGATATGCAACCTCTCTAGATGCTCAACAGAAGAATGGATAAAGAAAATGTGCTACACATGCACAATGAGTATTATTTAGCCATAATGCAGGACAAAATTATGTCATTTACAGGAAAATGGATAGAACTGGAGATAATCGTGTTAAGCCAAATAAGGTAGACTCAGAAATACAAGGATCATGTATTCTTCCTTATATGTGGAATCTGAAAAAGAGGACATGAAAGTAGAAGGGAGATAATTTCTAGAAAATAAGAAGGGAACAGGGGAAAGGGGGAGGCAGGCATAAAGGAGGGTAAAGGGGGGAAGAATGTGATCAAAATATATTATGCAAATTGAAACCCAATATTTTATAAAATTAATAGCCACTAATAAATACATATCTTTTACAAAAGAAATTCCACTAGTCTGTGGTGCTGTTACTCCCATTGTCAGCCACTCCTGGTTTCTCACGCATTGCTCTTTCTGCATTTCTTCTTTATACCCTCTTCCCCTCTCCATCCTGGCATCGCTTGTGTCTCTTCCCCACTGTGCTTGAGAGATGCCAGTGGAAATGCAAGCCTTTGGGATGCTGCCAGTGCCTCCAGTGAATATCTTTTCAGCAGCTTTGCCGGTACCCTGACAGCCAAGATTTAATGAAAGGATCTCAACTCCTCAAAATCTGCTGAATTTGGGAGGCATCTTCCAACAGGATAGTCATGTCAGTGTGTTTTGGTTTAATCTCTTTCCTTGAGTGCTTTTGTCTTTGCTGTGACCAGTGGAGCAGTGTGGAGGTGCATGGAGGTTGAGGGAGAGCAAGAGAAATGTCCCCCAGCTGTATAGCACTGATTGCCACTTGTTTAGTGCCTATGAAAAGACCATTCTGCATGTCAGTAGAAGGAGTAAGTTTCAGAGTATGATGCCACAGTCCATGCTGCCAGTATAAGACCAAGCAGCAAAATCTGGAGAGCCATTTAGCATTCCAGATACCTAAAAGCTTAATGATCATCCAGGATGGAGTACTTCTTTTTCTTCCCTTAAATTCTTTTATTGGTACATTTTAGGTATACAATACATTTACATTTATCATTGGGTGCTTGTACCTGTACATGATGAATCTTGGTTCTTATTTTTTCCCCATTACCTGTGCACCCTTCACCCCCTCCACCCTTCTCTATTTACGAAGACTTTGTTTCCATTTTTTCCTTTTCTCATGATTTTCCTTTCCCTTCTTTCCTCTCCCCTTCCCATCCCACTTCCTCCTACCCCTTTGGACCTTTTCTTCCTATTTCAAATTATCAATTATTCATTTTAATCCTTATTTACACTTTCAGTTTCTCACACCAGAGAAACTATTCGGTATTTACACATGTGTGTCCTATTTATTTCACTTAAGAGGATGGCCTCAATATGCATTCATTTAGCTATAAATATCTCTAGTTTGTCATTCTTTATGGCTGAGTAGTACTCCATTTTACTTTTTAAAAACCCACATCTTTATCCAGTTTCCAGTTGATGGGCACTTGGGCTGTTTCCAAGCTTTAGCTATTACAAACTGTGCTGCTATAAACATGGGTGCACATATATCTCTGTGGTATAATTCTTTTAATTCTTTTGAGAAGATACCCAGCAGGGAAATAGCTGGGTCAAATGGAACCTCTAGTCAGGATGGAGTACTTTTGAAATGAAATGAGAGCCAATCCAATGGAATATGGTAAAAGATGAGAGAGTGAAGGGATCTATAATTTCTTTCTCTTCCTAAAACTCAGGAAAAAGCAATAGAAAAAATAGAGCTTTAGCTTCATCTTTCATAAAATTACAAAGAAATGACAGATCAACAACCTGAGGACAGAGAAACTGCCTCCAGTGTGAGCTACCATGGGGCCAGTGCACATTTCTTTACATCTTTAGCAATCCATGGAGTTCTCAAAAAGTAAATAACGCACCATGTTCATAGCAGCACAGTTTGTAATAGCTAAAACTTGGAAGCAGCCCAAATGCCCATCGACTGGAGACTGAATAAAGAAATGTTTTTTTAAAATAAAATGGAGTACTAGTCAGCCATAAAAAATGAGAAATTAGAGACATTTATAGCTAAATGGATGCACATTGAGGCGATACTCTTAAGTGAAATAAATAGGACACACATGTGTAAATACCAAATAGTTTCTCTGGTGTGAGAAACTGAAAGTGTAAATAAGGACTAAAAGGTATAATAGATAATGTGAACTAGGAAGAAAAGGGGCAAAGGGGAAGTGGGAGGGGTAGGGGAAAGGAAAGAAGGGAATGGAATTAATATGAGAAAATGGAAAAATGGAAAGAAAGTCTTTGTAAATAGGGAGGACTGGAGGGGTTGAAGGGAGGGCAGGGGAAGGGTGAAAAATAAGAACCAAGAGAGATTATGTAAAGGTGCAAATTTCCAATGATGAATGTCATTATATTGTATACCTAAAATGTACCAATAAAAGGATATGCAAATATTAAAAAAAAGTAAATAACACAATCTTGAAATGGCCAACCCAAATTTTGTTATTTGAGGACTAGGACCTGCAGTGAGCTATGAAGGGACCAGGGAACATCCCCATAGAGGAGATTTTTTTAGAGACACAGAGTTTGGGGGGCACAGAGATGCCATCGTTATACTCTGTGACCCAGTCCCTCATCTAAAGGTACAAAAGTACACTCTGGAGGGGAGAGGGCGTGAGGAGAGAAGGGAAGTGTCATTCTGTTTCATGGCTGCTGAACAGGAAACAGAAACAAGCTCCCAACCAGTCAAGGGAGAGACTGCAAACTGCCCAAGCTTCATTTTGGGCCATGGTCATCTTCTGCCTGATCTGTGAGCCTTGGAGTGGAGGATGCCTTAAGCCTAACCTAACCCTACCTTTAACTAAATGTGTCCTAGGTCAGAGCAGACAGTAATGTTAGGTGAGTGAGTGCTTCAGTGTTAATATCCAAATTAGCCTGGCACCTCCCTGTTTCACTCTCTTTCCCCCCTATATCTTTTTGTTTTGTGGTGCTGGGGATAAAATTCCAGGCCTTACACATGCTAGGCAAGTGTGCTACCATGGACCCATATTTCTAGCTCTTTCACACTATTTTAAAGCAAATCATAGGCCAAATATGTCTTCTTTATTAAAAGATGACTAATAACCAGAAAAAAATCAAAGTGGGTCCTCTGTGTAGACAGGTATAATGAAAGTGGGGAGAGGAAAAAGGATAAGATACAGAAGAAATACAAAGAAAAAGACAAATGAGAAGTGTATATGTGATGGAGATCTGTTCCTGTCGATTAAAGAACATCCCAGAGTTTTCTACAACCTGAAGAAATGAAAGAGAACCTGGACCTTTTCAGAAAAAGCTCAAAAACAAATACAAGATTTTGAAAAGCATAGTACCACAAAGCAGTGGAAATCAGTCTGGCAGAGCTTAAAAACAAAAGTAAAGACAAATGAAATAATTGCAGAAATAAAAGTTCTACTAGAAGTAGAAAGAAACACAGAAAAGATCATGGAGAAACTAGTCAGAGATTTGGAGATTAGGCCTGAAAAAGCATCCAAAATAGAGAAGAACTGAAGAGATATGGACTCTGAAAGAGATTCCAGGAAACAGAATAGGAAAGGAAATTTTTTTAAAAAAAGAAAGCTTGAAAGGGAAAAGTATTTTGATAAAGAAGGACCCGAACCTCTGATTTAACTAACATGGCATGTTTAGGAACAATCAACACTGAAGACATAGTCGATACTTTATTGCACTTCAATGAGATCAGGTGTGTTCAGGGCGGTATGGCCGTAGACTTTACTGAGCCTTGAGAATAAAAAAGAATCCTTTGGCCATTGTATTAGCCCATTTTCCATTACTATAAGGAAATACTTGAGGGTAGGTAATAGCTGA
The DNA here is from genome assembly GCF_000247695.1 of Heterocephalus glaber. The sequence goes on from NW_004624745.1 coordinate 22,856,534, forward strand.
GGAAAAGAAGCTTATTTAGCCACAGTTTTGCAGGGTCAAGGGCAGGATGTGGTATTAGTTTAACTCCCATGGCAGTTGGCAACCTAGTGGTGGCAGTGTGTGTGTGGGGAAAATCATGGGCTGGAAGGCAGTGAGCAGGGTGGGGCTGACGCTGCTCTACTTGAGAAAACTAACTATAGTCCCCAGAGAACTACCTTAGTCTCTCCCAAGGGCAATGCCCCCAATGACCTCCCATTAGGCCTTGCCTTTTTAAGGTCCCTCCACTGAGGCCCACACTTCTGACACATGAATTTTGTGGGGACACACTCAAACCATATCCAAACCACAGGAGACATCCAGACAATAATAATCATAGCAACAACAATGACACTAATAATAATAAGTGGTAAAATCACCAATAGAGGGGATTGATTCAAACTGGCCTTAGGTGTCTTCACGATATTAAAATTCAAAAAAATAGTGGGTTAACATCTACAGAAAGTTAAAGGAAAGGATATATGATGTAACAATTTTACATGTTACAGACTATAGCCTCTACCGAGATACCTAGTCTCAGTAGAGTCAGCACATTAAAAAAACAAAAAAATTGCTGTATGGTGAAACAATACAGTGATAATCAAAATAAGAATCTAGGACCAGAGAAATCACATGGTACAAAAGGACAGAGAATGTATTTAAGCCTAATTTAGTATTAAGACCAAATATTATAGGGACAGAAGAATCAGAATATGAGGTATGATCAAAAAATACGGAGTGTGTTTAAATAAAAACAAAATTATTACAGTAAAAGACACATTGCCATGAATCCCGTTCAGAATCCTCTCCCTCACTTCAAACACACTTGTCCCCTTTCTGAAGCAGTTCTGGCAGATGGCATCTCCCCTTCACTTTGGATTCAATTATGCTATCATTCTTGCCACTCCCTGAAGCAGTTCCAAAGTCCTCTTTTGTGAGCATCTTTAGCTGTGCTGCCACGGATGCCTTGATATCTTGAATTGATTCAAAATGTTTACCTTTCATGGTCATTTTGACTCTAGGGAAGAGCCAGAGCCAGCGAATAAGGCGATCCGGACATGGTAATGTTTTCATGAGCCTGCCTTCCTTTGGGTGGAATTCAGCAGCATCCATTGTATTTTTGATTACACCTTGTAAAGACATGAAAGAGGACTCCCAGAGCTGCTTCAGAGAGGGGATAAATGTGTTTGAAGTGAAGGGAAGGAGTTTGAGGGGGATTAATGGCAATGTGTTTTTACTATAATGAATTTTTAAAATTTAAATATTCTTGATTACTCCTTCTAAAATAACCCTGGATGTTGTTATAACTGTTGGTAGAGGGATCCGGGAGAAGAAATGTAAAGGAGCGTAGATGCACGAATTTCCTCATCTGGCACCATGGGAACAATAGATAACATCCAAAATTGATAAATCAAGAAATAGAGAATTCTTCTTATTTTAAATTATAAAGGAAATCACTGAAAAAGTTAAGATAAACCTTCTAAGTTACCAGGAAGGGAAACAAACACATGCATGCACACATATGCACACAGAAAGACAGAAAACCAAGTAAATATTAAGTTAAAAAAATATAATGTAAGAACAAGATTCTATCTATAAGAGGAATATATTTAACAGATGTACTTAGAAATGTTCAGATAAAAAGACTGACAAAAGCAAACAAGAAAAATGTAGACAAAAGATCCGCATTAATAAATTGGAATTTAGAGAAAAGTTGTGAAGCCATTTTGGAGGCTTTCTGAAAATCTTTGGGTCCTAATTTGCTGCCAGGCTGCCTCGGTGGCTATGGGTCTCCAAAACCTGAGAAACAAGTCCTGAAGACCTCATTTGTGATGAATCCAGTGTTCACTTCATGCAGACATCCCAGGGGACAGGGGACAGGGGTGACAAAGCAGAACTGGCCTTGGTAGCCATGGGTCCCTGTTATAGGTTTAATTGTGCCTTTCTGCACCCCAAATTTGTATGTGGAGGTCCTATCCCATAACCCAGAGTGTGACCTCATTTGAAAACAGAGCCTCTGCAAATGCAGATCGTTAAGATGAAGTGAAAAAGGGGGGAGTCTGACACCCAGATGGCCATGCAGGGAAAGGGCCATGGAAGACCAGTGTTAAGCTTCTGGAAACCACAGAACTGCAAGAAGCCAGGAGAGAGGCTGGACATATACTTCCTGGGTGCCTTATCAGGAAGCAGGGCACTGCTGACATCTTGGTTCTGAACTTCCGGCTTCCGGGACTGTGAGAGAATCCATTTCTTTTGTTCTAAGGCATCCTGTTGGGGATTCTTCATTACAGCAGCCTGAGCAAACTGATATAATCATGCACCCTCCTTTGTGACCAGTTCCCCAACTGCTGGGGAGTAGTTCTTACACCTGCTGAGGTTCTCACGAAGTTCACCTTCAGTCGCCCTTCCCTTACATCCACTGTCTCTGCCAGGGTGAGGGATGGGCCCGTCTGCTTCACGAGTCTGTCCTCTCAATGGGGTAGGGCCACAATCAAATGATTATCAGTGGTGGGATGATGGAGGTCTGTGGGGGTAATGGGCACACATACTCAGGACTGCAGGAAGTGAGGCTCAGCAAGCAGGAAAAACTTTACAGTGATCCCGGCACAATCTACACTGAAGATTCATTATGAATCTTTATGCATTGTATACATAGTAGCATTAAAGATAATTGATGAAAAGACAACAGCAGGAAACACAAGTAGAACTCCACTGAGTACAGAGGACATTTGTGTCAGTGAGTCTCAGGGATCATTTGGGGTAACTTGGTGAGCAGGACTGTGTGGAGTTACTGCTTTGAGTCCAGTAACTTTATCACTTTCCCTGTCCCCATGATGCCTCCTATGCAAAGTCAAAAATGTCACGATGGGTAGACCAGATGACTACAGGATGACATCAGGAGTGAGCTATGTGCCCCAAAAGAATGGATTGTTTGATATGATGGCCTACGTTAGTGGATTTTACCTTTACTGATCATTTCCTCTTCGTTTTCAGATTGTGGCCAAGAAATACAGAGATTTTGAGTTTCCTCCTGAAATGACTGGCATCTGGAGATACTTGGACAATGCTTATGCTAGGGATGAATTCACAAATACGTGTCCAGCTGACCGGGAGATTGAACATGCGTATTCAGATGTTGCCAAAAGGATGAAGTGAACCAGGGGTGCTTTCTGCTTTATTTCTCAGATAAATGAGCTGGGCTTCAAGAAGAGTGTGTTCCATGCATCTCCCCCAAAGCCAACCATCTTTTGCAAAATAATGCCAATTTGTCAACTCAGCCAGTATCTGTCTTTATACACGCCAGTTGCCTACTGTATGTAAATTAAGTTTTTGACATTCACTGACATCATAATCTATGATATTCAGGGCATGTGTTTTGCAGTTTAAGTTTCAAAGCCAATTAGGTTTGGGTTTAATTCCTTCCATTTTTAAAAAACTTGGCCTGTCTTTGATAGTTTTCATAATCACACATAGACTGTTTTCTCCTCTTAAATATTAACTTACTTTTTTTTCAAAATGAAAGCACTATTTTTATAATTATAAAATGTTTTGTGCCTGTTTTAAAATGGTATCAGAGAGAGAAGGAAGCAAAAAAAATAACCTACAATTTTTCCCACATGTTTACTGATAATTTATTGGTAAACATCTTCCAAATCTTCAGTCTTTTGTGTGTGCACAAACATAATTGCACTATGCAAATTTCATTCATCTATTCTATTGTTTCTTTAAAGGACTGGTGAGGGGACCTCTTGGTGATGCCTTGATATCCATTCAAAGAGGATCTTAAACGAAGAAACGTGTTCAGCCCTACACATCAGAGGTTACTGTAGACATTTTTAAAGAGGTGGGGAAGTGTAGAGTGGCAGAGCCCTGGGAACCAGCAGGAGTGCGGTGGGATGAACTCAGCCACCTGGTCACCATCTTCAAGATGCCTCTGCCCCTGGGTCCAGGAAAGGTAGTGCAGGAGGGACTCATCTGTGCCTTTGGTGCCCACTTCCTCTCCAGTGCCTTCTCTTTTCCCATCCTTCTCGCGAAGTCTGTGCCTCAAATGGGACCCTTCCTATCACTTGCAACTTGGAGAACCCCCTGCCTTGGGTTGAAATGTGAACCATGCACACTTTGGTTCCTTCTCATGGCTGCTCTCACTGAGATCCAGCCTTGCTCTTCCTCTATGATGATGATCATGATATCATGGGGCTTGCCCAGTCCTCACTGCTGCTTTGCTCTTTTATCTCTTTTAGTGGTCAGGCTGGAAAAACCCAGGGAGATTAAATTTGTGGTGACTATCTTGGGCAATTCTGGTAAATGGTCCAGTGAGGGCAGAAGTGGAAAAGATTGACTCAAAGAGTTTTTGGTCTATATGTGGCTTTCCCTCCTCCAGCCCTCCTCCAACCCACATGCATCACATCTGTGTGGGCCGGATGCTGGGCTCCAGCCCCAGACCTGGAGAAGAGGTGAGGCAGCTTAGACACTCATCAAGACCTCACAGGTCTGTCCTTGACATTCACAGGCATCTCACAGAAAACTTGCCTGTAAAGTTGATTGAAGCTAAAATGTTCATTCTCTATGCACACATCTGCTCTATGGGTGATTCATTTGAAAGGGAGTAAAACACGTTCATGGCAACAACTCTGGAATTTGATGAAAATGCCTTATAAGGAAACAAAATCTTGAATATAGTGCCTACTTTCTTTCCCTGCTTACTAGATGCCACAGTTTTATGCCAGCAGCCTGCTTTCTTCGTCAACCACACAGGTTTGGAGGTGTTTTCTATCATGTCTCACTGTGGTCCACGTTGTCACATATCTGTTTAAGAGTCAGATGTTTAAATTTCATTTCATAATGTTACATTCAAACTTGATAAGTGAGTAGACTACCAGATGTTACTAGTGCTAACTTTGTATTTATAGATGTTAAAATGATCAGAACACCTGTGTGCCTTAAAAATTAAACAAACTATGAAAACATTTAAATGGACCCAATCTTTCTCTCTCTCCATTTAAGCTTTGAGAAAAAAAAAAAAACCTTTATGGGGTTAAAAGAAGCCCTTCTTTTAACAAGGCAATAGAAAATGTGAACCAGAGATTATCAGTATTTGAATTAGAGTTAATCCGTGTTTGAATTATGAATCACAGAACTTTAATGGAAGGTTAAAGAGGCCTGGGCAGACTCATGTGACCTGCCCTTGTCCAGGGGACTGAGATAGAGGCCCTGCAGTCTGCTTCGCTGTTACCCGAAGTTCAGGACGGTTTTCCCCAGCCCTGCCTCTGGTTGCCAGTCCCCACCCTCAGCCCCCAAGCCCCGCCCGCAGCTTCTTCCCACCCCTCCCCGCTAAAAAGCTGCATCAATGTGGGGAGGTGAAAAATATCCCAAGGCTGTTCTGCTGGTTTAAAATCTTTATTCAAGAATGGTTTTAAAACACAAGGAACAAATATTTGTTCTTCAAAGCACACTATAGAGAATGCAAATATGGAGAGAGACCAATCTCTCTCTGGAGGCTGTGTAAAAAGTTTGGGGATGGAGAGGATTCCATTCTGCCTTCTAATTGCCCAGGATGCCTGATAACTAAAAAAATTAACAATGACAATGGTAATAACCTCCCCTTTGACCACACACCCTCCAGTGGCAGGCTGGAAAAGAACACATGAGCATCCCAGTTATGCTTTCTGGATCCTACCCAGCTAATGGAGAGAAGAATTCAGCCCGGGAACAGGCTTTCAGAGAGCAGAGGTCTCCACTGATAATTTCCTGTCTGCAGGTCTATCTCTGGGAGTTGTAGGCTGTCATTCCCCTGATGAACAGACTCAGAGTGCTCACATACACCCCACACGTTCTCACACACACGCTTATGACACTCACAAACACACAGGCACATCTACACACATATACATATGCATGCACACATGCATGCTCCTCACTGGGTTGAGCTCGGGGTTCCCTCTCATTATGCTCCAACAGTGACCAGTCTTTCACTTCATTCCCCCACCCCTCAGTCCTCAGCTTCATAATTAGACTTTGGAAGAATTCTAGAGGGGTGGCTTTTATTTAGTTTTTTAAAGAAGAAAATCCCAACTTTTCATTTTACAGTTAAGAGAACCAAAGTGTGCTTTAATCCAAGAACATATAATTCTCTAAACATAAAATACATCCAATGGATAAATTAGGTCATATTTGTTCACATTACCAAATGACTTCTGTCCCTACGGTGATTTAATTTTGAACTCTTCTATTCAGCCAATTTCCCATTTAAACTTTGAATTTTGGTTTAATGTGTTACCTTTTACTTCAGAGCATGGTCCCTGGTCACAGAGGGACTGACTGCACTGTTCACTGGGGCACTGTGGGTCCAGGTCACCAGAGATTTGCTGCTCTGTGTGTCCAGGGACCCAGCAGTGGCAGTACCTGCCACTGTAGCTTTGATTTAGCAAAGTCATTTTTCCTATTTCAGGGTTCCAGCTGAGTCTTTGATGACTCTTGCCTCAAAGTAGGGTATTTAGTCAGGGAGAGTTCAAAGCTGTCATTATTTGCCCCTGAGCTGGTGGAGGTGAAGTCATGGTCCAGGAGCAACTGTGTTCAGAAGCATGGAACCACATACATGGGAGGTGGAAGCCATCTATTCAGGGAGTAAAATTGGGGTGAGCTACCAGTAAGATCTTCTCCCACATGATGTTCCTTTCACCTTTTATAGGCGCTGCCATCTACTGTCTCTACTGAACATGCCTTGGGCCATTTCAGCCAAACCTAACAATCCTCTCAAAGAGAGGTAATTTTCCTTGACTACACCTCCTGCTCTCAACTCTTCCGTGACCCTCTTCAGTAGGGGTCCATGATCTATTCCTGGTGAGAAGACAAGAACAGTGGCCCACCCATTGACAGGAGCTGCTGGATTGCTGGGCTCCCTGCAAAGCCATTATTCCAAGTGGCGAATGCTTGTACATCTAGGTTGGGCCCCTTTCCGAAGCTCTGACCTTTTATAATGCAGAACCAATACTTTCTGGAGCTTGGTAAGATCCTTCTAATCTTTGGGATCCACTCAGGGTCCAGAATACCATGGAATAATCCCAGGCCCCAGAAGGAGAGGGACAATTTGTGCTCAGGATGCTCCTTGGTTTTGTAACAGCAAGTGGTTTGGTTTGCTTATTCACTTTCCCTTTCTGGTATCAAATACTAACAAACTATTCACATTAATGCCCTCTTCCCTAGAATGAGTTTGAAACAGGTTTCACGTATAAGAAAACAAAAAAGAAACAACAGCAAGATCTTCAGACACAAAAGGTTAAATATTGCATGGTTTCTCTTATAGGAGAAATCCAAAGTATAAGTAACTCTATGAGTAAAATAAAAATAGATGATAGGAAACAAGAAGACCTTTGGGGGATGACAAAGGGATCTAGGGATGGAGGGATAAGAAAGGAAGGGAAGAGGAAAGGGAAACAAAAAGGACTAAGATGCAAAATGTATATGTACCAACTCCCACCATGAATGTATTCATTGTGTATCACAAACACACAGCACTCATAAAAACCATCTCCAGAAGATATAGGGTCCTAAATCTCCCCTGCCCCAAAACTCTGACATGTTTGAATGATCATTTAACACCTCAGCCTCCCTCTTTTCATCTGGGAAATGGGAACACGGGGGTGGTGTTTTTAGAGCTTTTCTCCAAAATCTGCAACATAGCTGGCTTTATGCAAATGAATTTCTCTGGTATTTACTCTTCTTACTGAGTAATAGTCCTAAATATAAGTTGTTAAAATGGATGGGGAGTGACTTCATAAGCTTGTAAGGAGATGGAATGCAGTTACACTCTAAACTCCTGATTCCCTACAACAAAACATCCTCTTTGGTATGGTGGTCCCTGACCATTCAGCTGTCCCCTTTGGTCAGTATCTGTGGGCTGTCCAGGTGTCCAGAGCTGGTCCAGGTGTCTGTCAGGTACACTGAGCTTGGCAGCACCATGATGGACTAACAGCTTTCTCCAGGACCCCATTCATTTGGCTTGGATACACCATTTTCACTTGTACAATATTTAACTGAAACCCTGAGAAATGGAAAAGCAGATTAAGTGTGTGATGTTCCTAAAGCGAGTCCGGTGCACCCAGGCAAGTTTCTCTTTTCCACCACTAGGTGGCGCTTCCTCCCCTCCCCCCGCCCCCGACAAAGCCAGGTGGACCTCACTCCGCCATCTGCTGCAATGGACTATAGAAAATAGAACTTAAAGTGGTCACTGCTGTCTTAGTCACTTTCTTCATCACTGAGATACAATACCTGACACCCACATGTTAAAAGAGGGGCGTAGGGAGGAAGAGCTGCTCATATCACAGTAGTCAGGAAGGAGAGAGACAAAAAGAGAGAGAGACTGATTTGCCCTTTCAAGTCACCCCCCTCCCAGTGACCTGCCTTTTCCAACTAGACCCCATTTCTCAACAGCAGGACAGTTATAGCACCCCTATATTTCAGTTGCCCTCTAAATACATGAAGCTTTTGAGGCCATCTTAGATCTAAACCCTAACAGCTGGGTTGACTCATCTGGTCTGATACAGAATCAGCCTGAGAACTTCATCCAAACCCAGCTGAGCCCCCTGGGTGTCAGCCTGGGTGACTCACACATCAAAGGGTAGCCTTGCAGGATCAGAGAAGCAAAGTGTGAAATAACCCAGCAGGTCTTAGCCCCGGCTACCAGGAAGATCACAGCCATGTGTTGGGTTGTATTGCTGATGTGCTGAACGATATCAATGAAAGGGAGATCCTGCTCTGTCCTAGGACTGTCTGTCTTGCCATGGAAGCCCCTTCAAGGACAAGAAGCTCCTTATCACACTGACATGAACACAACTCACTCCTGACCCATTTTCTGCTTGCCAAAGAAGAAAGGGGTGTGTATATGGTGGTGGTGGGGTGGATGGACTCTGCATCATAGATTTCAGGAATTGAAAGGAGCCACTGGGTTGGTCCATGCATCATGAGAAAGGAGGCACACACTGTGGGTCTGAGAAGGGGAACCAGGCTCCTGCTGATGGGGGGACAGATGTATTATTGGACACTCGTGGGTCTGGAGCCCAGTCCCTTTCCCTGACTGAAGTGTTCCTGATTCTATTGCCAGTGAGCAAAGCCATGCGTTTGATTGCCTCCCATGACTATATTAAAAGCAGTCAGGCAGCTGGACTTTGGGTCCTTCTGATCAGCCAAGCCACAGTCCTTGGACTACCATCCCGTTCACAGCTCAGCTACTTCGCTGACTTGAGAGGAGAGAGCTGATGACTGTATTGTGACCATCTGTGGTTGTGTTGTTAAAATGACATGCTCAGATTCTGTCACCAAAGCCCACCTGTTTGCTGGCTCCTGCAGGGCTGACTTCTTGAATGTGTTCTTGGTGAAGAAGGGCACCGCGATACCTCTCCTTACCCCAAAGGCAGCTTCATCACAGCCCAGACAAGGTAGCGTAGACAGGAACCGTGTGTGCACATTTTCCTATCCAGGAAACAAATGAACTAGCTAAACTAAACAAAAAAGAGGCAGATTTAGGAAGTTCCAGGAACAAGACTTGAAGTAAGTGTGTGTGTGTGTGTGTGTGTGTGTGTGTGTGCATGTAGGAGAAGGAGAGAGAAAGAGGGGAAAGAGATTCTGTGGCAGGAGTGGAGAAGTTTGTGGCATTTGCCACAGGTGTGCAACCCAGTGGGTTTTGGGGGAAATTATCACTTGCCTTGGGTGGGTTTTGTGTAGAAGAGGAGACCAGAGGCCTCCAGACTTACCTGTGCCTCTGGGTAGTACTGCTCAGCCAGGCCTTCCCTTGTCATTTTATGTGTCCAAGTATTTAAAATGCATGGAGCAGTCCTCTTATTAGTTGGACATTTTCTTGAAAGTGTGGGGTGAATTAAAGTAAAAGAAAACTACGAGTTTTTTGTTTGTTTGGGGGATATTGGGAACTGAGCCCAAGGCTTTTGCTTTGAGCCGCACCTCAGCCCTGTTTCATTTTTGTCTTGAGACAGGATCTCTCTTAGTTACTGTGCAGACCTGTGACCCTCTTGCCTCAGCCTCCCACAGTGCTGGGATTACTTCTGGCACGAGTTCTTTTAACAGGGTTCTTTGCTTCTTGATTTCTAAATCTGTCACCGGCTGAGGTGTAGAGGCCTAGCCGGCCACATGACTCCCTTTCCCTGTGGTCTTGGGTTGTCCCACACTCAGAGCCAAGAGGAAGGAGAAAGGGAGATAAGAAGGTGCCTCAAATCTAAGGAAGGGTTGAGCTGTGGGACTTGTCTTCCTTTCGTCTTTCTATGGTTTTTGTTTTGGGCTCAGAATGACTCATTGGCTGCCAAGGAGAGTATTGTTTGAAAGACAAATTTGGGAGAACTTCAGTGGTGGCTAAGGCGTTGGGCAGTCCTCTCTGGTAAATACATGGGCATTTTTGGTTAGCTTGGAAGAATTAGTTATATTCAGTACGATACCAACATGATACACATAGATTTTAAAAAGTCAACAAAAATGTTTCTGTTTCTTAAAAATGTGTACTTTCGAAGAGAAAATGCAGCAGTGGCTGGAGGGACACAGAAGAATCTTTTCAATGGAAACCAAATGGGTGAGTGGGCAAAGTACACCCTTATGGGAGTTTTACAAAGCTGCCCAAGGCACACTACCAGAAAAGAAAGAACAAAAGTGGTATCACACATTTGCATAGCACTTTACAGTTTACAAAGCTGGCCCAAGCACTGTGTCGTTCCAGAGGTTGTGGGTGGGCACCGGTAATTCACCAGCGTGCTGTCACAACCACTCAGTAGCTGCCCCTTGTGCACTGTTGCCCTGTGGTCATTGAGCACTTACTTCTCTCTCATTTGAGGAGGTTGTGGGCCCTCATAGGACCTTGTTATGATAACTGTGGGGGGCTTCCATCATTCGAGGGAAGAACATTCAGAGAACTGAGACTCAGAGGCTTGGAGGTGGCTCAAATGGAGAAGGGAAGCGATAGCTATGGTTTTTCTGCCTCAGGTCTTTCCCCTGAAAACTGAGGGTTTGGGCTCGTTTGGGGGGATTTCAATCCTGGATGGATATGAGAACCATTTGAGGAGTTTGAAAACTTCTATGTCCAGGCCATACTGAATCACAGTCTCTGATGTTGGGCTCGGATGCTGGTGGTTTTGAACTCTTTCCAGTTGATTCTAATGTGCAGCCAGGATTATTAACAGCCATTGGCTAGATGCTCTCTAACATTATTTATAGCTTAACTCTAACTTCCAGGTCCTGGGTTGTAATAGCATTTGTGAAGAGGAGTGCTGGATAGAGTTGTGTGTACAAAATTGCTCTACTCCTGAGGAAGTTGGGGAGATTAGTTTTGAGCATACACATAAGACTCAATGTAGTGGGTTGTGCAGTGTCTTCTTAAATTTCATGGCCACTCAGAACCTGGGAATATGATCTGTTTTAGAAACAGATTCTTTACAGACGTAGATAGTTAAATTCAGATGATGTCAGATTGGACCAAGGTGGACCCGAATCCAATATGACTGGTGTCATCATCATTAAAAGAGAAGACAGAGACACACTCAGGTAAGAGGCCATGTGAAGACAGAGAAGAGACTGGAAGGATTCAGTGGCAAGCCAAGGAATGCCAAGGATTGCTGGCCACCACCAGGAAACTGGTCCTTGCTGACATCTTGACATGAGACTTCTGGCATCCAGAACAGTGAGAGAATAATAAATTGCTGTTGTTTTAAGCCACTCAGTTTGTGGTGTTTTGTTACTACAGCTGCAGGAAACTAAGACACCTGGTGAGGCTTGAATCTCAGAATAACTGACTCATTGCTTCTTTGCTTAAGCAGTAAGAGACACTAGCACTGATGGCAGAGTTAAAATGAGAAGAAAATTGGGCTGTCAAGGAGGGTTTGTGCCATGTTTCTGGGCAAAGCAGGGACAGCTTGGGTTCAGGACAAGATCTAAAACTGGTATCCTTGCGAGCATTGGTAACAGGCAGAATGTGGCTCATTTTGTACTAAAGGAAAGGTAACCACATCGGAAGTAGTTGAAAGACTTGAACTTTGATATTCTTCTGTCACATCCAGCTGGGTGGCTTTGGGAAAGACAGCTGACCCCTTCAGACCTCAGTTTCCTCAGCCATCAAATGTTTAGGGATTTCATGACATAATCTTCTATGTAGTTCTCACCCACTAAGTTCTACAACCTGAGCCAGACAGGTAGGTGTAGCCTCAGTAGTAACACTTGGGCATAGTCCCCCTGCACAGAAATACATCATGCAAGCGAATGGCAGTTGTTGCTTAAGGTCTTATTTTGAGTTCACACATCCTTTGGCATCTGTATTAGGGGTTTGGGGTGGACCTTTTGTTTTCTGGTGGAGCCACTCCCAAATTGAAGATATTTGTGCAGCCTGTAACTAAATTACCAATGTCTAATCCTTTAGCCATATAATATGAAGCGAAGATTAATCACTCAGGACAGGTATAATGGGGTTACTTTGTGAAGAACACATACTACATTGTCACATGATCAGTCAGTCTGTGAATGACTCAAACAGCTAGAAAAGATTTTTGGAGCCTTTCTCAGTGCACTCACCTACTTCCCTTCATCTATGCCATGGACTGTTTCACCTGTATGTAAAGCAAGCCTGACTTTTCACATCCTTCTAGAGAAGGAGAAGTGTGTCCAGAAAACATGGACATTAAGAAACAATGGGGAAAATACAAGCATGTTTTCCCTCTGCAATTCCTAAGATGATGTATTTGCTTTCTATGCTGTGTAACAAATGACCACAAACTTACTGACTTAACACCACGTGTTTGGGAATTTGGGGATTGTGCAGTGTGTACATCAAGGCTTGGGCATATTAGGGACCAGCCTAGAGTTCTCCTGCCATAGATGAGCCAGAAAATCTGGGATGGTCATTCCAAAGAAAGTCCCTATCACCAGTATATGACATTGTATCACCAAAGCTCTCCACAGGCCAAGCCATACTATAGCACAGATTTCTGCTACATTCTTTTCTTGGCAAGTTTTCTGAAGACACTGTCACTTCTAATCCTGAGGATCAAACACCATAGAGCAGGAAGGTGTGGTGTTTCTGTGAAGTCCACTTGACTTGATTCTCAGGTTCTACTGACAAGCAAGAGTTTGTTGACCTTTAAGCCCTGGCAGCAAATGTATCTATTTACTCAGGCTTTGTCAAAGGATGGGGAGAGAGGGTGGGGCAGAAAACAGTATTCTTTTATAGTTGGTCGATGAAGGGCTTTGTTATGGTTTTTGCTCCTTGTTGACCAGATGGCCAAATATCTCAGGTTCAAGGCAGACACATCTCTCCTCATTGGCCTTCTATACATTCAGCCCAAAATGTAGTTGTACAAATTCGTAACAATAAAGGTCAAGATTTCTCCTGGGGTTGTAAAGGTTATCTTTAGGGAAAAAAAAAATTGTCTGAGAGAAGTTGCACGGGGTTTAGAAAAACAAAACAAAGGATGCCAACTCTTTCCTATTCTCTTTGTAATTCAGTTCACATGACTCATCAGTGTCTACTGGACAGTTTCAGGTCTTTATGTGGCTTTTATTGTCCATGTTCTGGCCATGAATACTCCTGGATAATCCATCCAAACCAAGCGTAATCTTCCAAGTGTCAAGAGATGCTAGGATGATGCCTTTGATTTCTCTTAGTTACATTTTGGGACACTCAGGAATCATAGATCCATGGATTTCAAACCATAAGAAAGTGAAATCACTGTCAAAACAGGAATGCTGAGTTGTGGAGTGGAGGCAAAAATGTAACCCAGGGCTTTTCACTAAGGACCAAATGAAGCCTCTTTGTACATAATGGGAGGCCACCAAGGTGGATATCAGAAAGCCAGAAATCCAGTCCTTAAGCCTCAGACTTATCAGTAAGTGTGTAGCTTGGTCCCTTTTAACAACAAAGTACTCTGGTTCTCCATGTAGCCTGGGTAACCACTCCATGATTACCAGCTTTCATGCGAGGCCTCTTCTAAGGAAATCAGGAATACCTGATTCTGAGAAGAGCTGGATGGGGAACCAGCTCTCAGGTTTGAGTTGCTTTGCAGGGTTTCTCCAGGAAACCATGTCCTAGAGAGAGATGTTAAAGAACATAACGTCATTATTTTTTAAAGTTCAATTTAAAAAATTAAAAAATATTATTTAGTATTCTAATTCTTGGGTTATCAAGTCCTGGAAACAAAATGACATTTCTGTTTTGTTTTCAGACCAACAAATCAAGGCTCTCTGACTTTATTCTCGGGAGCTACTTCATTCGATAATGTTGAATGAGATAGCAGTTTCCTTGGTGAGAAGTGAATATATAGTTTCAGCCACAATATCTTCACAGATGAAGTGATTTTTGTCTTTATTAATGAGAGCATTTTTGAGAGCTTGGGGGATTCCCTGTTAATGCAATCTTCAGAGAAGAACATGCTCCTGTCTTGCCCTGAGGGCCAGACCCAGGACAGCCTCCATGAGTAAAGGAGGGATTTGACTTGGTTCACAAAAGAGAACTCTGGTCACTTGACTCTGCCATGGGTGACCGGGAAGAGGTGTGACAGGGCCTCCTCATACCTTGATAAAAGATGCATTTCATCTCTTAGAGATGTCTTAGGGTGGCCTTATCTAGCAGCCAGAAAGGTGATTATATCACTTACCAAAGTGATATCAATAATCACTTTTATATGAAAACGTTTCTACTTGGTGTTTTGGAGAAGTCTGAAGGTCGATCTCACCTTGAAAGAGGAGACATTTCTGAATTGCACTGAAACTTTCAGGTAAAATTTGAAATGTTACTTCTAGGGACCACGACCTTAGCTCCCGTTCAAGGGCCTTTAGCACCAGGAAAGCTAGTTTTTCTGTTACAGTGAAGCCCTGTGGCTTTTGACTGATAGTTTGGGGCTGAGCACCATAGGAGTGATTTGCCACCCTGGGAAATGTGATCCTTACCCTCTGGGATCCCAAGAAACCTTCCCAGTTTACTCAATGGAGGCGGACAAGCTTGCCTGTCTCTCACGGTTTCTAACAACTAACAAAGGAACCTTGCATCTAAGACTCAGAGCATGGTTAATTTTTAATGGCTGAAGCTAGTTTTTGTGGAACCACATACATAATATCAAAAGGACAGTTCCCAACCACCCAGCACTCATCTCCCTTCCCTCCATCCTGAGGCCTTTGGGGGACCATTTGTGGCTGTATGTGTGTGGGGCAATATCAGCAACATCACACAGACCTGGGCTTCAGAGTTACTCTTCATAGGAGCAATGGAGAATGATATTGAAGTATATGAGATCAAGGAATCGGGGAGGATTTAGCATGGTAAAATCAGAAAGATTACTCAACACTTGGAGTTTTACTCAAGGGATCTTAGTAAAGAACAATATAGCCTTTGTGGGGAAGAAAATAAAAATGCAAAACAGAAAGCAGTAGACATTTCATAAACAGAACGATCTACAGGGCACCCAAGGGGAAGTGTATACAATGACTGCTTTAATTCTGTAAGCATGAGCTTGTTGCAATGGGTGATATTGGCAATGCTTTGGCACTGTCTTGGTGCCCAAGGAGTCAATGCAGGGCATTTTGGACTAATTTGGACAATTAATTATTGTGAACAGTAGTCCCAGAGTATTTGTTCTGTTCAGTGAACTTTTGAAATAATAGAGTTATTCAGGGGTAAAACATTCCCTCATTTTTCCAATGCTTTCTGAAGTTGGTGAGTTTACTTGGGTGAGGTGTGTGACTGTGGTCATTATGGGTATGGAAACTATCAACAAGTGCAGATATTTCTTTGAGACCAATCTCTCGCCTAGACTTCACTTCTCAGTAGCACATGGTTGGTCTGCAATTCCTTTCTGAGGGGTACCTATTTTAGTCAACGGTGACTCAAGATCATTAGGCAAAAAGCTGTGTGGCCTTGAGCAAGTCATATGACTTTATTGAATCTTGATTTGCTCATCTTTGAAGAACTTTTTATACTCAGTTCTTGGAATAGTTATGAGCATGTACATAACCATTCTTTTTTTTTTTCTTACATAACCATTCTTTTAAAGGAAGAAAAACTAGGTCAAAGTGGGCATTCTCCCTGGTAATGAGGCTAGGTTTTTGTATCAATAAATATTTTCTATCAGAAGCAATGGGCACCATATACAGAGCCATCTACAGGAAGAAGAATTGCATCCGGATGGTTAAATTGCATCTTGAAGGTTGAAGTAATAGATCTCAGAGGGCAGCGTACAGGATGGGCAGGGAGCCGGATGGGTCCGGGCACTGTGTTACTTGAAACACCTGGAACAAGCCATGTTTGCTCCTCAAGGAAACTGGAATCACACCTGTCTTTTTGAGACGGCAAGAGGAAATGGAATTGAAGTCATTCTCTTCGTGTCAAAATAAGTAAGTAAGTAAATAAATAAATAAATAAAACGAGTGGATGTGGTCATATACTGTATTCCCAGTACTCTGGGAGACTGAGGTAGGAAAATTATAAGCTTGAGCAATTTAGCAACCTAGTGAAAACCCTGTCTCAAAATAAAAAAGAAAAAAATGAACTGGGGATGTAGCTCAGTATGAAGGGCCTGGGTTCAATCCCTAGTGCCACAAACAAAACAAGACAAAATAGTATTAAAGGGGCCTATATCACTCCAAAATATTCTTTAATATTAATTATCTAGTTCTGCCCCCAGATGCCCGTTGTCCCTGAGAAACCTTCTCAAGAATGTCCCTTGACCTGGGAGCCTGGGAGAAAGTTTCCTCTGGGTCCAGATCACTTATGATGCCATAAGCAAGCCAGGGCACAGGGCTCCCACATACATTCTGATTCACTTCCTCTGCTGAGAATGTATGGGAAGGGCCTTGCTAGGCATTGGCCATATTTCTGCCTTCCTCACTTTCAGCTTCCCTGTTTTTTCATCTACATTGTGAGACACTTTTAAAAATGACCACAAATGTGGAGAGAAATCATACTATAAACCAGATGGGGTTACATGAGAAAACACAGTGGAGAGCAAAGTGTGATACAAATGCTCCTACGTTGATGGTTATCTGGTTAGCTACTAGCTTTCTAAATTACTTTTGTGGAGAAACTTTTCAAGCTCCAGAAGGAAAATGAGCAGTGCTTAATAAAAGATGTTTAAAACCAAAGAGGAATGACCCTCTTTTTAACTTGCTTACTCATAACAGAGAGTAACAACGCAATCCCCCCCAGAAACAGTATATTAGTCAGCTTTATGCTGTTGGAAACAAGTACTCAACACACACAGTTTAAAGGAAGGAGGATTAATTGTTTTTCCTCATGGTTTCAGGGGACTTGGTCCATGATCCGGGAACCACGGAAGGGCATGGTGGAGCAAAGCTGCTTAGTTCATGGTGGCTGGGAAAGTGAGCAGAAGGACAGTGGAGCCCCAGAGAAAGGGGCCAGGAAACAGACACAGTACCCAAGGTAGTGCCTCCGCATCCCACCCAGTCACACCCAGAAGTGTGCTTTACTGTCACCTGGGTGGCTCTCAAACCATCAAGTTTACAATCCAACTTAACTGTCACAGATGAACTTTGCAAGAATATGATTTTTAAAAGGTGAATGTCGAGAATGCCAGGCCCTGAGGTAATCTGTAAGAGGAGCAAGTTCCCGGATGGACACTGTCCCAAGAACTGCCAGGGTTTTGGTCTCAACAGCTGGCAGAGCTGGAAAACAAGAAGCAACTGAGGCTGCAGAAATTTGGCTCAACTCAAAGTGAAGAATGAGTTTTGCATGAAACATTGTTAGTGTCAATGATGTCAAAGCCCTAATTTTTAAATATTTTTAATTGACACATGTCTTAGTTACTTTTCTCTTTGCTGAGACAGAATATCTGACACCAAAAGTTAAAGGAGGAAAGGTTTATTTTGACCCACAGTTTGTAGACATTTCAGTCCATAGTCAGCTGGCTCCAAAGCAGCGTCACAAGGCAAACAGGCATCACAGAGGAGAAACAGTCCATGGTGGGCAGAAGGTAGCAAAGCAACAAGGCACAACCACAGCTCTTTCTATCCCGTATGTCTTATCCAGACCACTCAGGACAGGTAGCACTCACACCCTTAATCCTAGTGCCCTTGATCCTAGCATTGCACCAGGAATCAATTCCAGCATCACACACTCTAGATCCAACCACCTCTGAAAAAGCCCCGCCTATGACTGCATGAGGCTTTGAGGGGACATCTAGACACAGCCATGACAACACATAGTAAGTACACATACCTATGGGGTACAATTTAAAGTTTTGATTTATGTATACATATTGTGCAGTAAGCAAATCAGAGAACCCATTACTTCATACATTTATCATTTCTTTATAATGAGAACATTCACAATCTTCTCTTATTAAGAAGAACAATATCCAATACATTATCATTAACTAGTCACTCTTTGGTGGAAGAGAATACCAGAATTTCTTCCTCTTATTCACAGTAACTTTGTCTGTTGGCCAATCTTGCTTTATCTCCTTTTTCCTCTTCTGATCCTCAGACTCTGGGAACCATAATTCTATTGTCATCTTCTCTAAGATCAGTGTATACAGGTTCCATCTACGAGTGAGGTCATAAAGTATTTGTCTTTCTGTGTCTGACTTATTTTAAACATTATCATCTCCTAAAAGTAGCCACAGTGAACATGGCTGCTTGTCAACATCTGAGGGTAGAAAAGCAATCCTGGAAACTCTCCCTACTTGAAGAAATATGAGGACGATACCTCCTCACCTACTTGGCCATGGGTGGAACTTCCATTATTGAGTGAAAACCCCTGCTTGGTGATGTTAAAGAACAAGACAGACACCAGCTATCTTAAAAAGTATTTTGGACTGCTGTAAATCCAGGAGAAGGACTGATCAGTCACCAGCTGTGAGGTCTGGTGGTCAGCTCTCTTGGGATGTTGGACATGGAGTCAAACATTGAGTTCTCTGGATCCTGCCACTTTGACTTGCTGAAAAATCCCCAGAGCTTTGAGGCTAGGGATAGCATCCCAACCCATATGTCTCCAATTCTGTACTCAGATCTGATCTGCCTGCATCAGCTACTTGAATCTCTGTGTTGTCTGGCCTCAGTTTCCTTATCCTTGTCTCAATTCTTTTCTGTGGCCCAGCATCACCGGGAACTCAACTCTGTGAGTCCAAGAATTGACAGTTGGTCATTCTTCTGCCTTGTGCCTTTGTTGACTAAGATTTCATCAAGATTACAGCACTGAAGAGGACACAGGAGGGGCCTTTCAGATCTTTTGTACTCAGATAACTTTAGAGCTAAGAGTGAAATTAATAATCATACGAGACATATTTTAGCTGAAGAAGCCTGAAGTGCTTAAATTACTTGTCCCAGGTCCCTCTGCTGACCTGGAGTTAGTATTCTAACCTCTTAATCCATATTTGATGACCATGGGCTAAGGCAAGTTCCTCAAAATGAGGTCCTTAGGGCAGCAGCATCAGCTCCATTTGGAAACTTATTAGAAATGAAAACTCCAGTGTCCTATTATGAACCTACTGTGTGAGAAATTCTACAATCTGTACTTTCCCAAGGCCTCTAGGGAATGTAGATGCTTGGGAGAGTTGGAGAAACATCATCTATGGTATGCCAAATTAAATCTTTGGGGAATAATTCAATATTCATCATCTTTTGTACAAAGAAGATTAAGTGCTGAGTGGTGATTTCTATCATGCTTGAATTTTATTCATTCACACATTTGTTCTTGAGGGCCCATTCCCACATTAGGCACCATTAGGGCAGAAGAGCATATTGGACATAGCTCCTTCCTTCAGGGAAGACAGAGCGCCATGGCGTAGAAAATGGAAGCTTTTTCATTGAGATGGAAGGCAGACTATGACTGACTGCCTCTGATACAGACACCAAGGATGGTGTAAGTTTGGGACTATGTAGGTCACAGAGGTTGGGAAATTAATAGGTGGAGACAATTAGCAGTCAGATGGTGGAAATAGGCCTGGTGAGCTCTAGAAATAGTCAAGTCAGGGTAGAGGAGAGAGCTTTGCCCTCTCTTCTGAGACTTATGAGAAGCTATGCCACTGAATTCCCCTATTCACTTGAGGACCCTGTAAGTACTGACACCCATTATTGAAGGGAATGGATGGTTGACCTTAGATCCAGTACTTAGTGACCAACTCTGTAAACTTCTATCTGGTCACAAGGACAAGAAGAAATATTTTCAGAGCTCACTTCAGTACAAGCCTCCAGCAGTTTGGCATGACTCAGGCGGTTGGGAAACAGTGCTCCTGGGACAGCCTGACATGTCACTTGAGCAGCTTCCTCGGGCCGAGCTGTTCTTTTAAAAGAAGAGCTTCAAGCTGATCCTGAACTTGGAAGAGAGGTCAGCAAACAGCAAGTGGCAGTGGAAGATTGAATCATGCGTGCATACCTCATTGAGAGTTCAGGCCTGCTTCCAAGTGCTGAGGGGATTGAGGGATGGGACAGGGATGTTCACACAGCAACAGTCTATTTGCTGTGATGTCTTTCTATTACTCGTAGCATTTTGTCAATCTGTGTAGCTGCACAGCTCTGTGAAAGCTAAACTGGTATTCTTAGTAAGGTGCTACCAGATTCCCCAAAGGGCTTCTGACTGTCCACAAAAATCATCTATCTAGTTAAGGATTTAGCTTCAGGGTATTTTATTGTGCTTCGATGTTTGAAATATAATAATTGCAATCTATGGTATAAATCTACCTATCAGAAATTTTTTATGGATCATTTTCAACGATACTGGAAATTTGCAGCAATTATTGGTTTTGAAAATAACACTAGCTGATATAGATCTAGGATAGTTTTAGGCACTGCATTGTGGCTTCAAATTCATTATCCATGTTAAATTCATAATGATCCTATGAGGTAAGCATTATTATTGTCTCTATCTTACGGGTGAGCAGACTGAATCACAGAGAGGACAAATAACATCATGAAAAGAGTGAAAACACACACACACACATGCACACACACATGCACTTTCATAGCCCTGGCAGGAGATGGAATTGCATCTTGGAAAGAGGTGAGAATTTTAAGCTAATATCTGAAGAGTGAGTTCCAACAGCCTGAGCAGCTTGGGGAAGCCACTTTTAAACTCCTCAGCATTTTGGTACCTAATCAATAAGACAGAAAGAATTCCTTCTTCATGGGGTGGGGAGGAGGAATAAATGAGATAACAAATTTAAAAGTTTTGCTCTATAAACTAACCATATCCAGAAATTAATTGTTACTAGTCAGTCAGGGATATAGATCCAGACCTAGAATCTTCTGATCCAATTTCCTTTCTCACTGAAATGGACTGATTCTGCCTCTAACTGCTCAGTTAGCTTAGCAAATGATAATCATCTATTTAGCCAGGTGGCCTGGTAACTAGTCAATGAACTCCCAGTCTCTCATGCAGCATTTTGGGGAGCAGGCATGGTGACACAGACTTGGACCCGCTCAGTGTCCTGGCAGATGGATGCCGGCAGGCCTAAAGCTAAAGATGTACTGTCTCCAGTTCGGTGTTTGGTTGCCTAAGTACTGCTCCTCTCCGTGGAATCACATTTTCCCCTGCCTCTCCCAGCAGCCACTGCAGCAGGTGGCTTAGGGAACCAGAGATACCCATGGTTTCACATCCTTACTTTGTCTGGCATCTGGTATCTCAAGAACCTGCTGGCACAACCTGTGGTTCTCCACCCATTCGCGGTGACCCTTCACCCGTGGCCTTCATATTTTAATAAATTGGTTTAAAATAGGAGTTCGTGGGAGCTCATTCTTTCAAGTTTTAGGAAGAAGCTTCATGCATGGAGCAGAAACAAATATTTGTACTCCTGCCTTCTAGAATGAGTAGGACTTGGAAATATTCTTTAGTGGCTTCCTTCTGGATTCAGAGTTTCTCCCTGAGTGTATTTCAAAAAAAAAGAGGACACAATTCTTGAATTAACAATGATCTCGAATGAAGGTCTGTGAAATTTGAAAGGTAGCAATTAGAACAGATCTTTTCCTTTATTGTGGTAAAATACACATAGCATAAAATTGACTAAGAGTGATATTTAGTTCATCCATAATGTTATACGACCATCACCACTTTCTAGTTCCTGAACATTTTTCCCCAAAAGTAGACCCTGACCCATTGACCAAACACTTCCCATTTCTCTCTTCTCACAGCCCTTGGGAACCACTAAGCTGCTTTCTGTCTTCACACACTTGTTTATTCAAGATAGTTTCATATAAGACAGACAAGTGTGTTGATACAAAATTTTCAACCTGCTATACAGTCATTTTGCTTCCAAAATAAAAGTTGAGAGGTTTTCCTTTCTTCTACCTCATCCCCATCAACCCAGTTCCTCCTAGCACACAGATAACATCTTTGTTTATAGATTTTTATGCCTCCTCCTAGAATACATATATCCCAACACAAGCAAATACGACACAATTCTTATCTGCAGTCATTACACAAAAGGTAACATTCTACACACACTCTTCTGTTCCTTGACTTTTAGTCCCTTAACAAAATGTCCTGGAACTTTGTCCACATCGGTACACAGAGAGCTTCCTCATTCCTTTTTATAGCTGCATAGTAGTTTGCTGTTTGCGTGTCCCCTGCTTTATTTAACTAACCCTTTCTGGATGGACATCTGGGTGTGTTTCCTGTTGCTGGCCACAGCGCAGTGCGATGAATCATCGGCACCCGAGTTGCCTCCCAAGTATCCAAGCAGCACTGATTGCCAGAAGATGGACAACAGGGTCGAGGAGCACATGGATTTACTTTGTTAACTATCTCCCAGTTGTCCCTGGAGGCTATCACAGGCCCACAGCCCTCACCACAGGCCTTTAATTCCCCCAAACCTCATTGTAATCCATTTTGAAGAGTCATTTTTTTAGGAAATAAGATTAAAAGATCAATTATTTCCATTTGGCCTCCTGCAAGGAAAGTAGTGCATCAGGCACCTCTGCCTCACCTGCTTGTCATCTGTCCCCCGTGACCTGAAATCAGTGAGCAGCCCAACTCTGCCTGGAGAGGACCCTCCCTCCCTGGATATCTTTGTCACAGTGATGTTTGGTGTTTTTAGAATAGACAGCACCCCTTTCACACCTGTGCCTGCACCTGGCACTCTCAGGTGAGGGCACCACTTGCCAGCTGCCCTCTGAGAGGCAAGCCTGCTAGGGCTGCCGTAGTTAATTTAAAAGTATAGTGAAAACTGGGACTATGGAGATGTCAGGCATGGGACTTGGGTGGGAAAGTCTCTTCTTGGCTCTGTTCCCTCCCATTAGAGTCGGGGGTGAGGACTGGGAATGACTGGGGACCAGGATGTTTTCCTTGGAGGCAATGGGAAAGCAAAAGGAAAGAGTCCCAGCCCTCTTGTCCTTTGCTTGTTCTTCTAACAACATCTAAAGGTATCTGGGGAAAGTGTTTGTGAAGTTCCTTCAGTCTCTGTAGCATTTAATTTTCCTAAACTGAGAGACAGACAGTCCACCTAAAATGTGTGGCTTTCACCATTTGATGTCATTCCTCTGCATGGACATCTCTGTCTATGTGGGTGGAGGCAGCAGGGAGCTGTCATTTCCTACACACTTCCCATTTCTCCCTAAAGTTGGAGAGTGGTTTCTTTGCTTTCCAGGACACAAATTTGCAAGACTTGGAAGAGCAAGCTCCCATTTTTCAGTAGCCATATTGGGCATCTCATCATGTTGGCGGGGCAGTGTGGGTGATATGCTTCCATCCAGCAGTGCAAATGCAGTGAAATAGATTCATCCCTTAGTGGGGCTCAGCTGAGACCAGAAGGGGCCTCAGAAACCTGCCTTTGAAGTCTGTACATGGCACAGGTTTGGCGTCTGCATTTCTTCCCAACACAGGAACTGCATTTGAGCAATATTCTCTGCAATACTTCTCATGATTCTGGGTGGTCCTTATTTAAGTATTGAATCAGGAGTGGGCAGGAGGTGCCACACAAGATGGCTGGGAAGGGTAGGGGCCTCAGCTTCCTGCATTTTCTGGTAAATGTGTCACTTAGGTCCTCTAACTATGAGAGCATTTCCTGTCATTTCTTCTCCCTTGTCTACCCTGAATCTGACACTCTGACACTCTGACCTCATTCAGTCATCCTCGCAAGCCAAGTCCAGCCCCTGTTTCAGAACAGGAGTCTGGTGACCAGGGAGAGCAGGTTATTATCTGAATCAGTTTTATTGTAATAGAATGCCCAAGACTGGGTGCTTTATCAAGAAAATAGGTTTATTTATCTCACAGTTTTGAAGGCTGGCAGTCCAAGACTGGGCAGCCTCATCAGTTTTGTCTCTGGTGAGAGCTTTAGGGGAGATGGCATCACAATCGCAGGTGTGCTTGTGGGACTGATTATGTGGAAGGACAGGAAGCAAGAGAAATGCTTGCTCTTTTCATAATGACTACTCTCTTGGGAACTAACCAGGGGCCCATGAGAACTACATTTGTCCCGTCCCAGGGCAGAGCTCCCATGAACTAGTTACTTCCCACAAGGTCTTACATCTTTTTTTTTTTTTTTTTTTTTTTTTTTAGGTACTGGGGAAAGAACTCGGGACCTTGCACTTGTGAGGCAGGTGGCAGAACCACTGAGCTAAATCCCCAGCCCCAAGGTCTTACATCTTAATGCTTCCACCATCTCAACCCTGGGGATAATCTTTGGGGACACAGTCAAGCCATGTCTAAGCCATAGCAGAGTCTTGAGATCCAATTACAGATGGCTAAGTCCCAGGTTGGATATTAATAATCCATGGCTCCTTCAACTTTCTCAAAATTTAGTCTCTTCATCTGTAAAATGTGTTAATAATACCAACCTCCAAAAGCAATGTGTGTTGATTGAAGAGAACATTCCGAAAGTATCCAGCCACATAGAAGGCTTGTGATAGCTGTGAAAATGTAACATCACGATTGGTCACGACTCCACTGTGGGGCAGGGGATTTGCATGGAGACCACACTTGCCATAGCTGCGCTCGGGCAGTGTTGAGCATGACAGAACCGTGAAGACAGCCCATTCTGAAGAGATGAAGGATTCCCTCTGATCTTAGCTGGAACCTCTTGGAACCATGTTGGAGCATGAGTCTGCCTATCCATGCCTACTTCCCCCTTTCCTTCTCAGGGTCAACCCTACACCACGGTCTGGTGGCTTTCCCACTTGTAACTTCTTCCAGAATGTGTCCTCCAAGGAATCTCTCATGTATCTATGATTTATGAGAGACATAGATCTCTGATCTATGTCTATTTCTGAAAGACCCAAACCATACACAGTCAACACATTCCATCTCTCTCTCTTTCTCTACGTATGTAGTTCAAAGGCTGGGTTTTAAGCACTTCTTATAGAAATCTTCTAAAGGTATAATGACATATATTATATATTTATTTGTAAATTGTTTTTCTTTGACTTGCTGAAAATTCCCGTAAGGAACTCTGAGAGCATGGGTCTGGGGACTTCATGGCATCAACATTTCGATTCAGCTGCTTTGAATGAAGGTAGAAACCTCAGGGTTTTCCTTTGTTGATCAGTGCTAAAATGTGTCTCTTTCCAATGTGAAATTTAGAGAAGGGTGTTAACATCTCTGTAAGTGTTCTTCTGTCCAAAGCAAGTGTTTGTGTCCTTATGGAGGGTTTGAGATGCTGGGAGGACCCCGGCATGTCCTGGGAACTTCGAATGCATGAAGCAAAGCGCCTCTACTCCCTTTACATACTCAGAGGCAGTACCCTTTTGATTTATCTGAATTTTTTTGTGGTATTGGGGGTTGAGCCCAGCGTCTTCACACTGAGCTACATATTCAGCCCTTTTATTTTTGAGACAGGGTCTTGCTTAGCTGCTAATTTGCCAAGTTGCCTGGCCTGAGTTCAAATTTGCAATCCTCCTGCCGCAGCCTCTCAGAAAGCTGGGTTTACAGGCATGTGCCACCACACCTAGCTGATTTATTTGATTTCAAAGGGATCCTTTTATCTCCTTGGTGCCTATGAGATGAGAGGTCCTCTAATAATTAATCCTTTTGTTCCACAAATCATCCCTGGGGTCCAGCGAAGCTCAGAGTCACGGAACCATAAAAATATAGAATGACAAGGTATGGAGAGGTTTAAGAGATCATTAAACTGACCCACAGTAGGTGAAGAAAGAGGCCTAGAGTGCATTAGGACTCATCTCTAGCTTTAATCTCTTACTTCTTCATTCATTCACGAATGTTACTTTCCTGGCTCCCTCCAACCTTCCCACCGTAAAGCACCTGGCTCTTTCCCCAGGATGTATGAACCTGAATTGCTCTGTCTGTGTTGCAGGTTATGGTGAGAGAGGGAGGGCTCAGGCTGGAGCCCTGGATGGCAGAGGGCAAACATGCAGCCAGCCCGATTCTGCGCGCGCTATCTCCCACGTCCTTCCATCAGGGCAGGAGGGTCGGTGGGAGGTGTCAGGCCCAGCCCCCAGCTTTGGTCCTGAACTTCTACATGATCTCCCTTGTTAGGGGCTCAGCTTCCACACCTTTCAGGTAGATGCCAGCCTGCTGAGTATTGGATACTATTTACCATGTGCTTTAAAGATGACTTTTACGGCATCTGCACATTCTAGGTGTCTTAGTTCATTTTTTGCTGCTATAACAGAATAGTCAAAAGTAGGTCATTTATAAAGAAAAGATATTTCATTAGCTTACAGATCTGCAGAATAGAAGTCAAGCTATAATGTCTACATTTCTAATGAGAGCCTCATGCTATTCCATGCAAGGAAGAAAAGCTCCTGCCTTCCCCAAGCAATGGGACCTAGAACTTGCAAGATGCTGGCGCTTTCTCTGGTTTCAAGCCTGGATTGCTGGAGAGGTGGTTGGATCATGAGGGTGCTAACCTTGGCCATGGGTTAACTCATTGATGAGCTCACAGCTGAGTGGGCATTTGGGAGGTGGGGCTTGGTTGGAGAAAGCAAACCATGGGGGCATAACTTTGGGGACTGTCATGGTTTAGATATAAATGTCCCCCAGCAGTGTTATGTATTCAGACCTGGGCTTTTGGAAGGTGATTGGGTTGTGGAGATGCTATAGTTAACTTGCTGTTAGGAGACAGGGCCTGATTAGAGGTGAGTACCGGGTTGGAACCTGGAAGGGTATATTCTTGTCTTCCACTCCTCTTCCTCTGTCTGTCTCTGTCTCTGTCTCTGTCTCTGTCTCTCTCTCTCTCTCTCTCTCTGCTTCCTGGTTGCCATGGGGTGAGCACCTTTTCCTCTGCCATTTCCCTCTGCCGTCCTATTTCTGCCTTGGAGCTAATGGACCATGGACTGAAACCATGAGCCAAAGTAAACTTGTCCTTCTTTAAGATATGAGAGGCAGGTATTATGTCCAGAGATGGCAAAGTGACTAAGACAGGGACTATGTCTAGTCCCTGGCCTCTGTGCTAGGCTTCCTGGTTACCATAAGATGACATCTTTGCTCCACCATGCCCTTCTACCTTGGAGCCAGCCAACCATGGACTGAAACCTCTCCAACTGAACAAAATTAAACTTCTCTAAGTTGTGGTTGCCAGGTGTTTTGTCAGAACAACAGGAAAGCTGATCTATACAGTGGGCATTTGCAAAGAGAGTTAAGATATGCAGTAGCTAATCCATTCCTGGATTGGTTCAGGACAGCTTCTTCCCTATGACCCAATCCCCTCCCGCCACATGGGGAATTCAGGTTGCTGCTGGCCATCAATTGTGATATTATGCTGCAAGATCTCAGCAATTCACCCTATCTCCAGGAGTCTCACTTTTCTATTTTGAAACGTGAAGGTCATAATTATACCAACTTCCAAGGGTAGTTACATCCACTGCATAAAGCTATTTTTGTGAAAGTTATTCATTAACACCTTCTCCCACATTCAGTGCTTTTATGACTGATCACAGACTCTTGTTCAGGCAGCTCCAGAGGGAAGGTGTTGAAGAGCCAGGGCTGAGTCCAAGGTCCTGGTGGGGCTGGGATTCCTGCTCTTGGAAAAGAGGTGGCTGGCCCCAGACTGAGGGCTCCCACCTGGAAGACAATCTCTCAACACCCTGTCTCCAGTCTCAGCCCTGAGGAGTCAACACCCGGTGGCACTTTGTGGACTCTCCTGCACAATTGGGAGGTGCAGTCTGAATTTGAATTGAGGCTCCTTGGTCCTTGCCCCACCCCCAGGTTAATGTTCATTGCTCAGCCAACATCTGTTGGGTGCAAGAAAGGCCTAAGGATGCCCACAGGACTGAGCTTGCAAGCTGTCACCAAGAGACATAGGGTCCTGGGGCCATCCCAATGGTCCCTCTGCCCTCTGCTACACCTCTGAGGCTGCCAAGAGGGACAAGCTAACAGCTCCCTCTGCATGCTCTGCCACAGGCCACCTGCCCACTCCACCTTAGGATTTCCTTGAGGCTCATAGCCAACCTGGCATCCCGGTGAAAAATCAGTCAGTAGCAGTAAGTTTGTTAGGAGGCTAATAACAAAATTCCACACACTAGGTGCCTTAAACAACAGACATTTATTCTGTCACATTCTGGATGCTGGAAGTTTGAGAGCAAGGTGTCAGCATATTATTGGATGGATTGTCATAGGGGAGCTGCTTCCAGGTTCTTTGTACCCTGAACAAAGAACTGAGCAGAATGCTCAGAAGGAGCAACAAGAGTAAGATTTTTAAGAAGCAGAAGTACCTTCCATGGGGTGGGAGTGGGCCAGTGAGAAGAGCTTATGGCCCCAATAGGGACAGACCCTGGGTCTCTCAAGGTCCTGGGATAATTACAGAAGGTTTTATAGCTGGGGATTGACCGGAGTTGTGGCCCAGTGAGCTACCTGACTCGGCTTTTGAACGCATACGATTTTTAATGGAGGTGTCAAGGCATTCGAAGCCTATGGGGTGTGTGTGTGTGCGCGTCTGTGTGTGTGTGCGCGCGCGCGTGTGCATGTAAACTGCAATACACAGAAGGTGGGGTGAGGGCCAAGGTCATGCATGTACTTTTGGTTTTGCACTTGTCTCAGGGAGACGGAATGGCCTTCATCTTTTGGTCTCCCAGTGTGACACAGTCGTCCTTGCCCAATGGATTTCTGTTGTTACTTGTCCTTGCTCTACCTTCTACTTCAAACAGCATTGCTTCTCTCTGAAGCCTGCAATGGAGAACCTTCCAGGGCTCTCACAGAAGAGGGAAACGCCAAGGACACATGGACAGCAGGGGGTGGAGACATGTGAATCATATGCCAGGCTTCATACACATCATCCCTCGCTCCCCATTAAATCCTGCTGGGGATGCTGAGGGCCTGTCCCCCTTGGCAGGTGGGAAGTCTAAAAGGTGCTGTGCAGCATCAGAAGCATCACAATTGGTAAGCACCAAGGTGGAGATTCAAATGCAGATCTGTGCATCGCTTAGCCTCCCTCTGGGCTCCTCCTGCTCCCCTGTGGCTGTCTGATCCAGGCCAGTTCTGTTGTGAGCTTGGCAAATACAGTGGGCACTGGCTGCCCAAGGGAGTAGATCTCAGGGGGTGGGGACCATACCACCTTCACTAGCTCCCCCTGCAAACTTCCAGACCATGCAGACTCTGGAGGTGCCCTCCTGGTCCACTGTGTGGGGAGCCCCTCTCTGCCTGCTCAACCACAGGTTGCCTCCCTGCCCTGCAAACCCAACTTGGGTCACCAGCAAGACTCTCCCAACCTAACTTTCTGCAGAAAGTGGCAGTGTCCAGCAGCATGCCCAGGGTTGGACGTGGAAGCACACACTCCCTAGTACCGCTGTCCTCAGAGCTAGAAAGGCCACTCACGGTGGACGATTTCTCAGAAATACTCTAGGCTTGGGCCTTGTCATCCTTTGTGGGGTGGTGATCATGGGCCGCAGTGACCATAGCCCCTGGGGACCCATTTCAGCCTGGATAAGCAGGACCAGGGCAGGGCTGTGCCCTAAAGGCGCTGTTTAAAAAGTTCTCTGGACCCTGCTGTCTTTTTTTTCCATGGCGTGGTAAAGTCAGGCCCCTGCTGCAGCTCACAGGCAGTTTCCTTCTGTTCTTTAGTGTGAACTGGGTCCTGGCTGTCAGGCTAGACTTTCCATGGATTGGCCAGTGGGTCGTTCCCACCAGCCAGTTACATAAGCACTCTCCTACTTCCTGTTTCACAGATTAAAAACCAGAAGAGGCACAGAGCTGCTAAATGACTTATCCAAGGTCACAGAGCTAATGAATTTCAGAAATGGGACCCTAACCCAGGGGCTACTGAGGACTCACAATCAGTATTCCACATAGTGGCTTGTATGTCTGGAATACTGTGGACATACACATGCAAGGAAGAAGATGACTTATAGATAATTGCTAGATAGATAGACGGTGGGTAGGTAGACCCTAGGTAGAGGAATATAATAGGTAAAAGATGATGAATGATAAATTATTGTCATCTTTGATGGATGATATAGATAAATGTTACGTAGGCAATAGATAGATGGTAAACAAAAGGTACACAGGTGAAAGAGAAATGACAGATAATAGATCAATTGATCAACAGATAGATGCTCTCTACACACAAGAGACTGGTGACTCCAGTAAGAGATAGGAGTTATTAGTTATTATTTATTGTATACACTTTTCTGAGCCAGTCTTTGACAATTCCACCCAATTTAAGCACTAGCCCCAGGGTGGAGGAGGAGGAAGTAAACGGTCAGAGAAACCAAATTTTTCATGCATGAAAGGACAGACATAGGTGACACGTCAAAAGCCCTCTGAGTCCCTCTGCACAGGATACTGTGTGCGCCTTGCCTGCAGGAGTCCCATGTCGGGAGCTGGCATGGGCTGTGGGGCCACAGGCCTCTCCCTTAGAACTGAGGACAAGGCAGGTGACAAGCGCAGCCTTCAAGATGCCATCTCACATCTCTGGGACACTGGACAAGGAAATAAAGCCTCATCCCAGGGTACTGGCTGGGTTATAGTAAACAGTTCATGTCCAAAGAGGGCGTGGGACCCTGAGTCACCGTGGTTCCAGACCTGCTCTCCTCAGCCTGGGCCTGCAGCTGGACAGGGTTCTGGGATGGGAGAGAGGCTGGAGCAAGGAGCTCCCTGCCCAAGGACCTGGTCTGCTAGCCCCTCCTTCTGGCAATGCCTCCTTTCCTGGTGGCACCGCTAGCTGGCAACCTTGCATGACCTGTTCCCTAGACAGCCATGGCGTTCTTCCCTCAAGCCCAAATACCACGACGCCTGCCTCTTGGAGCCCTGCTTGACCCACCAGTGCAAAGGTCCTCCATTGCCTGCGCCCGGGGACAGTGCTCTGGGGAAGGCTGAGCACTGAGAGGATGTCCCCCCAACCTGCCGAGGTGTTCATGGGTTCAGACCCCAGCTCTGTGGTGTATGGCAATGCCCCAGCCCCAGTGCTTTGACAGCAGCCTGACTGAGTGCCTGAGCATCTTCAGCAGGAACCAGCAAAGTTCCAAGTGGTAGCCACTGCTACTTCTCTGCGTCTGTCCCCCTGCCAGAATCTCCTGATAATATTCCCAGTCATCCTGGCTTTTCTGTAATTAGAACTATTTCATGCAGAAGTGAAATGCCAGACATGGATTCAAATCTGCCTTGTGCTTTGCAGTGGGAGCTTTGGCAAATCACCTGACCACAGTGTGCCTCAGTTTCCTTACCTGTGAAATGAATAATGTAGCAGCAACTATGTCCTCAAGCAGCTGTGCAGAAAATGAGCTTCTACACAAAAGATGCCGGAGCAATGTACACATGTGGTTGTGTCACTATCTCCCTAGGATCGTGGGGACTCACCTGTGCCCCCCAAGACAGTATCTTTGCCATGGCAGTTATTACTGCTAAATCACGTCCTGGGTTTGTCCTGGTTTAACATGTTTACATTTTCAATTGAAAATTACATTTGGATAGACTTCAGCCTGACTTGGTCTGCTTTCTGAACCCCGACCAGTGAGTGCTGAGTAACTGCAGACAGGGTGGGGTCACTGGGATTTGGTGGTTGGACGTTTTTTTCCCTTGCGGTTTTGGGCAGCCTCCTCTGTGACAGGCAGCTGCATCATCTTGAGACTGGACTTTCCAGGAGTGCATTTGGGCCACTCTGGGTGTCAGCTGGAAGAAGCTCCTCTTGGGCAAGTTCATCTGCTTATATCAGGAGCTGCCTCCGTTTAATGGGAAGCCCCTCAACTGAGCCCTGCATCTCACTCCAATAGCTGTCACTCCAGTGTCCAGGCAACTGACCGCAGTGCTGCCATTGGCTGAGACTTCTCTGGTTTCATCGTGCTTCTCTGGCCATAAGCACTTTTCCGGTCCAATGGCTCATGCCCCAGGCTCTGTGGGAGGCAGAGGTGGGAGCCCCAGCCAGCCACACCCTGCCCCTTACATGTTCCCCATGACCACCACCATGCACTCTCTTCCAGTGGCTTGTGTTCAGAGAGCTGGGCTGCTTCCCCACTTCTTGGCTGTTCAAAACTCTTGTATAGTAAGTGTGCTGACTCTGACCTGAAGCCCAGGGGAGAGGATTCTTCTTAAATGTATCCTTGGGAGCCACTGCAGACCCACTGCCAGCCAGTTCTCCATAAACCCAGGTCTAGCCAGGCATAAATTACTGTCAACCTAAAAGTTTAATGAAGAGATTACACACAGCTTGGGATATACACTTTGTGTATTGGGAACCTTTTTAATTTGTTTATTTATTTATTTTTAAAAATTTTGATCTAGGACAAGAAGTCTCTAGATATGCCAGCCCAGAGCACTAAATCATGCAAACAGAGACCAGACAGCCTTCAAAGCAGAGACTGGCCTGCTCCCATGTGAATCCAACTTAGTGACCCTTGGGCAGATGACATAGCCCCCGTGAGGTGACAGAGAATGGCCACAGGCGACCAGTCTGAATTTTATCAGTGATGTGGGAGTGACTACCTTTTCTGAGCACTTTCTGAGGCTTCATACCTCCTGAGCCACTGGCCTAGGATGTAAACAGAGTTGATAATTCTGCACAAAGTCGCCAGGCGATTTATCCTATAGTCACCAAGCCTAGAATATAACCCGATCCTGACTTCTTCAAAGCTTTCTTGCTTTGGATTTCCCAAATCAAAAATAAATATCAAAGGCAAGTACCTTCTTTGAATTCTCTGATGTATGAAGGAAGTTTCCATCCATTAATTCAAGAACCCTCTCATTTTACTTGGAAGGTATTAGTCCGTGGATCTGTAAACTCAATATCAACACAGTCTGCCTAGGCTTTACTGAAAAGTTGGGGAGTAAATATTCCCGGAGTTAATATTTTTCCATCTTTATGAAGCCTTGGAAATGCCAGTCGCTCCTTCTTAAACAAAAACGGCTGTTTTCTTTCTATTGCTGGATGCATGCATTGCTTATGTGCTTTCGCGTGCTTGCTCTACTCAGAACACCCTCCAGGGGGCAGCAGACCACAACTTCCGAGAGAGTTGCTGGTGACCGCTGATTGGGAGCTGGGGTCTGAGACGGGGGGACATCATTGGTTGCTTCCTCCACCGCGGCTTCTCTAGGTTGACTTGAACGCTCCCCCTGGAAGGAAACCAGAGCCCCATCAGTTTCATTTTTGGAGAGCTGCAAACATGACCAGACCTATTAATTACTTCATCGAGGTGCTGGGCTTTGAAGATGAAAAACGCGGTGTGGAGAGCACGGTAGCTTCCAGTCTAGGGGATCACCTTATCGTGCTCTTCGGAGTCTTTTCAAATCATCAAGTTCATTCTGTGCCCTTTGCCCATAAGCCAGGGCAGTGGCCCTAAGAGAATCCACTTGCATACAATTCTTTGGTCTCAAGCCACAACATGCAGTGCAGAGTCCCAGCGAGTGGCTCTATTACACGCACGCGTGGCGCTGTCACACACTGTCACACACAGGCCCCTGTGGTGCTGAGAACCTGTGGTGAGTGCTGGTTCCTTCCAGGCTCTGTGCTTGGCTGAGACAAACTGAGGCCAGGCGCTGGTCACAGAACCTCCAAGCCTGAGGCCAACTTTGCCCCACATGGAGCAGAGACTACAGTTCCCGTTTATTCAGGAGAATGGTGAGCAGCAAACCTGGGGAGATGCGGGGAACAAAGATGCAGGTAATAATGGAATCACACTCAACTAGGATTTGATGCTTCAGCTTAGAAAGAGCTTTTACATTCTACCTGATCTCACCCAAGCCTTGGAAGAGCCTGTGAGGAGATGGAAGGACAGTAAGAGAGACCTGAGGGAGAGAAGGAGGGAGGGAGGGAGGGGCAATGTGAGAGACGGAATGCCAAAGTGGTTACACAGGCAAAATCCTAAAGCCAAGAGCCCCGTACTTGCCCCTGGCCCAGGATCTGAATCTTCCTGTCCTAGTTAAAAATTAACCCCTAGAGAGGCGGGGCGTTGGCATGCTTTGCTGCTCTTAGTGAGGTAGTGTTTGGAGATGTACATAGTTCTCCTGGGCATCTAGACCGAAGAGCCCAAGGAATCACTTCAGAAATGAAACTGAAAGTCTAGACTCACTGTAAAGGGCTTCAGAGTAAAAGGGGGAGCCTCCTCAAACAGTGTGATGCTGGGACCTGTGTGTGTGTGTGTGTGTGTGTGTGTGTGTGTTTCCTCTCATAGTGGCCCAGCCTTATTTGCAGCCCTTGGTCTAGCATAGGTCTGGAGAGACTGTTTCATTTAAAATTCTTTTGAGATCCTATGCAACTCTTAGCTGGATTATTATGATCTCAAGGGCGAGAACCCAGGTAACTCCAGTTGGAAGGCCCCAAAACACCAAGCACAGTGCTCTACCTCTGGCGTGTCTTCTGCCCAGGCTTGCTGAGAGGCTGATGTTCAGGCAAAGGAAGGGGGGAAGGATAGAGAGAAGCTCAGTGCCATCCACACAGCTGCGAGGCAGAGAGGTTCTTCCGGCTACAAACCAAAAAATGGATTCTGGTTTATGCGTTTAATCACAGTGCAATTAAAAGTGAGAGATACTGGGAGGAGACTGGGTTTCATGGGTCTAGAGTGGTATGGGGGCACTAAGTTGCCTCTTCTATGCCTACTGGTCCCTCTGTTGGGGACCTGCCATTCATCTGCCCCAGTGTGAGCTCCTGCTATCTGTCTCATCTCAGATGGGTAGGCATCCGAATGTGCTTAGATTGTCGGGTGTAGCAAGAGGGTCGGGGTTGCGTGTGTGTGTGTATGTGTGTGTGTGTGTTGCTGGTTCTTAGGGTGCCTGTCTGCACTGTCTATCTCGTGTCAGACACTTTTATAAGTTGCCTTGTCCAACCCTACCATCGATCACCCTACCAGGGCCGCCTCTCCCCACATACACAGACTGTTAAACTTGGCAGGAAAGAGCCCCATTTTCTGGGACTTTCTTCATTGAACACTTCACATTTTTTCCTATAAGAATATTTCCCATTTCCTGTAATATTTTCTTTAAGGACTACCAAGTTTTCTATTAATAGAAAATTTATAAAAGACAAAAAATACCAAGGAGAAGACTAAAATCACCTACTGTGGTTTGGATATGCTTTAAATGTGTCTCTGAAAGTTGGTGTGCTGGAAGCTTTGTTCTGGTGTGGTAGCGTTGAGAGGTGGCAGAAGCTCAGTGGGGCCCAGTGGAAGGTAGTTAGGTCCCTAGGTGGGGGCATCAGCCCTGGAAGGGATTAATGTGGCTCTCACAGGCTCCAGTTAGTTCCCTTGAGAGTGGGGTGCTATAAAAGAGCAAGCCTGGCCCCCGAACCATTCTGGCTTCCTGTCTCACCATATTGGCCTTTACATCCACCCACGCACGCACACACACATGCTGTTGCCACAGAGATGCCATCTGCCAAAAGGCCTTCACCAAAGGCCAAACAGGTGGGGTGACCTAGTCTTGGACTTTCAGCCTCCAAAATTATAAGCTAAGTAAACCCCTTTTGTTCATACATTACCAGCTTCGGGCATTTTATTATAGCAACAGAAAGTGGATGAAGACATTATCCATATTCTATCCTTCAGAGAATAATGCTAATCTTTGCTTGATGCTCTTCCCCCTTTCCCTTCCTTCCTTCCTTCCTTCTTTCCCTCCACTCTCTCCCCTTTCCCTTCCTTCCTTCCTTCCTTCCTTTCCTCTTTCCACTCTCTCTCTCTGTCTCTCTCCACTTCCTTCCTATCATCTATCCCTGTATCTACTTTTAATAAAAATGATATTATGATGAGATCATGAGCACGTTGCTTTATGACTTTTTCCCTCTTTTGCTATGTTTGCTATTCCACTAAATATTTGTCCCCATCATGTCTAATGCATGCCTAATATGCTCTATCTCACATGCAGCAAAATGTATTTAAATTATTCCTCCAATGTTGTATGTTTAGTTGCTTCAGGTTGTTTGCTCTTTTAAGGAATGAGGCTATAAACATGATTGGAAAAGTATCTTTGTACAGCCCCTGGATTGCTTCTTTAGGACAAATTTCTGTAAGGGATAATGCTGGGTTAATTGATGGGCATTTTGAAAGTTTTTAGATAAGTAAGATCAAATAGTCTTCTAAAATATTTTACTAAATTCCCTTCTACCCAGAGCAAATAAGATAGTAGCTTTAAATATCATATATTTACAAAATATTTTCCTATTTTTATGGAGAAAATTATATTTCTTTGTAATTGTAAGTTTTAAAATGGTTTTGGTTTACTTTTTTGTGATGCTGGGGATCAAATTCAGGGCTTTCTGCCTGTTAGACAAGTGTTCTGCCACTGACCTACATACCCACTTGAAAATTTTACTCTTTATTGAGGTATAACTTAGATAAAATGAACTTGTTTTAAGAGTACAACTCAATGAATTTTTATGTATGGAAATAAATGTCCTTATAGCCATCACCCAAATGCAAATATAAAATATTTCCACCACTCCAGAAAATTATGTCCCCTCCCAGCTAATGCCTACCACCAAAGACAACTACCTTTTACTCCTTTTCACCTTGGAGATTTTCCCTGTTCCTGACCTTCATACAAAGGAGACCATGCAGTCTTCTACTCTTGTGTCTGGCTTTTTCCACACAACATGGTGCCTTTGAGATTCAAAAGTCAGTGGTTTGTTCATCTCTTGTTCCTCTATCTGTATCACTACATGAACAAACCACAATGTATTTACCCACTCTTTTGTGGAAGGACATTTTCTTTTCAGTTTGAGGCCACTATGAATATTCTGGTAATGCCTTTTGGTGGACATAGAACCCACATCATGGAATATGTGCCCAAGAGTTTGTGTGGGGTCGGGTGGTAGATTTATCTTTAGTAGATGCTTCCAAGTATTTTTCTAAGTGGTTGTATCAATTTACACTCCCACAAGAACCACTTGAGAGTTTCAGTTGCTCCACATCCTTGCCAAGACATAATCTTTTTAGTCTTTTAAACTGGGATATTCTGGTTTGCTTGCATTTTTATTTTGAATTTTTATTATTACAGGTGAGGTTGATCACCTGTGTTGACCATTTGGATTTCTTCCTGTTTGAATTGCTTGTTCAAGAAGGCTTCTACCTTTCTTTTCTATTGGAGTGATTATATTTATTACTGAGAGTTATTGCTGTGTTATACAACACTTGTTGTTCATATAGATGTTGTTTATATACATTTTTGTTTAGATTTACCCATCAGGCTGAATGCCAACAAACACTGAAGCTTTCCTGTGGCCCAAATACTACACTGAGGGTTCCCTAAATAGTCCCATCCATCCTTACACTTTACAGAAGAAACTGAGAACAAGGAGGTTAAAAACTTGCCCAAAGTCACGCTGCTAGTAATTGGCAGGGTGGGATTCCCAGCCAGGTGGTTGGACACCAGAACCCAGACTTTCAGCTACTATGTCTGTCATCTTAGGGCTTTTCAACTGGATCACTGATTTTCAAGGCTTCTGGCATGGATTGTACAGTCTTCTTTTACAGTTGCTCGTGGAATGATGACTTCCTCCTCCTATGTGTTTGATTGGTTTGAAGGAGGTTTATGGGCTCACGGGAAGAGGACACAGTAGACCAAGATTTTGCCTGGGTTGGACAATAAGCAGCAGAGACCTCTGCCCTCCAGTTCCTCACCTCACCTCCTGCTGGACTCTCGGCACCTGCTGGGCTATGTGAGTGCTGTCTCACCCATGGCTCAAGTCTGGGGACTTCACCAGGTCTGTCCTGAAAGTGCTGAGCTAAATTTGCATTAGAGATGAGGGTTTAGTCAATTCTTTCATTATTGATTCCTGTAATTCCCAAGACACCCGGATTTCCACTTTTTGAGAAGTGAGCCCTGAGGTAATAATAGCTAATGCTGCCCTGCTCACCTCTAACACATATATGGAGGTCATTTAACCCTCAAAACTATCCTAGGAAGGCAGTG
Organism: Heterocephalus glaber; assembly: GCF_000247695.1. The sequence continues at coordinate 22,894,755 of NW_004624745.1, forward strand.
TTATTTCTTTTCCCATTTTACAGATAAGAACGCTGAGGCACACACAGATCAGATGTACCCAGGTCCCACAGAGGGGTTCAAACCTAGCCCGACTGGCTCCAGAGTCCTTTCTAGCCACTTCATCAGCTGTGTTTCTGTGAGGGCAGTAACAGCTGACAGCCCAGGCCACTTAGCTCTGGCTAAGGTCAAGAGGTGTCAGAGTTTTCTTAGACTTTTCTTCCTCCACTCCTTCTTTTCTTCCTCTCCTCTCTTTCCTTTCTCTCTCTCTCTCTCTCTCTCTCTCTCTCTCTCTCTCTCTCTCTCTCTCTCTCTC
>NW_004624745.1:22895167-23097535 GCF_000247695.1 Heterocephalus glaber
TCTCTCTCTCTCTCTCTCTCTCTCTCTCTCTCTCTCTCTCTCTCTCCTTCTTTCTTTCTCTTTTCCTTCTTTCATTCATGGTCCTGGGGATAGAACCCAAAATCTTCACACTGGACTATTTTGAGTCATGGCATCACTAAGTTGCTAAATTTCCCAATGTGTGTTCGAACTTGCTATCCTCCTGCTTCAGACTCCCACCGTTCTGGGGTTACAGGCACTTGCCATTGGACCCAACTTCACCTTTCTCTTGTAAGCACACTAGTCTTTGGACCTAGATCCACCCTGAGTCTAGGATGACCTCATCATGAGATCATTAAGTTAATTACAACTACAATTTGTCCAAATAAGGTCACCATTCATGGAACAGTGGCAGTTTGGGGGGAAAATACAGATTTTTGGCAAAATGCACACACACATGGCCATCCAGAAGTTTCTTTTAAGGAGATTTGCAGAAACCTCACCTTCATATCCTCATAGTCACAGACTATTAAAATATTTTCTCCCTAAACGGCAGGCACAGATTAGTTGATCACACTGTCTCGCTAGTTACGTATGTTCCCGCATTCTCTCTCTCTCCTTCCTGCTCCCTGATTTCTCCCATCTTCAGGACTGTAGGAACCTTGACCCTTCAGACTTGGAGAGGAGAGGCCACAGCTCCGCACTGGGCCTGTGCTGTTTCCTTTCGGTGGAACTGGCTACTCATCCTATTGTCACTGTCAGAACCCGAGGCTTCCGCCACTGATGCCTCAACTATTCTGCTTCTCCCCTGGGTCACTCTCTCTCCCAGACTCTTTGTCCTGAAACCAATCCTCTAAATCACTTCTAGGCTCACCTGAACATCCATGTTAGCATGTCATTCTTCCAAAACCTACTGTACAGAAAGAAGCATTTCAGGATGAGACCCACCCTATATACAAGTCTGAACAAATATATATGATGGTATATGAACAAACACACACACACACACACACACATATTATGCATACTCATCATAAAAATGCAAGCAAAATTCAGGAAATAGTGTTTACTTTTCCTAGGTATCTTGTCCTCTTTTCCATTCCATTCCATTCCTTTCTTTGATTTCACTGCATTGCAGTTAAGGCTAAGAGACCTACCTTTGTTTCATGGCCCATTAGTGGGTTGTACCCACCCTTTGGCTCAGAGGGAGACTCTGACAGCCTTCACCTGGTTCTCAGTGCTCCCCGCTCCCCGCCTGCCAGTCACAGCCCTCATCCTGTCAGCTTTTCTCTCAGGGTCTCACTGCCCAGCTTCCAGTGCTTCCTGGTGCCCTGAGCCCTTTTGTGGTTATGTCCATTCCGCTCCTCACCCTGTTGGTCCTAGAGGGCCGATTCACCCTGTATCTCCTTCCTGGAGCATCTTTAAGATCCACCTTCCTTGCCCTCTGCCCCACATAAGTGGCCTCTAGATTGGAAGAGAGGCTCTAGCCCCATAAAGCTTCACTTATGAATAACCCCCACACTAGGACTGTTTCAGTTCAAACCTTCATGTGCTCAGATGGACCTGGCACTTTAGAAAGTTACTAGTGGGCCCCACAGCCCAGCCCTTGCTACCTGCAGCTTCCTCTGCTCAGAATCTTGTGGGATCTTTTGGTAAAGTACATTACACTGCATGTAAGTTCTACACCACTGGCCTACAAACAACATGGAGGATGCTGCTTGGTCTTTGGCTGACTACCTCTTCTACTGCCTGGGCTCACCAGCTTTCCATTCCCAGTTTGATCGTGTCCCCGTGTGCTGCGGGGCTTGGCACAGCAGCCTGCACAGGGTGATCTGTGTTGGTGCCGCCTCACACTCCTGCCTCCTCTACAGCCCGGCATCCTCAGCCCTGTCCTCCTCTTGGCTCGTCCCAAGTGTGTCCTTCCTGTTGTGTGCAAAGCCTTAAGGGATGCTTGCCAGGAAAGATGAAAGTACAGCGACAGGGGAAAGGAGAGTGGGGAAGAGCACCAGGAAGAGGGGTGGGAAAGGGGAAGAGGGAAATGGAAACTGGCGGGAACGAATGAAGCAAAAAGAAAAGAAAAAAGATCCGGAAGAGAAAAGAAAAAAGAGACGAGGAAAAGCAAGCACAGTAAACACAAGAGGAGAAGCAAAAGTAAAGGTAAATGGAAAATAAAAGGCAAAATCCTGCTTCTTGCCAATCGCATTAGAAGCTGCCTCTCTGCAGAGGAGACGAGAAAAGCCAGACTGGGTGAAGGCAGGAGAGCGAGAACAAGACTCAGGAGCCCTGGCCTGGACAGGAGATCAGCAGGTGCGTCTGATGGCGGGAAGTGGCCGCGAGCTCCTGGATAAACAACAGCAGGGGACTGAGGTTGAGCGTGGGCCTGATCTCACCGGGCCCTTAGGGAGCCCTGGGAAGCTGGTGGTGGTCTGGGGCCTACAGTATCTCAGCCACTTAACCACATACACTGCTTGCCAAATCAGTGAAGGTCTTAACCTCTTTCCTTGCTTAGGTGAGATCCCCCAGAGTTGTAAGTCTGGCTCAGAGAAGGCTGAGGGCTGAGGTTTCTCACTCAGGCTGCAGGCTGGCACCACCCAGATACCACTAGAAATCTTGCAGGCCAGGCCATTGTCCAGACCTTTTAATCAGAATCTTTAATCTTTAATCAGGGATTCCTCCGTGTTATCCTCGTGTATAATCAAGGTTGAGAGCCGATGCATTCGCAGTGTGTATAGGGAGCAGATCCCAGGATTCTCCTGGGCCATCCAGGGGGATCAGGCTTGTGTTGGTGGCATGAACAGGGGAAGAGATGGGAGAAGTGAACAGCGTGGGGTGATCTGAGATTTGGGTCTTCGATGGCATTAATTAAGATTGTTAGAATGGTTTTGATAAAATCAAGATGATTTGGGAAGCATTTCCAACAACAACTTGCCCTGTATCAACCCTTGTAGCCACGATGTGTTGATCCCAAGTTGGTTAGCCTTTTCACAGGACTGATTTGGTGTTGATGGAACAAAGCACTACAATTCTGTCGACAGGCACCATCCACTGGGTAGAAGTCCCAGAGCGGCTCATGGTGGAGTTGACAACTGCCAAGTGCTCAGTCCCACCACACCACTGTTGCCTTCATGTCCCCTGTGGTAAAGGGTCACACTTGTCTCCTCTTTCCTTTGCTTCATGTGATTATTTAGGAGATATTTTGAGATCATGAAAATCACTCACAGAGAAGATGTACCATGTACTCCAGTGTCCGCTGAAGGAATGAATGAATGAGCAAATGTGTGCCTGAAATCTGCATTGGGATTACTGTTCTACATGGTCCTCCCTGCCCAGAGGTGAAAGAGGGAACATCACTGAATCCAGAGGCTGCCCATCCTTGCAGTGGATCTGTCAAAAGAGGTCCAGCTGAAAAATTCTCTTTTGCCTGTATAAATAAGCAGGAACCTCATAACCATGAGCCAAGTGGAAAATTTTCTCTGTAAAAATTTGTAGGGTCAGGGAATTTTTTAAAGAACTATAATTTCTCCAAAATTGCTGAGAGTAAATTTCAAATGTCTCACCACAAAAAAATGATGGGTAAGTTAGGTGGTGGATACAATAATTAGCTTGATTTAATCATTCCACATTGTATACATACACCGAAATATCATGTCATACTTCATAAATATATACAATTATGACTTCTCAATTAAAAATAATATTTACTAAGAAAGAACTATAATTTCTCATGTACCAGTCACTGACACAATTATAAAGTCATTAATTTGGATTCTACTCATTTGGAATTTGCAGTAAATTATATTTGTTCAACCAATATTTTTGAGAAAGAAAGTGTTCAAAATAATTCTCAGATGGAAAAAAACCACTGTGTCCAAAATTTGGACGGCTAGGGTCAAATCCCAGATTGGCAAACAATTAGCTGCATGAGGTTGGAAAAGTCACAACCTCTGTGAATCTCTTATATAAAAGTGGAATAATAATCTCCAGCTTGTTGTGGTGAGCATGGAGTTGGGAAGAGGATGTTGTAAACTGTGGAGTGCTTTATATAGTGTTTAGAGTCTTTCTTATAACCTAAATCTAATTCCTTATTAGTAGCTTTTCCAAACACAAGAGAAATGAGACTCTTTCATCTGGCTTCAACTTCTGGGCTTAGTGGGTGTTGGTGAATATGTTTATTATTAGGTCATACTAAGTATGGAACTTGTAGGCATCACCTTTCTTTGTCATATTGACAATTAGAGCTAGAAAGACCCAAGGACTGGGTTTTTAAAAAGTGTCTAATCATCAAGAGGACACACACGAATATGTGTGTGTAATGTGTGTGTACATGTACAGATGTACACACACATAACACATGGATATATACGCTATGCAAATATATATTTGTAGGTTGTATATATACATGTAATACAAATATGTATCTTTATATAAGTATGTATGCATGTGTACAGGTACATAATGCAACATGTGCAGTTACATGCATAGGTAGATACATAGTATATATATATACAATATGGGTATATATTTGGTATATGTAAATGTGCACATGTATATACATGCATAAAGATTATGTACTGCATAATAGATATGAGAATAGACATATGTGTGTGTATGTGCGTGCACAGTAAGATCCTTTTGCTCTTTTCTCATGAGGAAACAGAAGCCCAGAGAGTTCCCTCCTTGGCTAGAGTCACATAGCTGGTTAGAACAGAGCTGGGGAGGCATTCAGCTTCCCCATCCTGACTCAGTGCGGATCGTAACAAACCGCACCTTCTATGTACTTACAGGGCCACCCTTCACTGAGCTCTGCAGTGACTGGCTGTCTTTTGCAGGTGTTTAGCTGGTCAGACTCGTTTTTGCTGCCTTTGTCCCATGTCACTCCAGGAAGGTGTGGGTGGAGCAACTGCTGGATTCAGAGGGCCCTGGGCTCTGCAAGTGGATGCAGGGCCAGGCCTGGGTCCTGCTCCACCTCCTAGAGGCAGGTGCGAGTACCAGCTTAGCATCTTCATCCCTGGCATGGGAGCTTTCAGAGGAGGCTCTATGTTGAATTCAGGTCCTAACAGCCAAGGGTCAGACTGCAACTGGGAGGCAATGGAAGCTTGAAGGGAAGAACAATCAAATACTCTTTACCAAAGTCGGTCTGGTGCTCTGTGGAGATGGGACTGTTACAGGGCAAGAAGGAGGTCAGGGAGGTCTGCATAGAAGCAGTGCTGTTCTAATATTTTGTTGCAATATCCAAAGTCAAGGCCAGGGGTCTGCAAACTGCAGCCCATGGGCCAAAGCTGGCCTGCAGCCGGTGTTCATCTGGCCCCTGAAGTCAGAATGGTGAACACTCTCAATTGATTTGAGGGTGGAGAACACAAACTCTGAACCCTAATTAAGTGCAGTGTCATCCTCCTCCCCCCCAAAGAATCTCATTCTTCTCTTATATTTAAAAGGTACTTAATGATTGTTATTGCTGCTCTATTTTAAATATCATCAATAAAAACGTGTAGAAGAATGTTTTCTCTTTTATTAGAGAATAACTCTATATGGTAAATATCCTTGATTTTGCCTGTTGGCCTACAGCTTCTAAATTATTTATTCTCTGGCTCTGTATAGAAAAAGTTCACTGCTCCCTAGTCTTAGTGTTGGCATGGAGGTATAGAAAGGAGGAGCTCAGATGTTTTTTGGAGGGGATCCAACAGGACTTTAATGCTGGCAGAATATAAACTATGAGGCAGAAAGTTGGTGGGACAAGGGGCTATCTGATTCCTAAGATCCTTAAGGTCCTAAGACTGTGAGCCCAGCAGTCCAAGAGCTTCTGGGCCCATAAAGCTACCTGCTGTGGCCACAAAGCAGCCCCCCTCATAGGCCTGCTGGGTCTGAGAATCTCCTGATAACAGCACCCCACTGCAGATCCTGAATGCTTCATCACACAGCCCATCAGCAAGGCTGTGTTTATTGATCAATTATCACCGCTAGGCTTCCAGCCACCTCCCCACCTTCGGTATGACCAGCAGGCTGGCTCAGGCCTGGCACCAAGAGTGCAAGTTTAAAAATTTAATCAGGTTCAGGTAACAGGTAAGGACTGGTTTCCAGCTAGAGGAAAAACACAACAAATATTTTGGAATGAGCCATGTGTGCCATATCTTGCTGGAGCTTGCAGGCCCTCTGGAGGCTCTCAGACAGCTCTTAATTAATTGCTGGAGCCAAGGGGGCCAATCTTGTGAAGGCTGTTGCTTTTGCTAATCTGATCCAGCCATGCACAGGGAAGGGTGAGGAGCTGGCCTTGGATTTGAAGAACCAATGGGGTGGGGTGGGTTGTGGGAGGAGCTCCATGGCCTGGGCCTGATGGTTAGGACAGCACTTGGCATGGCCAACCTGTTGGTCAAGCAGATTATCAGACCCTTCTTTTTAGGCAAACCAGCCTAGACTTTTCCTTAGAAAGAGGACTTTTTCTTAGGTCCCTGGCTTGGAAAGGAGGGGCCTAGAATCAAATCCTAGCTCTGCCGCTAACTGGCCCTGAGACCTTGGGCCAATCAGCATTTTGAGCTTCACTGTCTCATTGGTAAAAGAGATAGAGTAATACTACCTGGCAGGATTTCTGTGGGAATCACATGAGATGAGGAGTACATTGCAGTCCTGGGTCCTTCCCTGAAGGCAGCTGATTGGTGAGGCATGCTGGCAGCCGGGGGCAGAGTTGGTCCTGGGCTGGGGGGAAGCAGGAGAGGCCTAGGGTGGCCACATTTCCCCAAACCAGCCCTGGGCACCTTAAGCATCATGGACCAGAGATACCGGGAGTGGGTGACAGTGGGGTTGTATTGCCTGACTCTTCTGCATTGATGATGTAGCTCCTGCAGAGCCTAGCAGACCTGGGACGGGGATCTGAAGGCAGAAGTTCCTGTTATTCAGCCACAGGTGTGCAGGAATACAAGGGGACCACCTCCAGGTAATCACATGGCCATATCTCTCCCTGCCTCTTCTTTCTTTTTCTTCATCTTTTTGATTTCAGGTACCCTGCGCCAGATTATGTATAATCTTTGGATCATGCTATGCTCTCACCATGCCCTCTTTTATTTATTAAGTTATTTTTAATAATGATTAAAATAACTAGGTGCTTTATGAGATGTCTGCTATCAAAGATTAAAGTGGCAAGGCCAGACTTTCATCAGTAGTAACTTGCAGTAGGGAAGAGCCCAGTGTGAACAGAATGAACTTGAACTTGGATTTGTGCAGAGGGGACTGCATTTCAAAGGGAGAATGAGGGAATTAGGGAGGGGATAGCTGGGGCCCAGTAGAATCTGAGAAGTGAAAACTTGCGAAGGGTTAGTTAATGTAAATGCAATCAGGCCAGCTGTGTCTGCTAGCTGCCAATTATTGAAGTTACGCTCCCACTCTCCCACAGAGACTGGAGACAGAGGCCCTATCTTCAGGTGTTGGCTGAAACAAACAGTAAATTTTTTGGCAGCCTTGAGCTTCCTCAGGCAGCCACTTGGGGGGCGGGGTGCAGGGTCATCCTAGGGATGTGGCCTTGAGCTGCTAGAAACCATGTTAGTGTTTGTTTGAGTCTTTATAGGCCAAGGCTGAGGCCTAGTGGAGGAGAGGGCTCTAAGGAGCCTGGCTAGAGTTTCAGTCAGGAAGACAGTCTCTGTTACTGTGGGACCACTGAGGTCTCCAGCCATCAGTCCCTTCCTCTGTTTCCTCTTGTCCTAGCTGTGAGGCCCTGGAAGAAAATTCTGACACACTGAGGCTTCTGGTGCTGTGTCAGGCCCTCCCTTTTCAGAACTGTTGCCTTTTCTCTTTAACTGCTTTTAGGGTAAGAACTGGGAGAGCAAATCTGCAGGCTTCCTGGGCCCAGCTGGGTGTGGTGGCAAATGTCTAACCACCAGCACTGGTGGGGAGAAGACAGGTGTGCAGAGAGCCCTGAATCCATAGTGTTGCCTGATGTCAGTAATATCAACACTCCATCGTGGCCAGTTTCAAGCTACTCAAGCAGTTCACACAGTCCCTGACAACGTAACAACTGGTGGCTAACATGAGCCAACTCCAAGCTCACCTCCGTGATAGGGATCACCTCAGACACTCACTAGTTTCTTCCCTTCAATTTCCATCCCCTGGTTTGAGCAGACTTATGTAGTTTCTAGGGAAAGGGTGACTAGCACCTTTTTGAGTTCTTTGGAAATCACCTTTAGCATTCAAAACTTCCCCCTTACAAATTCAAAGCCTTAGCCTCAGTTTTTGTCCATTTTTGTGTTGTTGTAACAAAAATATAAAGGAAAGAGATTTATTTGGCTAATGGTTCTGTTGGCTGTTGAATTCAGAGAACATAGTGCCAGCATCTGCTTAGGCCTCTCCTAGTTGCATTGTAACATGGTGTAGAAGCAGAAAGGGAAATGGCTACACGCAGAATGACCTTGTCACTTTGTAATAGCCAGCTCTTTTGAGAAATAACCTGGTCCTGTGAGAACTGCATTAACTGCATTGACTGTGACGGTGGAGCCACCATCACCTAATTACCTTCTACAAGGCCCCATTTCTTAAAGATTTTATTACCTCAGCCTTGCCACCCTGGGAACCACATCTCTGGAACATGAACTTTTCTGGGGACAAACCATATCCTCACCATAGCAACCCCCATCAGAGCCCTGATGTAGATTCAGAGGCCTATCTTGGAACCCAAGAGCCACAAACTCAACTCTGACCTCTATTTCCTATGTCTCCACTCTCGTTGGTTAGTATATTTCATTACAGGAACACGGGAAGATAGTTGTGGGAAGAATAAGGCAGTGTGAGGGAGACAGAGCCTCCACTGGAGAAGGAATTTTAATCTGCTTTGTCTCTGTGTGTTCGTGGGTGGCATAACATTGATGCGCAATAAAGATTTGTGGAGTTAATACATACCTAAAATGCTTATCTTATTATTTAAAGAAGTAGAAGATATAGCCTTTGCCATTGTGGAGCTTATAAAATATAGAGTGAATAAAGTGATATAAGGCAAGTGTCAAATTAATGTCTGGACAACGAGTTTGGCTTTTTTTCTGGAGGAAGGAGAGATTGCCATAGACTGGGATTCTCAGTGATCCTTGGGGAAGACGGGGTTTTTACTGAGCCTCGAAGGTGCTGCTTCTGGAATAAGCCTAACAACAACCTACTGAAAACATATAATTTGGCTTTGACAGCACGTCATAGGTGTTTCCCAGAATCCCACCGGAATTCTCTGGCTTGGTCCAGAGATGTATGTGGGGTGTCACCAGGGACCAGGTATGATGGCTGGACTCCTAATACTTTAGCTCTCACACCTGATCTATGGCCCAAATTTGAGAAGCAACCTTCAAGAAGTGTGAGCCCAGGTCAGTATTCTCTGAGAATACTCTAGCAGTCTATTAGGAAGACCCAGACATGCTCACCTGTTGGATGCATGAGCAGCACTTGGGCTATGCAACTTGTCTGGTGTCGATCTCAACATGGGTCAGACATTTAGGGAGGTGAAGCATTTAAAGAGATTATTATGCAGAGCTTCCCAGATGCACCCTTATCTCTATAAACATTCTAGCTCCATGCAGCCAGAACCTAACCTACAATGGTTAGGTTCCTCAAATACGTTCTACCTTATCTCAGAGCCTGATGACACTATCTGCCTGATCATGCAAGTTAGAAAACTTAGCAGTCGTGTAGTAAGCATTCCATGCATATTTGTTTTCATTCACTTATTCATTAATTCATTCAATAAACAAAAGGCTACTCTTTAGGAAGGAAGTACAGTATATGGACAATGAAAAGGGGCTCTGGGGAGAGAATACTTGGGTTGGAACCCTGCTCTTTCACTTGGTGGTTGTGTGACCCTGAACAACCTGCTTAACCTCTCAGAGGCTCTGGTGCTTTATCTGTAAAATAATAATAATATACCTCTCCTATAGTTATTATAAAGATTAAATGAGATATGTAGAGTGCACTGTAAAGGTCCAGACACAGAATTAGCACTTTCTATGTTTGCTATTTGTTATGATGATTGTGAGTAGCCAGGGTAGAGCTTATTGCTACTCCAGTTTAGCAGGAATACATATAGCTAAATGCTATTCCATTCTTGCACTAGAGAAGTTCTGGTGCCTCGCTTCAGGGAATTCGTTTCTCCTTTAACAAAAAAGGTGTGTGTGTAATCCCTTTAATAAAATCATCCACTGGAGGGGCAATCCACTTTCCGGTCCCCCTTCGGTCTCTCTTAGAAGCTATCTTTCACTCAATAAATTTTTCCTATTCGTAACCTCCGTTGTTCCTAGAATTCATTCTTCAATTTTAGAGAACATGAACTCACGTTTCAGATATCTAGCAGGTCTGGGAGTTGCATCTGTTTCCCCTATATCATTTTGGAGGTCTTCCTCCAAGATTGCTGGTTGGAGACTCAAAGCTATACACCTACCTAAGATGAGAATGGCCTTAGATAGACCCTCTGTAGAGTAACTCTGCCTGCTGATCACAATTATGACCCTCTTCGGCCAGAAGTAGCCAGAATGGTCTTCTCCCTTTGCCCCCTTACTGCAGTTGTGGTACTTCTTCAGAGGGGGAATATTGTAGATAGTTAATTTAATTAGATATCTTGTAGGTAGTTAGACAGGGCTGGCTTTCAAGGAACCAATATGGAGGACAATCAAGACACAGTCACTGAAAGCCAGCATTGTAAAAGAAGAGAAACCACCACACCATTGTGCTTCCCCTAAGGATGAATAGCAGTGATTGATATTATAAATAGGTATCAATCACCTGGGTGGGGGACAAAGATCTTCCAAGAAAGATCCCTGACTCACCCCTTACCACCGAAATCCTTCTCATTCCTTGTACACTTGCTATGTGACTCGTTTCCCCATTGGATCCCCGATTAATCATCATTACCTAAGCAGCAATACTTGTCATAATCTTATTGGTTGTTCATAGTTTTGTCCACTTGTGATTTCTCATTGGATCAATATTACCTAAGAAACTGTACTTGTAATCTTACTAGTTGACTACAGTTTTGTCCCACGTTGAATCCACCTCACCTCGAACCCACCTCACCTTGTGGCTTTGTCCCATGAAACACCTTTGAGAAGTTAGGTGAGTGGGCAATGCACTTTCTGGTCCCCCTTCTATCTCTCCTAAATAGAAGCTATCTTTCTCTCAATAAATTCTCCCTACTCTTAAAAAACATCATCCACTGGAAGTAGAGGCCAGCAGGTATATTTGAGCCTTGAAGAGAAAATGTTTTCTCTCCCATTTATTTCTCTCCCTTGTAGATCTGCATGTGGACAGTGTTCATCTGAATTCTTCACGGTGCAGGGAGTGGACCCTCAACTCTGCTTCAAATGCTCCAGTGACCCTGGGCTGTCCCAACCCATGGCTAGGTTGACTCCAACTACTTTTAGGGTTCACTAGGTGGCTCCAGTCTCATTGTCAACCACAGGATGTCAAAACATTCTGGAAACATTCTCCTCTTGCCAAAGGGAAAGGATGTAGTCCAGCTTGTGTCTGACAAATGAATGACCATGAACAGGCTTGTTTACCTCAGGTGCCTCTGCCGGGTCAGATAAGCTCAGGTGACTTTCTCTGCCTCATTCTACCACAATCTGTGGGGTTTTCAGATTCACCTCCATGCAGGAGATAACTCACCTCCTCAATGAGGTTGGTGATGGGAGGAAGGGATAGTAGCTGCACAATTGAGTAGTAGTTATTTTCAGGTATTATGCTAGGCATGTTCCCCATGTCATCTAACTCCTCATAACAACCCTATGAGAGGACATATTATTAGTCCCATTTGTAGATTAGGAAAGTGATATTTAATGAAATGAAGTACCATATGTAAGTTTACGCAGTTAATCCATGGCAAGGTATGGACCCACACATGTACATTTGATCTTACTGCAAAGTCTATGTTCCATTTCCCACCCTATGCTGAATAATCCAGCTTTCAACAGCAGTGAGGAAAATGGAGTCTACATAGCCATATTCATGAATTTCACTGGGCTGGGTTAAATAAGCTTTGTTAAATTGGTGTCGGAGGCACACATATGAGCAATGGTTCAATAATGCTGGGATCTTTTGTTATTATTAGATGACTGGTGATAGTAGCTGTATCACCTTGAAGGAGTCACTGTACTTTTCCTCTTGTGTGCAATGGGAACAATACTGTGTATTTATCTGCACAGCCTCTAGTGACTAAACTGAACAACAAGCAAGGCCATGCATAAATGTATCTGTTGAATTAAAAATTCTACCCAATTTTGATGTGGTATAATTTAGATAATTAGATCTGGGGTCTCTAAACATCAGCTTTTAGTTCCAATGCTCAAATCCATGTACATTTGTTTTTGTATTGAAACATACATAGATATGGAAAAATGCACAATCATAACCAGTGTTTTACCTTGACAAATGACTACAAAGGACCACACTCTTGTGTTACTCCATCCATATCAGAGATAGAACACACACTCATATGAGAGATAGAACATCACCTGTAGCCTAAAGGCCTTTCTTAGATTCCTTCCCAATCACGACCTTTCTGTCCTCCTTTCTAGCGATAATCACTACCTTAACCTCTGCATATATTCGTTTTACCATTTTGGACTTCATTTAAGTGGAATCATACAATAAGTATTCTTTCACGTTTAAGCTCAGCATTACAGTTTAAATATGTAGCATCTCCCAAAGACTCCTGCATGGAAGGCCTGAGCCCCAGTGTAGCAATGTTAAAGATGGAGCCCGGAAGGAGGTGACTGGATCATGAGGATGCTACCTTCATCAATGGATTAATCCATTTACGAGTTCATAGCCAAATGGGCTATTAGAAGGTGAGACCCAGTTAGAGGAAGCAAGTCACAAGGTGGGTGGTAATATGCCTTTGAAGGTTATCTCTTATCCCTGGACCCTTCCTCTTGTCCTTTTCACTTCCTGGCTAACAAGGTGAGCACCTTTCCTCCACCATGCTCTTATATTTTATTACAGTGACAGAAAACTGACAAAACACATCTTAAATTTAAAAGATAATTTCTGTTTTTTTTAAAAGATGATGTTAGATAGATCTTATTGCCACAGTGGCAGTTTCTTAATTTTCATTACTCTGAGTATCTTATTGGGTAAATACAACACAGTTTATACTAGTTTGTTACATCCATTGATGTAACAACATCAGTGTGCTCTGATGTGCTACCCTTTATTTGCTGAATTCTGTTTAATGATATTCTGTTAAAGGGTTTTCTTCATATGTTTATGAAACAGATTGGCTTACAGTTTTCCATTTTGTAATGTTTTTGTCAGGTTTGGTATCAACATGTTGACTTCATAAAATGAGGTGGGAATGGTCCTTGTTTTCTTACTCTGAAGAAGTCTTTAAAGTTGACATTACTCCTTAAGTGTTGGAAGAATTCCCCAGTAAAATGTGTGGGATTTCTTTATAAAAAGGTTTTGACAAGTACCCAAGTTCGATCCCCAGTACGGTACCAAAAAAAAAAAAAAAAAAGTTTTGATCATGGGACTAATTACTTTAATGATCCAGAACATATTTCTGTTTCTTCTTCTGTCAGTTTTGGTAGATTGTGTTTTCCTATAAATTTGTGTCCACCTCATCTAAACTTGTAATTAATTGGCATAGAGTTGCTACATTTTTTATCTGTTTAATGTCTGTAGTGAAGTTTGAAGTTTCCTGCCTTTTGGTCATGATGCTAGTGTTTTTTCCTTTGTTTTTTTTCTTGATTAATTTTGTCTGGAGTTTATGAACTTGACAAGTTTTGTAAAGAACTAATTTTGGGCAATTAATGTTACATTTATTGCATATTTAATTTCCGTTTCATTCTTCTTTTTCTTTCTTTTTTGTTGTTTTTTGTTTTTCTGAGACAGAGTTTTGCTATGTAGCTCAGGCTGGCATTGAACTACTGAACTTGCTGTGTAGCCCAGGCTGGCCTCAAACTCACAGGGATCCTCCTGCCTATCCTCCTGAGTGCTGGGATTACAGGCCTGTGCTATCACACCCAGCTTCATTTCATTCTTCTTTTGCTTTTATCAGTACTATTTTCTTTTACCTATTTTCTTTTTACTTTAATTCCCTCAATGCAGTGATTTAGCTACATTTCACAGTTTTGATGTATTTTCTAATTTATTTTTATAAATATATAATGTATATTTATTTCTTCATATATCTACATAAATATAATGTATATATATTTATAGCTATGTATATTTCTATAAAATTTCCTCATAGACCTATGATTTTTACATGCTTGTATTTGAATGCATTGCTTTATGTCTGAATATTTGGAAATTTCTAGTCACCTTTTGGCTATTGATTTCTAACCTAATACAACTGAGGCTTGATGGTGTGTTTGGTATGATTGAAATCTTCTGCAAAATGTTGAGACTTGCTATATGGTCATTTACGGTAAGTGTTCTATGCCACTGGAAGGGAACCATATTCTACTATTGTTGAATGCAGCGTTCTTTCAGCACCAATGAGATCAAGTATTTATTTATGTTTTTCAAATATTCCACACCCTACTGTGATTATGGATCCATTGTTTATTTTTTCTTATTGTTCAGCCAAACTGGTTTTCTGCATTTTGGGTCTGTGTTTTTTATATCAGTTACTAATGGAATACCAGTCTTCCCCACTTCCATTCCTTCCCAGGATATAGGCTCCTTGAGTCCCTGTCACCTTGGTTTGATGTCTTCACCTACACACACAAACACATACAAACACACACATGCTTAGAAATTTTTAAAATTTGTTCTATTTGATATGGTGATCTGTAACACATTATTCCACAGGCACTGGAGAAAGAAATCTTTCAAAACCTGGTTTTCACATACAAAAACACATAACTCTACCTAAATTTAGGATATATTTCGGAGAACCAGGTCTCTGAAAACCTAAATCATACTTATGATTCCAGTAAATGCACCAATTTAAACTAAATGTTTCTGGCATTTAATTCTTTATTTTCCAGTTTGTATCTTCCTCTTATTTGTTCTACTACCATCTTAGTCCATGAAGGGAATACTTTAGCTATGCAAAAGTTCAGATTTGAACCCAATGGTAATCTAAAGTTATCCCCCCGCCCAAAGAAAATCCACCAGGAAAACATGTAAGGACATGACTACTAAGCTGTGCGACAGTATAACCCTATACCCTGGCTGTCCCTAATTTAGAAGTCACCCTTGACTTCAAGTTATGGCAGCACCTAGAGAGGTAGTGGTCTAGGATATGCGTTCTTTTTTCCTGACTTTGGATGTTTTCTTTTGTCAATGTGACTAACCAATTTTGAACCTGAGTTATAGCATCTTCAGAATAACACATGGTCTGGCTCAGACCTGTACCTTTAAAATTCAGCTCCATTAAAGGAGGCTCTGAGCCTCTTAATATGCTGGAAACTGACCTGAAACCTCCATTAAAGGCATTTCTCCACACAAACTGGAGGACACAGTGTTAAGACAGAAATGAGGAGAGACTAATAGGCCATTCTGAAAGAACCACCCGTTAAATGGTAAATACAGTATGTTTTAAAGTGACAAACCCAAGAGCTGAAAATGACTCTTTGATCTTTAAAAGGCTCATAAACAAGGGCAATGTACTGGCAGACCTATATTTATGTATCCAAGTTTTGGGAGAAAATCCAAGCAGAGTCTTCAGGACTGCGGGAGCTTGCAGTTTAGACAAAAAGAGGCCAGGGAGGAGAGCAATTACATCAACTTTTTACAGCATGAAGCAAGCTTCCTTTTCTCCTTGTTAACCAATGAACTAGAATCTTGGTAAGGGCTTTTTTTTTCCTTATGTGGAGCTTGAACCAATCATTACCCAGATGTAAGATATTTGTGTAGAAAGAAAGAACAATTGAAACCAAAAGAAAGAATGTTTTGTTTCTGAATTAAATTTGTGGTGGTGCCATCCTCCATTACTTTGATGAGGGGTCTCCAACTATCCCCTACCGTCAATGCCACCCACATGCACATTTACCCCTTCTTTAGTATTGGAATCATTAACCACATCTGGGCAGTTAATCTATGGACAACATGCTTATATCCTCTTTTTCATGGAGCAACCAGAGAGGGCTCGTAAATAACTGCAGGGACATTGTGAGAGCTTCGAGGGTGGTTGTTATTAAGACACACTCAAAGGAAGACAAATAACTACGTGACTTGTATCCATGAATACTTTCAGTCTTCGTAGCATATTGTACTTTTCTTCTGATTCAAATGATATAGTCCTTCAGAAGAAATAAATTCTACCTTGCATATAAGAACCACAGGCACTGAAAGGTGGGATATGAGCTGTGGTACCAACAACAGCCATTTATTCTTTTACCTGGTTTCCATGGTAATCACAGGTATGTATTTTTCATATGAAAGGTTGGCTTCTGAGATTCCAAGGGAACTGTGGACCAGAGAGAACTCAACTGATCACAATTGAGTTTTAATCCTACTAGCACCCTACTATGAGTTATGATAAAATAAATGCATCACTCAATATGTACACTTCTTAAACTATATTCTAGAATGCTGCATGTTTCCTCCCTTCCCAGCAAATATAACCAAGTACATGAGTCCATTTGATGCTGCTATAACAAAATATCTGAGGCTTGCTACTTTATAAAGAAAAGAGGTTCATTTAGCTTATGGTGTTGGAAACTGAAAGGCTACAACATGCCCTCCCATGGGTTTGGTTTCTGGTAAGGGGCCCCTTGGCCGGGTCAGATCATAGTGGTTGGCATCATGGCAGAAACACTTGTGAGAAAAAAAGATGTGAGTCGGGAAGCCAAAATGATACCAGGGAGGGTCCTGGTTTGCTCTTATCATCAACCCTTTCACTAGAATTATTTAGGGTCCGTGAGAATTACATCCATTCCTTCTGAGGCCTGCACCCCAATGGTGTAATTCTTCCCATTAGGACCCACCTCTGAAGAGTCCTCAGCCTCTCCTTACCACACTGAGAGCAAACTTTCAGCAAATGAGCCTTTGGAGGACACCCTTAGACCACATCCAAAAAATAACACGAAGTATCCTAAATAATGTTAATTATTCCCTTACTTTTCTTTGAATACCTATGGGTACATGCATAAAAATCACATTATTTATTTTTTGCTTGCTCTTGTACTTTATGTAAATGAAATCATAATTCTTAGATCCTTCTTATTTCCCGCCATAATTTACGTTGCTTCATGTAATGGTGATCCATTAATTTTCATCTGTATACAGTCATATGACTATAACACAATTTATTCTTTCTATTATTGTGGCCATTTGGGTTATTTACAACTTTTAAAATCACAATGTGTGCCTATAAGCATTTGCACACATCTCCTGGTGTACATAAAGAGAATCTTAGGATTCTTCTAGTAGGGTGAATGCTGGCATTTTGGGTAAATGTATTCAATTTTTTCAGTTGTAACATCACATTGTTTTCCAAAGCAGTTGCATTAGTTTGTATTTCTGCAAAAAGGCCAGAGTTATAGTTGTTCTTCATGCTCTCTGAATGTTCCTATTGCATTTCTTTTTATTTTTTGCCAAACATTTGTTGGTAATGTCAGCTGAATGAAACTGGCATTTTTGTATCTTATAGGTGTGAAAGCTGAAACTTGGAGATTTTAGGTCATTTGCTTAGATTTACAGACCATAAATTTTGGAAATTTGTCTTGTGTGGTGAGGAGATCGTATCACCCCAAACTGATCCACAGGAAACCTGCTTGGTTGATCATCAGTTTTCTTAAAAATCACTCTTGTGAAAATTTTGCATGTGTATACTCTTAATGTGAAACTAAATATAAGGTAACATAACTGAATAAAGCCAAATTTAAAAACTTCCAGTTAAAATTGAGAAAAGAATCGTTAGAAAAACTAGTTTCAAAGTCCCTATTTATTCCCAAAGGAAAAAGTCCCCCTGCTGTGGCCTGAATGCTGAGCATTCTCCGAACTTATATGTTGACATTTTAGTTCACAAGGTGGGTGGGATCCCTGGGAGGTGATTAGGTCATGAGAGGGGAACCCCCAGAAATGGGATTAGTGGCCTCACAGAAGAGGCCTGTGAAGCTCTTTAGCCCCTTCCTCCATGTGGGGACTCAGTGAGAAGTTGTCAGTCTGCGGCCTGGGGGAGGTCTTCCCAGAGCCTGACCATTCTGGCCTTCAGAGTCTGGACTTCCCAGCCTCCAGAACCGTGAGCACCAAATAGCTGTTGTTGATAAGCTCCTCGGTGTGTACGTGTCTCGTCATAGCAGCCCACAGGGACTAAGACAACATCTGAATGTTTTAAAAAATCATATTTCTTAAAGAGCACTGCATATCTGATGGTTTCTTATCATAGATTTTTTAAAGTCAGAAATGACCTTAGATATATTAATAGTTAAAAACAGGGTGACAAAAGAGGATAGGATAGGGGAAAGAAGGTGAAACCTTTAAAGCCAGGCGGAATTTTAATGGAATGTGATTATCAGGCAAATGCATCACAGGCAAAGTGTCCTCAGACAAAGTGAGCTGGGTTCTTTGGGATTGTTATGGACCTTTGACAGAGGTAGGGATGAGCTAGCAGTGGAGGAACCTCCTAGTGAGTTCTGGAGTTCCCTACTGCCTCCTTACGCGTCTTTATTACTTGATCATCCCAGAACCCTCTTAGAGGTCCTTGAGAAACCAGGAGTCCAAATCCAAGAGAACAGAGAGCCCTTTTCCCCCTTGGTCAAAGCCTCTGCCAGTGACACCTCATAGGTGTGATTTATGTGCATGTGAGGTAGGACTAGGTCCTGTCTACCGTGATGGAAAGCCACACATATGAATGGTTTATGTCAGAAACAGATGTTTCATTTTCTTGTAGACAAATCTAGACACGGGCAGTCCAGGACTCCACAAAAAGAGTGGGACAGACTCCTTCTAATACCATCCTCCTGCCTCGGGATGTGGCACTTTTGATCTATCGCCTTCTCATTTTAGGGAACAGGGAAGAGATAAAAGGCAAGGAGCAAAGTATGCCCACCAACTTTCTTTTAAGGAGGTTTCCTGGAAGCTGCCACACCCCATTTCTGTTTAGACAACACTGACCAGAAATTTGTCATAAGCAACAACAAGCTGCAGGGAAGCTTCGAGGTGTGGTCTTTCTTCCAGGCAGCCGTGTACTCAAGAGAACCTAGTGCTAAGGAAAACAGACATTGGGGTGGGTGACTAGCAGTTTTTGCTTCTAAAACTCATTGAGAGAAGGAAAGTACAGATATCTTGGCTCTACAAATTCCATTGTTTTGCAAGTTTTAACATTACAGTCCATCCTCTTTTACAATCAAAATCAAGGCAGTCACAGGCTTAGTGAAAGTCTCCTTCCATTCTTGATAGTTGTGTAGGAAGAAGGGCAAGCCAGTGCTTAGGCCTCTGCTGTAGTTCTGCCTACCCATGGGCAATCAGGCCAAAGGAAGAGAAAATTCCTCACTTATCAATGTGAATGAGGTGGAGGAGAAAATGAGGAGGACTCAAGGGTCCCTCTGGCTTGGGTCAGGTCTAGATTACTGAGTATTTGTCAGAGGGTGAATTACTGCCTTCCTACTACACCCACATATACTTGAGTGGCTCTGAAGCAGTATTTTTACCAATGGTAGAAAAATTTTTTCAGCTATCTTAATCTCTACTTGGCTGAGTTCTCCACAATCTGAAAAACAATATCAAAGAGTGTTTAGCTCAGTGTCCCTTTTCCCTGCCTTGCCATTTGCCGGGGGTCCCTAGAGTCTCAGGCCTAGACAAACGTGTTCCTTCCCATCTCCAGAAATAGCCACCTCCCTATTCTAGTTGCTCAGGCCAAGGATCTTTCTTTCTCACACACTGTATTCAATCTATCAGCATGCCCTCTATGGTCTACTTTCAACATAGATCCAGAATCCAACCACCCCTCTCAACCGCTCTGCAGTGGTCCTTCCCAGGGAGTACTCGGCGGTATGGGTGAATGGGAGCTGAAATCCAGTCCTGCTTCCTGCACTTGTTGAGCTGTGTTCTCTTCTCCAAGGCTGCATCCACCTAGAAGAGGGGCACCCTTGCCAATTTTATCAAGATGTACTACAGACTAATGACTTTCCAGGGGTTAGTCTGTGTTATTCCTCTCCTTAAAACCCTTTTGCTCTGGACAGAAGTCACAGTTCTACAACAATGGCTTTCAATGACTTGGCCTGGCTACCTCTGTGGCTTTGTCTCCTATTACAGCCTTATGGGTCTCCAAACAAGCTCCCGCCTTGGCTCTTTTGTACTGGCTCTTTCTTTTGCCTAAAATGACTTACTTCCTTACATCAGAGAAGACTCTTCCCTGAATCCCAGCACCCCATTCCTTGAGTGACCCATTTCCCTTCCCCTCCATAGCCATATGTGCATCTGTTGTGAACTAAATCACGTCTCCTACAAGATATGTTCAAGTGCTCTCTCCTGGTCCTTGTGAGTGTGACCTTATTTGGAAATAGAGTCTCTGCAGATATAATCAAGTTAAAAGAAGGTCATACTGGATTAGGATGGGCCTAATCCAATGACTAATGTCCTTATAAGAACAAAGAAATTTGGACATCGAGGCAAACAGGGAAGAATGCCTTAATGGAGGAGGCAGAGAGTGCCGTGATGTGTCAAGGCAAGTGTCTCAGTTCATTTGTGCTGCTATTAAAAGTAGCCCTTAGGATTGAGTAATTTTTATTTTTATTTTTTTTAACCCCTGGGAAGGTAATGAAGGGAAATATTTTTTATTCCATATATTTCTGTATATTTGAATTTTTTACAACAGAATTGTACTTATGGATTCCGCACATAAATTTATTTTTAGAAGGCCTAACGGGGTCCACTTAAACCAAACTTTCTATCCATTGTTTGCAATTAATCAAGGCTTCTATCATTTCAATGAACTCTAAAAGTCTTGACAAATAATTTCTAATTTTCCTGCTTTACACGTGCCAAGGATTGAGTAATTTTTAAACAACAGAAATTTATTTTCTCACACTTCCAGAGGCTCAGATCCAATATCAAGGTGCTGGCAGGTTTGGTGTCTGAGGTGAGCCTGGCCTTCGCTTCCAAGATGATGCTTTATTGCTGGGTCTTCTGGAGGGGAAGATGCCATGGCTTCCCACGGTAAAAGAAACAGAGGGTACACGGGGCCTACCTAGTTCCCTCCACCCCGTTTATAAGGTCACTAGTCCTCCATAACTTAATTACTTCCTAAAGGCCCCACCTTTTATTACTATCACATTGGGGATTAAATTTCAACTTGTGAATTTGGGAGGACACATTTAGCAAGGAACACAAAGGATTGCAGCAACCACTGGAATTTGAGAAGGAGCGAGTCCTGGAACAGATTCATCCTCACAGCCTACAGGAAGCGTCAACCTGGAGGACACCTTGATTTTAGCTTTCTGGCTTCCATAATTGTGAGAATACATTTTTGTTGTTTTTAAGACTTCCAACGTGTGGTGCTTTGCTATAGCAGTCTTGGGAAACTAATACACCATCTGACATGCAGTATGTTATTTACCAATTTGTTTTTCTGTCTCCCCATGAGGGGGGAAAGGATTCCTTCTGTGTTGTTCACTGCCATGTCTTCCATGGCTGGCACAGTGCCGGGCACAGAACAGACACCACAAATACTTCCTCGAGAAATGAATACAAGCTGATTCAGCTGGGCCTGGTATGTGAGACTCTCAGCACTGGAGGTAGCCATTTCTGCTGCATCTACCAACTACCGTGGTGACTTGACTGACTCATTGGTGGCAGAGGAGCTGCCACAGGTGTAGCTCATTTAGATTTCTGAACCGGTGTGTTTCCAGGCTACTGACAGGCTAGGGCTTCACCAGTCCTATTAAGTCCTCCCCTCTAGAAATGTGGGTTTTTTCTTATGGAATTAGGGCTTAGAGAGAGTGAGAGTTACTTTAGGGCATGGCCTGGGTCTTATTCACTCTGGAATCCCCAATCCCGGGCAGCGAGATAGAGCACTCAACAGATGGCTGTTGAACGAATTAATGACTAAGAATAGCTCACACTTTTAGAGCCCTCATAATGTAGCAGGCAATGTTCAAAGCACTTCATGTTTCTTTTTTTCCTCTCAGTGCATTTACCCTATGAATTATGTGTTGCTTAGTTAACATGGTATTTCATTTGCATTCCCTGAGTGCATGCTGACTGACCAGGGGGAGAGGTGCTGGGTGACAAAGGCAAGCCAAACAGGATTAAACTCCTATGAAGCACCAGGTGGATAATCCACCTTGAAGGCTTGAGAAGGGAATGTTGAGATCATGCCCCTTCCCATGGGACTTTTCTTTGGGAAATAAACTTGGTCATAAATATGGTGCTTGCATTCACATATCAACTCTATGGTAGTGCTGTACCCATTTCATGCAGGGGAATAATCAAAAGTGAGTCATCAGTCCACACCAGAGCTGAAACAGGTTGCAGGACTCTCACACCACCTGAGCTTTGGGTGCTTTGCTGCAATCTTGCTTCCAGAAGCCTCAGTGTAGTTTCTGCTTTCATCTTCATGTGGTGTTCCTCTTGTGTGCATGCTTTTGAGTCCAAATTTCATGTTTTATAGGGACTTCCAGGCATTTCCTGAATTAGGGATCTACCCTAAGATCTCGTTGTATCTAGATAAGAATCTCATCTTATCTAATTATATCTTTAAGGACCCCTTTTCCAAATTGGGTTACATTCTGAAGTCCTGGAGTTAGAACTTCAACATGATGACTTTTGAGAGGCACAGTTCAAACCATACTAGTAACTTTGCTTCTTTTTCCTTTTCAGCCAGGTGATGATCCGATGCAAGAGTATTTCTAGTGTCTGCTGTTGAGGGCATACTGCTGTTTTGGTTTGTGGTTGAGAGACAGAAGCCTAAGATGAGAGGCCATGACTTAGGAAAACCTAGTGGGATTTTAAGGGAATTTGACCCCAGAATTTTATCCTCATATCATTTTAATTCAATGTATTCAATGGCTTAGATGGCCTTGGCCTTCCCAGCCTGGCACACTAAGCAGCTGACTTAATGGTATGTGCATGTGTGTGCACACTAGTGTATGTTGTGTGCATATGTAAGTGTGTACATGGTGTTTGAGTCAGAAATATCTCTGAGAACTGATCCTTTATTACCATCCTGATAAAATTATTTTGATTGGGTCCAGTGCTTGTTAATTTGCATTTCTCATATTTTCATACATCTCGGCCCAAATGCATATTAAATGAGCTTCAACCTCCATGCCAGCCATGCCATCTTACTACGATCCCTAGAAAACAAAGTTTCTCATTGATTCATGCTTTACTGCTACTCAGATTGTGCTTCTCCCTTCTCAGTAGGGTGACTTTTATCTTTTGAAAGCAAATGACATTAATGTATTAATGCCTTTCCCAAAATTTTCAGGGTGAGTTTCATTAGTGCCTTTTTGGAGTTTTTCATTCCTATGTTATGGCTCCACATGCTAGACTTTGATGGTTTGTTCACCAGACTATAAGACTGTCTACAGTCTAGTTTGCCTTATTTATAGGTCTTGTGAAGAATGAAAATGCAAGGTCCCTTATTAAAAAGTTACTAATAATTTCAAGATGGTAACAGAAGAACAATGAACCAAGTGTGAGGCTCTCCCGAGAGTGTGATCTATAAGGTTGGCCTTGTCTATCTGCCTGGTCTATGGAGCGCCAGCCTCCTCAGATTCCCAGTGCCATCAGTCAACAAATGTTGTACAAATAAATGAATCAATCAATGAATGAATATTAAACTTTTGGTGAAGGCAGTCATTTTGTACGAGAAACATCGCAGCTTTTAATTGCCTGCAAAAATCCTCACAAAATCACTGAGGTGAGAGAAAAAGAATGGTTCTGTGCAGTTATTTGTAGTAACAAAAAAATCATACTTTGCACTCATGTAAGACTTTTCATCCTCAAAACACTCTCAAAACATTAATTAATCCTTACAACAGCATCAATGAAATTGAAACTAGAAGGAGAATTTGAGGCATGCAAAGTTTAATTACCAATATTAAAATTTGGCACACAGCTAACTCTCCTCCTACTAGGGCAGTCAACACATTCCATGCCATCTCCTCTCCCTCTGAGAAAAAAAAGGGAACATGGGAAATTTGTTCTACTGCATTAGTCAGGAAGGAGGTAAAGCTGTTCTCTGAGAAACCTCAAGGGGTGGGGAAAAGTAATGATACACCTGAGTTCTTTAGTCCCTTCTAAGTTTCCTTAAGAATCTGGGATCTGGGATCTGGGAGGCCAGTGAAGCGTTGTCATGAGCACAATGTGAGCTTGCTTTGAACCAAGATGTGGAGAATTCTGTGAGGTCATAAGGCGAAGCTCGGCCAACTCTCCCAAACAACACAACCACGACCGCCACCACCAACACAGCAACAATAATGGTGATTTCACGGAATCCCGAGTCCCATTTGGATACTATGGGGAGGTCTGTATCTGCACTGTCCAGTTTGAGGGGCGGTGTGTGCAGAAAAGTTTGACCTTGTACAAAGACCCAAGTGACCTGGATGAGTGACTGTGCAACAGAGAGCTCCAAGCATTTTGAACTTTCGGGTTCTCTAGGCTGGAAGGATGGGGACGAGGTAGTGGTGTGCCTTAGCAGGGAGAGAAGCTGCCTGCTCCTCTGGAGCAGAGAAAACCTTTCACACAAGGCAGCATCTGGCTTCTGGAACCCCCAAGGCAAGCAGGGTTGTCTCGTGTTCTCAGCCAAAGTCTCCAGTCTCCTGAGGGGAGGTGAAACTTAATTCTTCATTTCTTAACAGTGGTTTGTGCATAGCAACTTTGTGTTAGTCAGCTTTTCATCACTGTGACAAAATACCACAGTAAAACAACTTAAAGGAAGGAGAGATTTATCTTGGCTTAAAGGTTTAGAGGTTTTAGTCCATAGTTGGGTGGCTCCAAGGCAGAAACATCATAGTGGAAAGGCTTGGCAGAAAAAACTCCTTAGCTTGGACAGCAGAAAGAGGGAAAGAGCCAGGTATGACTAGACAAGAAATAGTCCCCAAGGTCACAACCCTGATTTTTTCCCTTCAGCTGGACTCCACTTCTAAGTTTCCATTACTTCCCAATATATCATCAATTTAGGAACTCATCAGTGGGTTAATCCACTCAGAAAGTTAGAGCCTTTGTGATCCAGTCACCATCTGAATGCCCCACTTCTGAACACATGAGATTTTGGGGAGACACTTCAGATTTAAACTGAAACAGGTTTCTTTTCAAAAAGACATATGGAAAGGGGGAGATAAAAGGGTAACATCGCAGAAGAGAAACTTGACAAACACTAAAGCCAGGTGATAAGATCAACATCAAGGTGCAAATGTTGTTATTTTCTTCTTCAGGCCTAGATTTTACAAAAATTCCCTGATTCTAAGGTTTAAAAGCCTGCTACTGACAGTAGTAATCAAGCATCTCCCCAACAAGTGTCTATTTTCTTCTTCCTAGAGCTCAGCGATGATCATATTTAACCTGATCCTTACCACCTATTTCCTACCTTGGCTCATTGGCCATGGTTTCCTAGTTGGATCTTTTCTTCTTGACTTCATTTGTTTTGATCCTTGACATTTTTTGTCATCTTGCAGACCATTGAAAGCCAGTCATGAGTCCCATGAGGTGGCAGTGACAGAGCTGAAGAAGCTTTTGGTGGCAGTTCTTGGTGGGAAGATGACTTGCATCACACAGTCTAGAGATGAAACTTGCTAGTTAACACTTTACATGGGGGTGGTGGTGAGGAAAGAATTTCTTTTCAAAATTCCCAACTACTACACAAACCTGATTCCTGCATTTACAGAAATGAAGGCAGACAAGTGTGCTTGGCCTCAGGTTGAACTTATGGGGCCATTTCACATTGTTTTTGTAAATCCTATGTAGTTATTTTTCTGTTACTGTTATTATTTTTAAATATGCTTCTGAGTTCCTTCACACCCAAAGAGTCAACCATAAGTGCCTGGGTCTTCTCTAGGCCATCATGACTCTGAAGCCAGGGGTTGCTGGAAGCATGTGAGCTTGAATTTATTTATGGAAAGTATTGTCATAGTGTGTTGCAGTGGGCTTCGCATGCTGTCCCAGCCATCTATCCATCTCAGAGAAAGACACAACCAATTTGATACGATTTAAGTACTTCTCAAATGGTTTATTTGCCATTCACGCTAGTTATAATATTGGATTTACAGAAGAAACTTTGGTACAAAGAAAGTAAGGCTCCAGTAGCCCCTGGGCGGCAGCAGCCCAGCTGCCCTGCATAGGCTGGGCATGATAGGTTCTCCCAGAAAAGGGTGGCTTCCCACCCCTGCTGTGCACAGTGGGCTGTGAACAATGGAGGCCTGCTCTCTTGCGCTAGTTAGAGGGGATTCTGGGGGATTCTCTCATATCTTATCTGGTGTAAGATCTGAACTTAACAGTTCCCCTTCAGCAAGTGTTCAATATGTCAGTACCAGGGAAAAAGGAAGCCCACACATCAATTTCCAGGATGCTTTGTGGCCAGATCTAATAATTGCCACACAAATAGACATTTGGTGGAGGCTGAAGTAGAACTATGTTTCTCATTGATTTTTCAGTAGATGTATTATAATGTCCTTTCAATTTGGAAGTTTATTCTTTCCATTGATTTTTATACATCCAGAATAACACAAATAACCAACAGTTCTTTTTTGGTTTTTGCACATTCATTTCCCCCAGAACAAAAAATGAACTTAAAAAAATTGGAACCATGCTATTAGCTGTTTACAAAAGTGAGTAAGTAGCTCATTTTTAAGTCTAAAATAAAGTAGAAAGAAGCATTTTTTTCTACAGTATTTAGCAAACATAAGAAAAAGTCCTTTGAAACACTTAAAAATTGAAAAAAGTTATTACAGGCATTAACAATAGTTTATAATGAAGCTTAAAATCTATTTACATACATAAATACAATTAATTTTGTTGATGCAACCCTTGTGGAAGGGGAAAAAATGCCAAATGATCAGCTTCATCAATACTGACCTGGCTGAAGGGAGGGAAAATGATTCCCAACAAATAAACAAATCAACAAACAAAAAAACCCCAAGCAAATGTATACTCTAGGGTAAACAAAAGTTATTTTGCTCAGATGTAAAAAATGTTTTCTGAGATTACTGTTAACCTATCTTTTCATGTATAAAAGACCCCAAATATGTCATTCCCCCCCAAAAAACAAAACCATCCAAATAAAAAAATCACCAGGACGGAATGTCCCAAGCAAACAGGTATTTCAAGACAGAAATCTGCAATCCTTAATTGCAAGACATTTGAGTGAAACCATTCATTTCCTTTCCAATCAGAGCATTTCTGTTTATCTGCACAGAAACCGTAGGCAGCAGAAAGGCTATTTACTCACTGATTGTAATTTGCCCAGGAAGGTTTCTGTTGCTGCATTTGGATAGCAAGCAGATCCAAAATGGTTGGCAACGTCTCTGTTCTGCTGGAAGAAACCCATAAGTAGGAGAAAGGCTGACTCACCCTGTTCTTGATGCAAAGGGAGAAGAACTGGACCTCCTTGTGTTCTGGACATTTGGTATGGGGTGTGTATGTGCTATCTCCTTACAGAGAATGGGAGAATGCAGGACGGAGAAGGTGGAGTTTGGAGGAAGAAGCAGGGAGAGAAAGAAGAAGATAGTGGAGGTGGGGCAGAAAGGGAGAGAGATACATTTGCAGATAGTGAGAAAGACAGCAAGAACTGAAATATGTCCGTGTTGAAATCATACATAGTGGCATGAATAAGCAGTGCAAATGGCTTATTCAATCTTTCTTCTCCTGGCCCCAAACTCCTAGATACAGCCAGTTATTACATGATTAAAAATCTTGCTGATACCTTACTTTACCTGTAGGCAATGAATAAAAAGACACCTTAATTTACTGGAAGGTAATGAATATAATTCCTCAGCAAGAAACGATGTGTTGTGTGAAAACTATCTCCAAAATAACTAAAGTTTGAATTTTCCTTTCCTGAAATGATTAAAAACTATGTATGTTGGTAAGATTCTGTGAAACTCTGAACTGCCAAATCAGGAAGCGTACAACAAAGTGAAGAGCCTTCTCCATGATGGCTTTGAGATGTGCGAGATTATCTAATTCCCCACTTAGGGTAGTAGGCTGGTTTTCAGTTGGAATATCTTTAGGTATGAGAATTAAGGTGAAAAATACAAATTTTTCCTTCATCATTCCCCAGAATTTTCTCAGGTCAGATATGGGCAACATGTGCTGAAAAGAATATCTAAATTTGGGGGAAATAGGCTATTGGTCCACTCCAAAAATTAAATTTTTAATTTTTCTGACATCTGATGGCAGTTTAGCTGCAAAAAAATATAGTATGGAATAATTTATGAGACTGAATTGTGGAGGGAGTTATATCTAAATTGAAAATGAATATATTCTGAGTTTCTGTGAGATCTGTTACAGTTCTTCTCTAGATAAGAACAACCTGACATCACAAGCTGCTTTATTCTCTTACCAAAGTGCTGCTGCATCTGTGTAAAACAAATAATCAATATATATATATATATAACTAAAAAACAAGTTGTTTTTAAATAAGTCCAGCTGTTTTGCTGCCTGCAGCCAAAGATCTAATTTGAATGCTTAAATTTATAAAATAAAAATCAAACACTGTTCTGAAGTCCTGCTTTCAAACACTCTTCAGAGTTGACCTGAAATTGTTCCAACTAATTTAAGAGGTACATTAAATAACCAGATCATTTTGAGCACACATATGTCAAAATCAGCAGTTAGTATTTACGAGTTGTACAAAACTGCATTCTGACCCAGTCCTCCAATAAAAATAGTGCCATAAAATTTACAGTGACATGGGATACACTTGAATTGTAGCCATGGGCAGCAGCGACATGAATCTTCTCTCCTGTTATGCTGGTGCGCACAGATGAAAGTGCACAGACCCCTGGGGTAGGGTCTCAGCCTCATAGAACAAAAACAAAGGTGTTGTTGAGCAGTTGGGATGGGGATTCCCACGCAGGTAGGATTATGTTCTCCCATGTGATTCCATCTAGGCAGGTAGAAATTGACTCCTCTAGGCCTGCTTTTGGACTGACCCTCAGAAAATTCAGCTGGAGACCTTTGGCCCTCAAAGGTACTTGGTCTTATGCCTCCTACTCCCACTTTTGGAGGATAGCTAGAAGTTTTGTTCTGCATCAGTGAATGGATACTGTATCACAGAGAAATATTTTCTTGCTCTCCCAGGATTGACAGGTTAAGGAATTCCTAAATTCATCATTTAGTTTCTATATAAATACTGCTCCTCCACACAGCTTACTTTGGATATGTTCTGTTACAAAGCATGTCTGAAATTATCAGCCCATGGTATAAGCATACCCCCCAGGCAGAAATTAAATCCTTTCCAGAGGTGTAATCATTAGGACCTGCCTGAGTCCTCTGGGACTAGAGTTGACCTTCTACTTGAAGGGAGGGAGCCAGATCTGAGAGCCTTTGTTGAGCCTAGCAGAAAATTCTGTATTTTTGATCCTTGGAGTGACCTCAGTTTTTAAAATCCTATTAAAAACATGGGTGCATGAGCTACCAACTTGTTTAATTAAGATGAAAGGGAGTTTAATGTAAACAATATTTCTAGATAACCAAGTGATCACATTACCCATCCTTTTTTTTTTTCCAGGCTTCTTCAATGTGACACATTTAACTCTGGCTACTATAAAAAAGTATAGTACTTGATATTTTTTCTTAATATAAGTACATTTAAATAATTAAAAAAGTATCAACACATAATTAACTATCTGAACGTCAAGATATATAAATATCTAGGGATTCCTTGTGGGAATACAGTAGTTAAAAAAAATGACCCAAAGCTGTAGCTGTCTCAAAAGAAAAATAAAAATAAAAACAAAAATAAAACAACTACACAAAAGTTCCAAAGAAAAGTTAAATAAAACTTATAGGAATGGGAATCCTATTTCTCAATTGTCAAAGCAAGAAAGAAGCAAGCTCAAATTTATATATATATACATATATATATATGTATATGTATATATGTTTTAAAAAACACACCCAGATGCAAATACGCATTTTGCAATTTATAAGGTGCAGGAAAGAAAATCAGAAATAAGAATTAGATGCCAAACAGGATGAGCTGTCCCCAACCAAAAAAAAAATTCCTAAAATTCCACTGTCTGGAATAAACAACTTGGTTAAAAAGTTAAGTCAAGGGTATAAAATCTTTCTTTTATTCACAGCATTGCTAAATCAGAAGCATTCACAGTTTCCCTCTGGGAATCTTCCTGTCTGCCTTACAACGTGCCCACGAGGCGGTGTTCCTGAGGACACCCCCAAGTTGTGTCCTGCTGGAAAGACTGATGGGCCAGGGGCCGACAGCGGAGCGAACTGCGTGGCTTCAGAAGCGCAGGAGGCAGAGGCCCGGCGCGACCCGGGAACAGGCGCTGGCCCAGCCGGTGCCGGGCTCTGACGACGAGGTCCAGGGCTCGCCGCGCCACGCTCAGTAGGGCCGCCACACGGCCTCCTCCAGGCGCGCGGCAGGCGCCATGTTGGTGGGCGAGTTGCTGTGGCTGCCCTCAGCCTCCACCACATCGCTCTGGTTTGGGAGGCTGGGGTTGAGCAGCGCCGAGCCCGTGGAGGCGTTGGTGCAGGGCGGCAGGATGCGCGGAGGGGACCGCTCGCCGCCCACCATGGAGAACTGGTAGGAGCCGGCCGAGGCCCCGTAGTACAGGTGGTAGGAAGGAGAGCTGGCCTGGAAGGGGCCGCCCTGCGCCTGCGACGAGCCGGGGTAGGGGGGTGGCAGGTACGTGTGGTAGCGTGAGGCTGAGCTCATCGCCGACATGCCTATGCCGATCCCCGACGTGACCGGTGTTGGGGAGTAGGTGAAGGCGCCAGGGTAGTGCATGCGAGGATCGGAGATGGAGGGCAGTGCGGGGAACTGGCGTGGGTCGCCGAAGGCTGCCAGGTCAGGAGCAGCTGTGGGGCAAAGTAGATGTCACGTGAGTAGGCTGCTGGGGAGGCCATGCCCCATCCTCCAAAGTGCCCCTGCCCCAGAAGAAGAACTACTCAGAATGGTGCTACCCAACATGAGGGAAGGACTACCGAGAATCCTCTTGGCCAGGAAGTGAAGAAACTACCCAGAGTGCTCTTGCCCAGGAAGTGGGGGGAACTACCCAGAATGCTACTATCCAAGAAGATGGAGAGACTACCCAGAATGCTCTTGCCCAGGCAGTAGGAAGACTAAATGCTAATGGGCCAGAAGACGGTGTGAAAAATATATAGTAATGGCAGATGGTAATACATATAGGAAGGATATTATGTGATGGGGCATATATGAAGTGATATCATATAATAAATATATGTGGCTATGTGCATAGTATCAATAATGTAAAATATAGATAAACTATTGATACAATCCCATGTTGGTAGATTACAGCCTATCGGCCTAGCTGGCTGGGGCCAATTTTTATGTTCCAGAACTTAAATTTTACTTTTTTAAATGGTTGGGGGGATTTAAAAAAGATTAGTGTTTCTGATGTCAAAATTATAGGAAATTCAAAGTCCGTCTTCCATACATAAGTTGGAACATAACCTCACTTTTATATATTGCATATAGCTGCTTATGAGGTACCACAGCAAAGCTACATGACGATAACAGAGACTGCAGGGAAGGCTAAAATATTCTTTGGTCCTTTACTGAAAAAAATTTTGCCTATCCTCTAAATTAGTCAATATTATTACCAATTAGTGTACTAATGATACAACCAGTATATTAATTTATCAACATTAATATGTAGTGACTTACATAACACTATATGGCAATTAATATAATGGATGCATGGATACAGTACCAATAGAATATATTATACATAAAATAAATGTATAACAGTATTAATAAAAAATAATATATTGCAAATATTTAGGTTGAATCCTAGCAGATGCCATTATTGTAGTCCTTGAGTGGTTGAAAATGGGCAATTTTCAATTATTCAACATAATGTATGCCATACTGACTGGGAGTGAATCGTAATGATATTCATGATCATTCATCTCTCTTCCAGATCTACCTTCAGACTGTCTTCCAAATCTTTAGCAACATTACAGCTTTAAGTTCATCTAGATTCTTTAATATGTGTTTCCCTGGTTGGTTAATGCAAATGGATGTAGGACCTTTGATTTATTTACTGCATTTTTTTTTAACATTTTGAAATTTTATCAGGAATAGCAATACTTTGTCTATAAAATTCACTTTGTTAGGACTGTAAATTTACAGTTTCACAAACTGGCTTTGGCTGTACTGTGGTTCACTGTTTCCCTCTGAAATTGCTTTCAGTCTGCCCTAGGGAATTACTAGAGCGTATGAGTGCCAGGAGGTGTTCCCCATGTCCTGCAGATCAGAGTTTATCAAAAGTGTCACTATTAACTTTTTTGGTCAGATTATTTGTAGGGTGTTTAGGGGCTGTTCTTGTGCATTGTAAGAGGTTTGGCCTTACAAAGTGCGTCTGGTCCTTACTGGACATACTAAGGATGTCTGGCCCTTACATACTAGATGCCATAGCACCCTCCTCCTCTGTGGCAACCCAAAATGCTTCCAGACATTGGCAAATAATGTGAGAGTGAGGATTAGGGAGGCACAGTTGCCCCTGGCTGAGAGCACCACTGTAATTAACGTTCACTTTTTTTTTTTTTTTTTTGTGCTGGGGATCGAACTCGGGACCTTGCGCTTGCGAGGCAGGCGCCGAAACCACTGAGCTAAATCCCCGGGCCTCCACTGTAGATGTAGGACAGTGTCCTGGGGTGGCCAGGACTATAATGGATACATTAGCAAACCCAAAGCAACAA
Organism: Heterocephalus glaber; assembly: GCF_000247695.1. The sequence continues at coordinate 22,927,883 of NW_004624745.1, forward strand.
AACAGAGCATACACATGAATTAAATGCTTAAAATTTTAAGTTCTCAAATCAGCATACAAAATAACTCTGAGCTCAAATAGTATGTGTCCTGTGTCCTTTTGAGTACAGGACAATAGAGAAACTTGAGGGAGTCAGAAGCTTGCTCTGAAGGGAAAGCTACCAGAGTGGATTAATCTGGTTTTTGGAAGGCATCGGCTGTTGATCAACTTCCTCATATTTCAAGCCTATTATTCCAGCAGGGAGAGCTAGTGTGTTCTCTTTCTCATATTCTCTCTCTCTCTTTCTCTCTCTCTCTTTCTCTCTCCTTCCCTCCCTCCTTCCCCCCACTTCCTCTCTCTAATGATCTTTTATTGCTCTAACACATTAAAAAAATGAACTCTTGTGTACATTTGGGCTGAATGTGATGAGGGATATACTCTTCATCAGAGAGGTAATTAAAGTTTATAGGAACAGCCGAAGTCTGTGGCAAATCCCTCCACTAATGAGGAAACCAGGAGCCTGACTTTCAAACAAACACTCCTGTTAATCTTTTCAAAGCGAGTCAGACATGTGGACAGGGAAAAAGTTGTAAACTGACAGTGCTTCTAGGGCTGCCCTTTCTTGGCCCCTCTCTAGCTCATTCTCAAGCCAGGCTGTACCTCATTCCACAGGGTTCATCCCTGCCTGCTTGCTGGTGCCATCTGTGAGCAAGCTCTGTGTCACTTGTTTTCGCTTATACAGAGAGCAGTGACATGTCGGAGAGTTAACAGGAAGCTTTGCTCTGTTTTTTTTTTCCAGTTAGATTTATGCAGTCCAGAGAGAAGCCGAGGTTGTAAGAAAACCATTAGGCAAATACAGTTAATTTGTTGTCATCTGATGCAATGCTCTGGACACAAATGACTCTGCCCATTATTCCTCTTGCTTCATTTGACCTAAAACAAAAAGGTGAATCTACTGGAAAAATGAATGAAAGGTCACCCTGTTTCACAGCAATGTCTGGACATGCTCTGCCAGTCTGTTGCAACTACCACATGGTAATGTGGTGATGGTACTGAGTTACTGGAATCCTGAGTGAGTCTGTGATTTGTCATGGGCATAAGTACTGGAATGATGTTACAGTCTCAGCTGTTGGGAGAAAATAGTTCTTTCACTTGTGTGCAGAATGTCTGAAAGATCTGAAATATTGCCCATATTTCTTCTATTTGCACGGTAATATCATTCTACAAAAAAAATTCATTTGGTCAGATTATTGTCTTTTTTTAAAAACACACATTTGATAATAACAACTCCAGGCCTTCAGATAGGCTCAGATTCCAGTACTCTATTCAAATAGTGTATTTGTTTTCATAAGTCTGGTCCAATATTGGCTATGAAGACCAGTTCTGTGCAAATCAGCCATCCAGCCATAGTTCATCTGTCCTTTTGGCTGTCCTGGTGCCTCCTTGTTCCATAGCAGTGTGAGCTGGGACCCTTGATATTCAGAGAGAGCTTTTTAAGAGTAGGAAATCTGGGGATTAGGAGGTTCAGGTATTTTAGTTGGAAATGTTTCCCCATCGAAGGGACTAAATATTTGCCATGACAGCTCAAGTCTTTGCTCTGCAGCTTGACAGGGATGAAAGCAGCCCCACTCTGGGGGCCCTCCCACTGCCCCCAAAGGATTAAACAACCTGAGCAGATAATGGCTGCCTTAAAAGGATCTTTTGCATGACTCAGATTAATGCATGCTGTCTGTCGCCCAGGTTGGCAGCTAAACATTAATTAAAAAAAAAAAAAAAGAAAGAAAAGTAAACCTCCAGATGACAACTCTTTTCAGACAAGGTGTGGAGTCTGTCTGCTAAGGATAGAGAGAGACAGACAGAGGCCACATCCTCAGTGCTGAAGGAAGGCCAGGTGGGACTGGGGGTGGGGAGAGGGGCAGCACACAAAGCTCCTGGGAGGGATGAAAAGGTGAAGCAGCCACAGAGCAGTGTCAAGTTCTCAAAGCTGTCCGCCTGGGCAGTGACTTTCTTTTATGTATTCCACCCCCTCTCCTGCCCCTAGGTTTAGGACAACACTTTTCAGGCTTGTGCTCCAGGTTTGATTTCTCAGAGGGAGTCCTGCCAAGTTGAAGAGCAGTCTCCCATGCTGTTGTCTGCCACCGATGAAAGCTCCTTTGGAATTCTCTGGTCCTCCTTCCAAGACAGCACAGGATCATTCTTGAGTGCTGAAATGGGGCATGGTTTTCATCCATGTCACATTCCCGTGCCATAATGGATCCTCCCTTACTCTTTGGGTAACTGAAGCCCTGGTTATGTAGAAGCATAACTGTGATTTGGGATTTTGAAATATACATGTTACTTATTCCTTTAATAAAAAAAGCCTCCCTTATATCTGAGCACTGGTGCATTTGAGGTGCTTGGGCCCTGGGGTTTGGGGACTATAAGGTGCCAATTTTGGGTGGTGAGCAAGTGAGAAGTCTTAAAAGTCCATTCCCAGCAACAGACCCGCAGCAGGGACATTTGCAAGGAAAACAATAATTGTTTCAGATGCAGACCATAGTGAGTGGGTGGAGTAGTGCCACAGAGAAGAATCAGTGAAACCTGACAAGTTCCTTTGGAACCAAACTCTGTTCCCAAGGGATGAGTTTTAAGCAACCACAAGCTGAATGGATGCCACAATTCCCATAATACTCTCTCAACTCCTTAGACCAGCATTTGCCATGAAAATCTTTGCCATCCTAGCACTGATGGTCAAACCTAATGTGAAAACTGAACACTTGAAACTTCCTGTTTTACTGTGGCACCAAGGGATATTTGAAGACAGTGGTTCTCAACTAGGCGAAGTTTTGTGGCAATGTCTGGAGACGTTTTTGATTGTCACATCTAGAATGGGGGTGCTCCTGGCACCTAGAGGCCAGGGATGCTGCTAAATATTCCACAGTGCACATGACAGCTCCCCACAAGAAAGAATTATTTGACCAAATATCAATAGTGCTGCTGCTGAGAAGCTCTGAGAAAGCATTCAATGAAGCTCTGAGAAGCAGCTAAAGCAGCTTGTGAAATGTCAAGCAGTCACAGTTGTCTGGAAAACACAACATTTCACAACATTTAAAATGGCAGACATGACTCCCTTTGCCTGCCCCTTAATCTGCTATAATCTGATCCCAGGAGCTGGAAAGAAAAAATGGCCACCCTCCCCCCAACACACATGCAAATGTGTTTGCAGGCCTCAAAGTACTGATGTTCTCTGAAGTATTTTCACAGTTTGGTTCAGCTCCAATTTCAAAGCCCCAAACAGTAAGTTTCTTCTTTTGCCTTCAACAAAGGAATTTTTCCCTGTAACTGATTTCCCTGCCCACAAGCAAAGGTGAATGCCAAGCCCAAGGGCTCAAAGGTTAAATGACTAATATTTAATGAGCCCACATTCACAACAATTATGCTAACCATGACACCTGAGCTTTCCATGCTATTCCTCTAACCTCGGTCTGAACAGCCTGTAGTTGGGAACATCTCATTTGGCAAATATTTGCCTCTCATTTCATAGGAACCCTATTGTGCTGCTTGTGGCACTCGTGAGAATTCACCACCAACACCTGGACCAATCCCCTCGGTCTAGAATTCAGTTGGAATGATGAGTTCTAGACGCTGAACACTTGGGCTTTTCAGATTATTGACCCTTCAGCCACCACCCTTTCCCGCCAAACATGAGCAGCCCTCAACTGCCTGAGACATCGACTTTTCCAAGTCACTTCTGCTTTCACATCCGTAGTTTCTGCCTCTGAGAGTTAAGTAAAGGCAGTGCATCGTGTGGCACTTGGAGCAGAGATAGGGAACTTGGTCTTTACACCATGTTTTGTTTAATTAATAACAGCCTGCCAACCCCTTCACACATCTCCTCTATCTCCCAAACTTTGCCTTTCGGCTCGGCTGCAGATATGTTTTCAAGAGCCTTACTTGAGAGCCGACTGGAAAGCTCTGCAGAGAGGCTTGTCATGCCACTGGCACGTCCAGGCGAAATGGGTGTTGCGGGGTGCACGGAAGGAGTGGTGATGGATCCCAGATACTGGTAGGACTGATCGTAGGACCATGGTGGGGATGGCTGGATCTGCCTTGTATCTGCAGAGAATCAAAGAGATCAGTTATAGGTTGAGTGGGGTGAAATTTAATAAGAAACTGTCAACCTTTGTTTAAATATACATGCATGGAGCCTGTTTATCAGTGTTTAATAAGCCTACGTGGGTCTAAGAATCTGCCTCTGTTGAGTGATTTGTTTCCTAAAAGGTACTGATATACAGTTTATGTTGGATTCTTGGAGATTTTTGTATGATAAATATTCCCTCCAGAAGGTTCTATTCAATCGTGCTAATAATGATGGCGTGGATGATGTTTTACATTCATGTTCAAAGCACTGGACTACAGCATTCACGACTTCACATTCTGACTGCCAACACTCTTTCATCTTTACCAATAATGACAGTGATCCCTATCAGAAACATTTTTGTAAACTCAGGGTGTTACCTGTCTATCTGTATCCAGTAAGCAAAAAGCATGTAAGAGTTTTGGGGTTTTTTTGTTTTTCTTTATTTCTCTCTCTCTCTCTTTTTTTTTTTTTTGTATCTTTGGCAAAATTATTCCTCCAGCTTTTAAATCTTTTCTGTTGAGGCAAATAGTCTCTCAAGCACCGAAGGTCTGGCTGGGGAGCTGACGAGCTTAGGACCTGACAGTCTGCCCCTTTGCAGAACTTTGTTTGCAACTTTACAGGGCAGATTTTTTTTAGCAAGTATTTTCTGTATTGTCATTATAAGAGGCCTAGGACAGACAAGAGATAAAAGTTGGACTTCAAAAGATTTAGACAGTATGGATTTCGTAAATTTGACTCCAACATTCAGAAGTGTCTTAGTTTCCAAATGCATTATACTGTTCACAGACGAAAGGGAGGTAGGAGACTCTTGTATTCTTAGGCAAAATGTGCACTGATATTTAAATTATACATTGTACCCACGACAGGACAGTTTTACATTTCCTTAGGGTTAAACATTAATTTTCTCCTTGTCCCACATTCTTTGTGGACAAGAACAGTAGCAGACTACCATAATTTCCAAAGGTTTCGTCGTAATCAGGGCTTCATGACCCTGGGTACAGCAACCTGGAAAGAGCAGACTTCTCTAGAAAAACACTAAGTTTGAGTTTTGTATATGCTGTGACGTGAAAGAAATGAGTTATTCCCCCTCATTATAAAAATATTCACATTTGGTCTTTCCAGAGCTTGCATTTCCAGCAAAGTTTATCTCTTTTGAAGTTTATGCATTTTTCTGTTTATCTCTTTGAAGTTGCCACAGTGGACAACAGAGTCAGACATTTGGAGATCCGATCTCCCTTCCCACTCTTCTCCTGACAGCTTCCCTTACTCCCTCATACTGACCCATTTATTTCTTTTCTTTTCTTGAAAACAACTAAATTTTAAGTTTCTAAAACCTTGTAGTTCCTGGGCAAATATTTTAACTTGGAATCTTTGAAATCTGAGAGTAAAGAAAGGTCTTTATTACATTCCACATTGTAGAGGATTTGAAAAGATGGCAAGGAATGAAGAGCTGGTCCATGTTAAACCCAGGGAAAAATAAATGCTCAAATTCAGTTGAAGCTCCTGTGCAGTCTTACAGCTAACAGTGTTCCCCCAAAATGGAGGCAACACAAATAGCAAACAGCCCAATATTTCCATGGTGCTTGAAGTATTTTGCTCCAAGTGAAAAAAATATCATGTACTCGGATATTGTCTCTAAGACGTGTATGTCTTACACACACATTTACTAAGTGTCTATACAGTGCTCAAATATTTTAATCACTTAAAAAGCAAACAAAAGAGGTTTTATAATTGTGATAAAGCCCTCCAGGGTGTGAATTGTGGTATAGTAATTCATGCTTGTTGTGTAGCCAGCCTAGCACCCCTAACCCCATGTCTAAAACCACACTAAGCACAAAGTATTATGCTATGATTCATGCTCTGTCATGTTTTACTGTAGTAAAAAAGTTGTGCTAGGCTTTTCTAAACTCATAATTAAACCATGCAAACGTTGCATAATATTTCACAGCCTTTTAAAAATATGCTTTGGTAAAATGATCTTTATGATTAAAGTCCAAGTTCTATGACTTTTTTTTAAACATAGGGTTATAGATTCAACGTCATCTTACTTCACACAACTTAGCTTTCCAGGTGTTGGTGTGGAGAAAGCACTGCAACACCAAAGGCCTACCCTCCTGTCAGTTTTCATTCCTGTGACCACAGTGGGCTATGCTTGGGTTCTTTGCCAATAGTGGGCCAGAAGGTATTGGTGGAAAGCCTTTCCTCACAATTTGGGGTGTTTTGTTCTACATGTATTATTAACAAAAACCAAGACCAAAAAAACAAAAGAAGAAGAAGAAGAAAGCATGACAGTATGGTGTGTTCTGTGTTTAATGTTTACTGTCTTTGCTCTGAGTGGGCCAGCGTGAATGTATGAAGGCAAATAGTGACCTGGCAGGAAGGAGAAGCACGCTCTGGGCCTGTCTGTGTGGTGGGCAATTAGGTGACCTTGGGTTACTCCCTTAGGCTTTCTTATGCTTATCTCTGGAAGGAGATGCTCTCTAAGTTTCTTCCAATGGCGGCAGAGCAGGATTCTCATCACATAAGTCCTTCCCAGTACTTCTTTGCTTAACTTGTATGTTACTTTTGTTTGTAATCATAACTGTGTACATTCTAGAGGGGAGACCTTAGGAACAGTAAGTTGGGAATTATCCAGAAAAGGTCATAGACTGGGGAAGAGAAACTCTTATCATTCTCCAAAGCACAGGCCTACTTGTTCTTGAAGGAAATGTCTCTGATAAGTCAACTCATTAAAAAGAACAAAATGTTATCAAATATGTATTATGTGCCAGGTTTGTGCTAATTCTGACCAATATGGTCCCTGCCCCACTGGAACTTTCATTAGTGAAGATCCACGGCCTCGATAGTGTTCAGAAAGCCTTCTCACTTTCATTAGTCACTGTACTGAGAGTTCATTCATTCATTCACAGGCTTGTGAAGTCATTCACTTGCTCATTCATTCATATTTCCACAAACACTTTTGCTTTATTAGGAGACTCACTGGTGAATGGATTAGTCTCTGACTTCTGGGCGTTATGGCCACTAAGGGAAGCTAAGGGCTATATCCAGGCTAACTGCTAAATTAGCTGCCTAATGTGGGTTTGAAACAGCAGTTCCCAAGGTAGAGGCAAGATCTCTAGTGGTATTTGTTACACGCTTATGTTCTGCCTCCAAGAGGAACACAGCAAGGAAAGCAGAGAACTTAAGTCACAGGCATGTTTTGGTTTGGATCCTGCCCTCACCATAAACTAGCTGTACGGCTTTAGGTGAGTCTCTTGTTTTGTTTTGTTTGGATCCATAGTTTTCTGACTTAAAGAGAGTAATAGTGAAAAATAAGATAAGCTGTATATAATGCATTTATCAAAATTTCTGGTGACAATAAATGTTGAATAAGTCTGAGCAAATTAAGTTTCTTTCTTTCTTTCTTTCTTTCTTTCTTTCTTTCTTTCTTTCTTTCTTTCTTTCTTTCTTTGACAGGGTCTCACTATGTAGCCCAGGCTAGCCTCAAACTCTAGATCCTCCTGCCTCAGCCTCCTGAGTGCTGGGATTACAGCTGTGTACCACCATGCTTGGCTAAGTGTGAGTAATTTTTATTATTGTGTTACTAAAAAGGAAAGGAAATCCATGCCAAGAGCTGTATCTGATGTTTACTGGTAAGGCAGCATAGGCTTACTCCAAGGTTGTGCCCAGGTAATTTGTTTTGTTCAGTGTTAAAAGGGTTGACAGCCATACTCTGCAGTTCTGAGAGGAGCTGGGCACAGGAGATTAAGTGGTAAAGGAGTTAGGACATTGAAAATTTGAGATGAACATGGAGAAATCAACCACTCAGTATCTTAACAAAATTCAGTCTTCCATTCAGTTAAAAGCATTGCATTAGAAAATTTAAATTTGTGCCTTTCTGTAACCTTTTCCCCCCCAGGAAAAATGTTTTGATGCAGCTACTTTTCCAATCCATTCTGTAATGGATTATTTTTAGCTTTTTGGTTATCAAAAAAAGGGTGAAAAAGAGGCCTCTTTCCATATTCTGAACCCTACTCCTTCCATTTGAAACGGGAGTTGAGGTAAAGGGGGAAAGAGAGACAGGTAGGGCGGAAGCGAGTGGTAAGCTCAAAGGTCCATGACGTCTAGTACATCACTCCATAAAAAGTCGAGTGCTTTAATTTTTTAGTGCAACAATATCATAATGTCTTTAAAGTCAATGGTGATCCTATCCAGTAATTTATGTGAAAATGTCCTGCCTGCTTCCAGTTTCAGCTGCAAGAGGTAAAGAACTTGTGAGTCATCATTATTGTCTTTAAAACAAGAAAAAAACTGAACAAACCAAACATCCATGACTTTTCTTGGGCCTCCTGGAAAACAAATGGCAAGGCAAGCTGCTACTTCAACATTCTGAGAGGCAGAGACATATAGACAATCACAGTGTGGTCTGCTTACTGGGAACAAAAACTATTGGATCTATACATTGATAGGAACATTTACTAGTGATTTTGACAAACTGCTAGAGGCTAGTATCTTGTCTGGGAGGGACACTGTTATAGTTTCTTCATTCAGGAACTCTGCTAGGTTCTCAAAGAATCCAACATAATAACTATGGGGCTACAGCTGAAAGAGCTTCCAGGTAGGCATAGACTATTTAAGGAGATGTTTGTAAGGAGGCCCAAAGATGACAGAGGAGGCAAAAAAATAAGGACATTAGAGGAATTTGAAGCCTCTGGCACCAGTAGCTGCAGGAAACATTCAACATGGTCCAACTCCTGCTTAGATGAACATAGGAACACACACTAAAGGCCAGTTTACTTTGGTTCCTATTATGTGATACATTATGTCTAACTTTCAACAAAAAAAATTACAATAAAGGCAGGAAAACACAACCTGAAGAGAAAAGCAAGTGTCAGAAACCAGATTCAAATATGACACAAATTTTAGAATTACCAGACAGGGAATGTAACTATGATTAATTAATGTGTTAAAGATACTAATAGAAAAGTAAGACAACCTACAAACATAGGTGGGCAGTGTAACAAGGAGATGGAGACTCTATGAAAAACTCAAAAGGAAAATTTGGAAATGAGGAACAGAAATGAGGAATGCTTTTTATGGCTCATCAACAAGATATGGCTGAAGAAAGAATTGAAGAACTTGAAGGCATGTCAACAGAGACTTCCCAAACTAAAAGATAGAGACAGAGAGATCAAGAGGAAACCAAAATAATCCAGTGACTGTGAGATAATTTCAAAAAGTATAACATATACATAATTGGAATGCCAGGAGGAGAAGAAAAAGAAAACATAGAAGGAATATTTGAAGTATCAATGGCTGAAATTTTCCAAAATTAATATGTTATAGTTTAGATCTAAAATGTACCCCATTGCTCATGTGTTCAGAGATGGGGCTTTTGGAAGGTAATGGGATCACAAGCATGCTGCATTCATCAGTGGATTAATTCATTAATAGATCCATGTGCTATTAGGTTGGGGGGTGGTTGGATTGGGTCCATGAGGGTGTGATCTGGAAGGGTGTATTCTCATCCCTGGCTCCTCCCTTCCCTCTCTGCTTCCTGGATTCCATGGATTGAGCACCTTTCCTCTGCCCTTCCTTTGCACCATTCGTTTTCCTCCTTGGAGCCAGCCAACTGTGTACTGAACCTTCAGCAACTGTGAGCCAAAATAAACCTCTTTTCCTTTAAGTTGTCATTTGTCTCATTTCTCAGAAATGAGACAGTGACTAATATAGAACGACAGGTACCAAACCACATATCTAGGAAACTTTTAAAAATCCAAGCAAGATAAATACCAAATCTCCACCTATAATATAATATATAATATACAATAATATATATATTATTTAATATTATATATTACATTTTATTGCAATAACACTAATATAATATAATATATAATATACAATAATATATATATTATTTAATATTATATATTACATTTTATTGCAATAACACTAATATAATATAATATATAATATCAAAACTGCAAAAAACCAGAGAAAATCTTTAAAGAAATTGGGGATAAGGGAAACAACTTCTTATCTATACAGAAATAAAGAGAAGAATTACATCAGATTTCTCTTCAGAAACCATGCAAGGAAAAAGAGAATAGAATAAGATAAAATGTTGAAGATAAAAGCCCCTAATCTAGAATTCTAAATCCAGCAAAATTATCCTTCAAATGTGAAGGAGAAATAAAGATATTCTCTGACAAATAATACCACATTATTCGTTGCCAGTAGATGTACTCATGAAGAAATATGAAAAGAAATATCTCAGGGAGAAAGAAATGAGACAGGCTAGCAACTCAGATCTACATAAAGAAATGAAAAGCATCAGAGAAAGAATAAGGTAAAATAAAGTCTTATTTTTAATTGACCTGAAAGATAACTGTTTAAAGTGATGGCAGTTACAAATGTACAGGACGGTAACAGCACGTGGATAAATGAATGTGTCAGTAATGACAGAGATAAGAAAAAAGTGGCATTAGATGAATTATTCATGTGTTTTTCAAACTGCAGGGCAACCACTAATAACATTTTTTTAAAAAATGTGTAATTGATAGGCTAAGAGAGCTGATAAAATGCAGTCGTATAAAATGTTCAGTCAAAACCAGAGGCGACAGGAAAAGAAGGGTAAAAAAGAATCAGCTCTGGTGCAACAAACATAAAAGTTATAATCATGGTAGATATTAATCTGTCTCAACAATCAGCTCAAATATGAATGATCTGAATGTGCCAATTTAAAGACAGATTGCCAGAGCAGGTCAAAAGTGATATCTAACTGTATGTTTCCAACAAGGGAGTCCCTTTAAGTACATACTCAGAAAGTGAAAAGGGCAGAGAAAGATACATCATGTTATCACTGATCAGAAGAAAGCAGGATAGCTGTATTAATTATACACAAAGCTGTCTGAAGAAGATGGAAGATTGCCAAGTACAAACAGGAGAATTTACACAATTGCAGCAAAAGCAGCACTTAGAGGAAAATTTATACCACTGAACACATATTAGAAAAGAATAATCCAGAATCAGTAATCAAAGCTTCCATATTAAACTAGAGGGAAAAAGGAGGATGAACCTAAAGGAAGCGGAGGAAAAGAAATAATAAAAATTAAAATGGAAAGCAATGAAACTGAACACAGAGAAGTAATAGAGAACAATCCGTGAAACCAAAGCTTGTTCTTTAAGAAGTTCCAAACATCTTGCTTTGTCCTTATGCGCCCCTCGGGCCCCAAGAGAAGTCAGAGAGAGATATCTGGTCTACTCTGACCACCCACTTCTTCAGTTATTTTAACACCCACTCTCATAACCTAGGTTTCCGGCAGTACCAGGTGAACTATGACATCTTCCCTCAACAGGGGCCAGAGATTTTTGGGGCTCCACTGAACAGTTATTATAGTTACAGAGCCCTTTCCTTGGCTACTTGGCTAGTATCTCTAAAAGACCAGGCCTTTCAGTCACCTCCCAGGGGCATCTAAAAATAAAAAGTGGACAGTCAGGTATACCCTGGTGCTTGATCAGTCTTTAAAAAGCCAAAACTGCTTGGTGAACTTGTAAACCCTTAGGGCTGCTCTGTTTTCTCCCTAAAGGGTTTTTCCCCTCTTTCAGCTTGGGAGCCAGCAGGGAGGTTCCCAGGGTGCCCTCTCAGTGCACCTCAGTCATGGGGAGCTGGTGTAATGCTCTCCTGGATGCCTCAGAGCACACAACAGGATGTGACTCAGGACCCAGAGACGTGAGTCAGTTTCCAGGGTGATGTGTCAGGGCGAGCCCCAGTGGAAGTTCATATCTGGGACCCTTCAGAAGAAAGATCTGGGCTCCCCTGAAAGCAGAAAGGGTCCCTGGATGCTTCACAGCTATCTTCAGAGTTGTGCCACATCAGCCTTCATGGCCCTGGGGGTTGGGTAATTTTCAGCTATGTGAGGAGCATTTCCTGGAAAGTTCCACTTCTTTGAGAAGCGGGATTTCCTCTGGCTTCTGTGCTAGTGGGTAAAACTGCAACACAGCACAAGAAGAACAGTAGTCACCTAGGAGATCCCCCCAGGTAGCAGACACCAGATTAGCACCTTGACGCTGTATCAGCGAAAATCCATGATCACGTGAGTCAGTTCCCATCAGTTCTGCATCCTGGAAAAAGGAGGTTGTGAAAGAGCTCTGGGATTTGCCAACCATTTATCTCCGGCTGGCTGCAGACATCTTGGTTAGTCATGTGCAGCTCAGATGTGTTCATTGTTCCAGCAATTACTTTGAAGGGAAGCATCCAGACCAAGCTGGGACAGAGACCTGCCTGGGTATGCTGGGTTTCAAAGGCCTTCAGGGTTTGGAGCCCTCCAGGTTCAGTGCCAGCCAATGGGCCTGGGAGGTGGCAGGCTGCCCTGCAAGAGGGCAGAAGGGAGCTGTGTGGCCACATCTCCCCCACTCACTCTTTCTGGGACACACGTTCCTCACTCAGCCTCCAGAGGCTTCACGGCTTTGTGAATCTGGAATGTTTGTTCCGAACATCAGAGCTGCTCCCAACCCTGCTAGCTCACCCTTGTTCCTTTCCTCTCAAACCTCTGTTTCCTCATCTTTAAAACTGGGGGTAACCAGACGCACCTGCCTCACAGGTGTGAGAGTTAATTAACGTTTGTGGTGCAGCTTTGAGATCTGCAGATGAAAGGCTCTCTATAAATTCGAGGTGCTCTTCCTCATTAGAGTTGCCAGACAGTTCCCAGGGGAAACCATGAGGCCCCTCCCCTCAGCCAGATCAGTCTGAGACAGATGTGTCTGGAAAAGGGCTTGGCACTCAGGCAGAGTCCTCTCTGAGAAGGGTTCAGGGACACGTCACCAGCTGCTAGAATGAGGAGTGTTTTTGTAACAAGCCTCGTTCTCTGTTGGCACTGTCTGCTTGAAGTAGAGAGAAAGTGGCCTTCGGGGCCCAAGGAGTGGAGAGGCCATGGTACTGAGGGCACAGGAGGGACCTTCTGGTCTCTGCTACAGCCTCCCCTGCATAAAAATTAGTTCTTTGCATTTTTGTCAATTAAGCATCCCTTAAAGACACCTCTCCCATAAGGAGTTTTGCACTCCCAATTTCTGAAGGTCTGAAGGAACCCTACATGGTCTGGAGAAGTCCCTGTGATGCCTTTGGGGGGCATGTTTGAATTCTGCCATGAGCGCCCCCCAATCCCTTCTCCAATGCAAATCTCAAAACCTAAGGTAATAATCTTTCTGCTCCCCTCCACAGGTCTTTCTTCAGCACCTTTACCCTCTGTTCATTCCTTGAAAAGGCTAGCCAGAAATACTGGGTGAAGGGCTGGCAAGTTCCTGGCAGTCTCTAGCTTGTGACCCAGCCTTTAGGGTACACTGAGGACCCTGGGTCAGAGGAGACAAGTCGCTGATACTTCCGATGGAAGTTACAAGCAGGACAGCCATGGCATCTGCCAAGATGACCCAAAGCTAAAGAAACAGAATGTTCTGAAGGAACGTTCCTCTGAAGGTAGTGCACACTGTAGAGGATGGCACAGGCTTTGCTTGGATGGCCCGGGACAGAGACCTCAGAGCCAACCTGCAGTCCAGGGTGGCCATGGAAGGCCACGTGGTTTAGCTGGTCTCTGCTAGGTGCCGATGAGGGGCCTCTGGCCTTGCTGAAGAGGTACCCCTGATCTTTCTAACTATACACGTGAACTCAGAACCAACCCTTGGGCAGATCTTATTAAGTAATGTGGCCAGGACTGGTCAAAGTTCTTGTAATGCTCCGGAGTGGCAGCAGGCACAAAAAGAAGTGATATTCTTTTTTTAGGGACTGCAGAGGCTGTAAGATGGCACATCCTACCTACCCCTTGAGTTCTCGGTGTTGGAGAATGTGATGCTCCGGAACCAAGCTCAAAACAAGACTGGATCCCCCATGGCTGTCTGTCATTCCATTGCAGCCTGATTTCCTCTGGGGCCAGCCCTTCCACCCCTGCAGCCCCCATCCCTCTGTGCCCAGGGCAGCCCTTGACCCAACACTCAGGATCGCTAGTGGGACAGGCAGGGGAACACCCACCAACTCCACCACAGTATTCTCTGGGCGCAGTCCCCTAGCCTGGTGGTGGTGAACCTACGGCACACGTGCAGCAGCAGGCTGTTCGCTATCACTGAAAGCTCTAAAAGGTTCACCATCACTGCGCCCTGTCGCAACCCTAGCTTTTACTTCAGCACTTTGTAGTTCTGTCAAATGTCAGAACTGCTTGGAAATGCGAACAGTGTCTTGAAGGCCATAAAGGAGTCTGGGCCATGTCCTGCTCCTCTGTGTCCTGGGCCCTAATTCATCCTTATTAGATTTTAAGTAGAAATTCTGCTTTTATGCAACAAATCCTGAAGCATGACATTCCAATAAAATTAGAAGAAAAACTCATATTCATGGGAAAAGGAAGGAAAATGCAGGACAGTACAATCTAGAGGGTGCTGAAGAGAACACAGAAGATTCTCAGGGGCCTTTGGTTTGCGTAGGTCCCAAGCATTTCTAGGATTTGAGAGCCTCTCCCCTGAGCTCTCCTTCCACGAGCCAAAGGGCTGGAGAAAGGACACCGCAAGGGTACTGTTTTGGAGTTTGAGAGATGAGGACTAAGATCTCAGCTTGGCATCTCACTTTCAAGTGACTTACACCTTGCAGGCTCAGTTTCCCCACCTGTGAGGTGAAGTGACTGCATCAACCATTAGGTCCCTAGAAGGACCGTATGCGACCCTGAGCCTAACTGTCATCAATGTAGTCCCTGGCACCCAAGAGTCAGGATACAGTTTTGTCTCCCTTCTTGTTCATAAAAGGGTAATGATGTCTAGAGAATATTGCGATTCCCTACACACACGCATGTGCTCCAGGAGACAGAGGAGAGGGCTGGCCCCTTAGAGTCTCCAGGAAGGAAACTTTACTTAGCCAGCCAGAGTTCCAAGGTACAAACTGGTTTCCTAATCCATTCCCAAAACTTAGCATAAGCCTTTCCTCCCCGCAAGCAGGAGCCCCTCCGAGGGAGCACCTCAGCCACCGCAGGACACAGCTACACCAGGGCACACAGCTGGGTCTCACAGTCCCCACCAGGCCACAGAATCCAAAACTGAGGTCCAAGTCACAGGTTCATTGTCCTCTGTGTTCTGAGGTGTGACTCAAGTCAGCGGCAACTCTTCTTCTTTAGGAGCTTCCATTCCATGCTTCCAACACAAAGAATATTCCGAGGAAGGCAAACAGTGATTCCTCCCCGTTGAAGTGCCTAGTCCCCTTTAAACAGTGCTTGTGAGCACAATCAAGTGTCTACCTCCATGTTCTCTTCCTGTTTTACACATCCAGCACTCCTGCCCGCATAATCTCATCACTGCCATTCTCCACACCTCATCACCTTGTTTTCCTTTCCCATGCATCAGCCTTAGGCTCCTAGAATTAACTCCCTGCAGCAAGAGCCAGGAGGCCAGAACCTGAGGGGACTGCCATGTGGCGTGTTCAGCATCCTCTTCTGCACACCCTCTAGCTTGGCCACCACACTCAAGTCCTTCACCCTTGTTGAGGAGGTCAACACATGATCAATCCAGTGCCTGCCCGAAGAGCAGAGTGGGCTCTGTATGATTCCTGGCTCTCCCTCTGCTTCCACTACTTCCAATCTTCATAAAGCCCGTGAGAAAGACTGCCCGTATAGACAGTGAGTGTCTCTCCTTTAAAGGCATTGCCATCCCAGCTGCCTTTGTATCTCCCCCTCTGCTATGTTAGAAATGATGACAAATCTAGGAAGCATATTCTCTTTACATAGGAGAGGCCCTGTCCCCTAAGTGGGGATGGCTGCCATTCACATATCCACTACTGTTCTGTGTGTGGCCTCAGAGAAACAGCAGGATGTGCAGCCAAGAGGTCAGCTGCTGCTCATAGCACCCTGTGAACTCACCAACTCCAGCTTCTGGACTGCAGACATAGTTCTGAAGGAGGAATGTTCATTACACCTGTTAACTCATGGCTTCTCCATACTCAAAATGTAGCTCTTTTATGCTTCTCTTTATTTTTTAAAGATAGCTAAATTACTAGACAGTTGCTACCAAGAACACTGAGAAAGAAGAGGCTAAACTATTCCCACATCTGGGTGCACATTCCTAGGCAAGTTTTGAATTCTTTAGAGTAATGTGATTTCTTAGGCTTTCAAGCCAAGGGGAATCACTCTCAACTTCTTCTGTGGTATCTGACAATTCTCTCTTCTAAGTTGCCCTGCTGCAATCCCTCTCCCCCCATGTAAGGGATTCACTTAAGTCTGCAGCCATTCTGCACACCCCAAAGAACTGACCTTGGTATGAACTAATCAGGATTGCAATAGATTAACCACGCAGGTTGCCGAGGTGGGGTTTGCAGCATAAAGGAGACCTTTGAAGATATGAGCCATGTGTGCTTTCATAAGCTCATCCCTAGTGCTCTGAACAAAGGACATAAACTAATAAAGTCAGATTCATCTAGGGGCAATCTACACTCGCAGAGGAATAGCACCCCACACTCTGATTCAGAAAGGCAAACAGAAATCTGCTGGAATTCTTTTAAACTCCAACACAGATCTCCATTTAAAAAATGACACACACGCGCACACACAGACAGAATAACTTCTGGTAATAAGCAGACCTCTGATGATCTAAAGATCCACAGCTTCGTTTATTGACTTAGAGAAAGTAAATGGCATTTCAAATACAACCTTCATACTTTAATAGATGA
Source organism: Heterocephalus glaber (assembly GCF_000247695.1). Next base: position 22,944,654 of record NW_004624745.1, read on the forward strand.
GGTCACCCTGAGAAAGATGATACAGAGCCCAGCACAGGGAAACCTCTCTCCAGAGAGCTGCTTTGATTTACAAGGTCAAGGAAGCCTTTCTCATGAAGCAGTAGGTTTTTAGTGACTTGGACTAAAGCAGAAGAATTTAAAAAGAAATGAGACCTAGAGGGTGAGATAGCAGACAATAACAAAGCTGTTACTCAGCAAAAGGGATGGCCTATGGAGATCAGAGCTGCCAGGGTCCTAAAGAAGTCAAAATTCATTCAGACACCCGAGATGCTCATGTTTGTGGTAGGTATTGAGGTCCTGTGTGTATCTGACTAAATCCTTATCAGTTTCCCAGACTGATCTAAATCAGCAGTTGTCAGGTGGGTGGCTTCTCCTCTGGAGGATTTTTAGCAATATCCAGAGACATTTTTTTTCCAGAAACATTTTTGATTGGCTCACTTAGGGCCAGGGGAGTGTTAGTGGCATTTCCTGGGTGGCAACCAGATATGCTGGGTGACACCCTATAGGGCATAGGAGGATCCCACAACAGAGAATGCTCCAGCCCCGAATGGCAAAGGTGCTCAAAATGTCAAGGGAAACCAGGGAGGCCACACTGCCATAGTGGTTTGTTACCACGTCTGACCCTGATGACAAGGCAGAAGATATAACTTGGTGAGGTGCTCCTCGGCCTGGGAGACAACGCACATTGTGCCCGGGTGGGCTGCACACGGAAGAAGAGCTGGGGGAGATAAAGCTGTGAGGTGGGTGCCTTCTGGAGCCCTCGTGGGAGTCTCCCCTCACCAGAGTTTGGGACAGCTGCGTTCTGTCTCAGGCCTGGCACCCAGACTTGGAGCTGGCACATCAAGGCACATCAAGGCCTGGGTGAATTGCAGGTGAAGAGCAAGATTGCTGTTGAGCTGACCATCAGCCCTGCCACCTGGGAAGGGACAGGCCAGCACTTGCCTCTCCCAATCTTTCCAGGCATGAGTCACATGTAACTAGATAATGATGCAATACGGAATGATGGAGCAGGAGGCAACCTCAGACACTTGCCCCATCTCAGAGAGAGCTGAAGTGCCGAGAAGTAAAGGGACTTTGTTTCTAGTGACAGCAGGGCACTGACCCATCTCCCAGCTCCCTGTAGACAACTGTTGCTTCCATAATGATCAGAAGGTGCTGCCTCCTCCCATCTAGTTACCATAGACTGGCACAATGGAAAAACTGATTTAAACCCCAAGATAAGATAGACGTACTCTCCAAGCACGATTTGGGGCTAAGCCTTGGGGAGAGATACTTTCTCCTGTGTATAGGCTTGTGGGATTCTGTGCTTTCTTTGTACAGCTGACTTAGAATTCCTTCTTCCATTTCTATCTCCTTTCCACCCAAAAACCAAGCCCAGAGAACCCAGATCTCAAAAAAAAAAATCTTCAGAGAAGCTTTGCTATGAATTAGTGAATATCCCAAAATCAGGGAAAGAAGAGACTACTTCTCCATCCTGTGTGTTCAGAGGTGGTCGGAGGGCAGGCTTCCAGAGGCCAGGAGACAGAATCGGGGATCACGCTGACACCCTGTGTACGCCTTTCTCCTGCTAGCCTTAAACTGCCAAGTGGCTGCAATGTGCTGTTTTGAACTCTTTTATGGAAAGTGCCATACCCTTTTCTGCTCACATCACTTAAAATAATGAGTGAGCTGCACTTGTATTAGTCTGTCTTTCAAGTGGATTAAATTCATGGGCTCACTCCCCTCCAGTCTCAAAAGCTTTGGCCTGGCTGTCTGAACCTCCAGATTAGACAGATGAGCACAAGCCAGACAGCAATGAAACGCAATTACCTAGGCAAACTTTTGAAGGATTTGAGCCCTGGGGCATAGGCTGTTTACCAAAGACTAAAAGCGCCGTTTGTACTGAGCAGGGCCAGTTGGTTGCCGTGGTCGTTTGGAGTTTCTGGATCCTGCCTGCCACTGGACTCCAGGCGGGATTTCTGGGGTCTGATAACATCAGATTTCTGTCCACACCTCAGCACCTCAGGGTCTTGCTCTGTTTTTCAACAAGAAAATGCAAGTACCAACAAAAGCCTATTATAACATCTCCCTTTGTGTTCACTGACTATCTCTCTCATTGGTTTATTAATTTTTTTTTGTATTGTATACCTGACCAAAAACAACGCAGCAAGAGAAATCATCCTATAGCCAATTGGCTCTGTAACTAACCTCTTTGGAAATGAACAACCTTTCAGAAAACAAGAACTTCCTGTCTTCTAAAAAAAAAAGGGGGTGGGGTGGGGGTAAAGCCGGTCTCAACAGCACTGTTCCAAAGCACTTCCCCTTGATTTGAACAAAAGAAGCTTCTGAGGAATCAAGGGAAGAGGAGACAAAGAAACTGAAAAGGAAATACAAGGAGAGTGACCAGAGGTCTTCTCTTAGCAAATCCACATTTGTTTTTCTCAGACAGAGAACATGGGGACGACAAGATAGATGGAAATGGTTCCTTATCCACCAGGCAGAAAATTACCATGTGTCCAAAGGAAGTTGAATGGCAGGAAGAAGTAGGGAGGCATGGTGCAGAGAGTGAAGCCCTCAGGATGGCTGGGGAGGGGTCCTTCACCCCCCGGCCTAGACAATGGGTTGGTCTGGGAAAGGAGCTTGGATTATGGTATGGGTAGGAGGGTGGGAGGGACGGCAAGAAAAACAGGGAGCCCCGACAGGTAAATGTGGAAAGTGTTGGAAGAATCTGGGAACACAGGCAGGGAAGGGGCAACTCAGGGACACAGCTGAGCCCCAGGAAGCAGGAAGAAGGCCATTCCCCAGGAGGCTGCACAGAGGAGAGGGTTGGGATTCCCAGGAAGCAGTGGATCCATACGACAGTCTTGCTTCAGGGTCTACGTCTCAAATTAAGTGTGTAAACCAGGTCCTGGTATTTGCAAGACAGCCTCAGGTAAGGCTGAGCGCTGTCCGCTGTCCTTGGAGGAAGGAAGAACGGAGGAAAGAGGGTGAGAGCTGCCCCGGGGCAGGGAGAGGGCCCGCAGCTCGAGCTAATAGGAAGCTACAGAAAGTCTCCGGGTAGGGTAGGGAGAGGAGACACACAGACCTCACTTCCCCTTTTCTTCCTCATTACAGAAGTGAGATGAGGGCCGGGAAGGGTGGGTGGGACCAGCCAGGCTCCCTCCCCAAGCGCCCAGCTGAGACCTGGGAAGAAGCAAAGGACAATGAGGCAGTGAGCAGCAAGGCCCTCCTCCCTGCTCTGGGTGCCAGGGAATCCTTTGTGGCATTGTTCTTGGGCTTAAACCTACAAATATGCGGGTGATCAAAATATACCATGTGCTGGTTGGGGAATTGAGCTCAGTGGTTCCAGGGCCTGCCTCACAAGTGAAAGGTCCTCAGTTCGATCCTCGTTACCAAAAAAATATATGGACATATATATATCATGTGTTTAAATAAAAATGATTTATTAGAGTAAAATACACATAACCATTAATTCCCCTCAAAATATTCCCCCTCACTTCCAACACACGTATTCCATCATTCTTGCCACTTTTGGAAGCAGCCCTTAAGGCCCTTTTTGGTGTTTTTGCCAGGTGTGATCAGAAATATGGTGAATGATGCTGCTGAGTGTCATCTAATGGAAAGGCAGCCTCGTAGAAACATTATGACAAAGGGACCGAGATTTAGCTCAGTGGTTTCGCTGCCTGCTGTGCAAGTGCAAGGACCCAAGTTCAATCCCCCGTACAAAAAAGAAAGAAAGAAAGAAAGAAAGAAAGAAAGAAAGAAAGAAAGAAAGATTATGACATGTCCTCATCACCCTATCTACCAGATCTGACACCGTGTGACTTCTGTCTCTTCCTCAAAGTCAAAATGACCAGGAAAGATAAACATTTTGAATGGTTTCAGGACATGGAGTCAGCCACAACAGTACAATTAAAGACCTCAGGAAAGAGGGCTCCAGAGCTGCTTAAGAAAGTGGCAAGAAAGATCGGCTAAGTTCATTCAAGGGAAGGGAAGTACCTTGACGGGGATTAACGGCAGCGTGTCTCGTACTGCAATAAATTTAAAAACAAAATTTAAACATTCATTGTCTTTTTCATCCACACCTTATACATAGTTCTGATCTGCTGTCCTAGGGGCAGAGGATTCCTGCGGGTCCCTTTCCCCAGAGAGCTGTCTAGGGCCTAAGGCGCCAGAGCAGTAGGAGAGAGTTCCAGCTGCTGGAAACTCCCGACTTGCTGGTCTCAGCACGGGGATGTTCCCTGGCAGAGAGGAGGATGCAGGGCCAGGGGAGCATGCAGCACTACTCTAGCCTCAGTGGGTTGTTTGATCATCTTGTGGCACAGAGAGAAAGCTCATCCATGACATTTGGGGAAGCAGCACTCAAACACGTGAGCTCTCTGGTAACAACAGAGGGCCACACATAGGGGACATCAAAGTGAAGGGACCACCAGGTGGGGCCAGGAGCCAGAGAAATCATCTGGTCCTTGGTGGGGAAAGAGGTGTCCTGAAGGGCATGGGACAGGTGAGGTGCTCTGAGGAACAGCAAGGTTTGGGGTGGTGGTGGGAGAGCTCCAAGTGCTCCTCACCATGGGGTCTCCCACCACAGGGTGGCTTTATAATTCTGGGAAACTCTTCTCTGACTCTTATTCTATGGGGCTCCACACGGTGCAGTTCTAGGAAAGCGAACTCCAGGGGAACTTTGGCCGACTAAGGGTCCTCCAGGGACACTGGCCCTGAGGGTGCACTCTGGAGCCTGGAGAGTTCCCACCCCCTGGCTGCCTCTGCTGCAGTCTCAGGAGGGCGGGATCTGCAGACATCAGTGCTGGTAGCCAGCTCTGTTCTCTGCTGGACACATGGAAGGAAGGCTGAGCTGGAACAGGACGGTTTGCTACTTCATCCATTAAAACTACGGGGAGCTGCTTTCCGCTTCAGTCACTGCTGTGTCTGAACGGGAGGGGAAACTAAGAAGAGCAGACCTCCCAGGACACACCCACCTGTGGGAAAGGACTGCACGGTGGGTGCTGGGGTGGGTCAGGTCCACAGCCCTCCTCCTCACCCTTCCTCTCCATGGAACTGCCCAGCCCCAGGATGACCGAGAATTTGTTCTCTAACAGGCCTCGAGCTCCTTGTTTTGAAGAAGGAAATTCTCCTTCATAAGAGGGCTACTGTTGGTATTGTTTGTTTGTTTTTTAATTTCCAAACAGAAGGAGAAATTTATAAAATTGGGAGAGGCCAGCAGGAAGAGGCAAGAGAGGGAAAGGGCACCGGAGGTGGCCAACCTCGGGCTTTCCCAAGTCTCTCCCTGGCCTCTTCCTGTCCCGCTTCTCCCAGGCCCCGCCTCCTCCCAGTTCTGAACGTGAAAAATAAGCAGGCTGAGCCGCTTCAACTGGAGATGTGTCTAACAAGGCCCTCATTGTCTCAGACAGGTGTGAGATTGGACTTGATTCCGGGCCAACACCTCCAGTCCCAGAGCCAGCTCTGTGAGCTGAAAACATGCACCAGCCTCCAGTAATACCACTGCAGCCAGCCAGAGACTCAACAATTTAAGGCTTAACACACACAACATAAATCAGAGGAGGATGGACCAGCTGGCCGGCAGCTTCTTGGGCAGGTGCCTGCAGACCGTCTGCAGGTCAGACCCTGCCTGTTTGGGTTATTTGAGACCTTTTTGGGGGGTAATATAAAGATGAGAAACTGGGTGGAGCAGTACGCAAAGGCACACTAGGGTTTGCCCTATCTTGTTCCAACAGCCCCTCTTTAGCCTAAGTGCTGTTTTAAGGGACTGTCGGGGACGGTTCACATTGCTAATTCCACACAGGAGGAATGTGCTTGAGCTGCAGAGGATGAGAGACGAAGGCTGAACACTTGAGTGTGAGCACTGTCTATGTGATCTGAAGCAAGTTGCTTCACCTCTCTGGGCTTCCAGTTGCTCATCTATTTGAGGAGGGGGCTGGCCACTCCATGCTGGTCTGGCTTTCCACGATTCACTCATCTCCAGTGGTCACAAGTGCAAAGTCACTATAAGAACCGCCCAAATCAGAGGCATCTTCACTGCCAAGAGGAAATGCTCAATGCAACGAATGGCTGTTTCTGAGGGGATTCATTTGTTTGAGAAAGAAAAGGCCATTTCCCAGCCCACTCCTCCATGGCTCTCCTCTTATCTTTCTTAGAAACTTGTGGTTCTCACGTTGCTGAGGCAAACCCAGGGCACGAGTCCCCAGGGAGTGTGGTCAGGGCAAGTGAAGAGCTGCAGGCTACGGAAAGTGGAGGCAGGGTTGACAGGTCCACAGGGCCGATCAGTGCAGGTCCCTCACTCCTGCTTTTCTGGGTTAACTAGTCAGTTTCATTTAGGACAGAGGACAATGGAGCTGCTGGGTCTTAGTGAGCCCAGAAGCCATGCTACTGATGCAGGAGCCTAGGAGCTTCTTCTCCAGCCCCTCCAATTCTCTGCAAATTCCTGTGACATTCCAGGGTGGCTTTGGCCCTGCTGTTCAAGACCCTGAGCTTGAATTCATGGGCAAGGGCGTGGCCATCACAGAGACGCCTTTATCTGGTCCCAGCTTGCCGGCTCTCAAGGCTGTACTCTCTTTAGAGAGTAAATGGCATGCAGTTGACAGTGGCATGGACGAGGGGACTGTCACTGGGCACCAGCCTCCTACCCCTCCCGGCCTTGGCCTGTCAGAACTGCCTGGTGTTCCCACAGCTGTGGCTCTGGACTCTGCTAGTCCCCCTCAGCACCTGTTTGCCGTCCTTCTCCTGGCCAGACAGGCTCAGCCAAGCCGCAGCCTCAGCCAGGCTTAAAGGGCCGGCCTGGTAGGCAGGGTCGGCATGTACTCAAAATCACACAGAAAGGTGAAACTTGATTCAAAGAAATCCTTTCGTAGATGGTTTACTGAAAATGCCAGAGAGACTGACCATTCACGTTCTCTGAATGTGTCCAATTCATGCAAGTGACGGGAGGGGGCAGGGTTCATCTTGGACCACTGCCCATGTGGGCCCCGTGGTCAGGAAGTGACCTGTCAACCCCACTGCAGCTGCTTCTCCTCCCCCGCCCTAAATCCAGGGCTGCCGGGCTTGATGGAAGAGCAGCAGGCAGAGTGACTTGGAAAAGGATAGTCTATCATGGTGTGTATTAAAAATCACTACTCCTTTAAACATGAAATTCAGCATTAAAAAACAAATGGAGATGCAAAAGAAGCATATGGTACCAAATCCCACCAGGGGGCCCCATCATCTCATTGAGGAGGAGGCGTGTTTCTAGAAAAAGGCAGAGTACGGCAGGGCATGGTTAAAGGTCCGTGTGAATGAGCTGGGCCGACAACAGAAACTTAGAACACCAGCAGAAAAAGAGCACCTGGGTTAGGAGTCCTAGGACTTGGATTGTGGGGCCACCTTCAAGTGGGCAAATCAGTGAGACTCCGTGGGCCTCCAGTGTCTCCCCGGTGAAGTGCAGGGCTCTGAGCAAAGAAGGCTAATGTCCCTTTCAACTTCAACAGTTTACATTCCCGTGTGGTCTTGTGGAACAGCGGTTATGGTTTCCCCGTTTGTGTTTACGCAGGGAAACCAAACTTGGATGAAAACACCACTAAAACCGTCACCACCCTCATCTCCCAGGGCTATCATCACTTCTGAGGAATAAGGAGACACAGAGTAGCTGTGAGGCTCACAGGTCAGGACCCATGAGCAACACTGGGGGATGTGCCAGGGCGACCAGCTGGAGTACGAGGACAGCAATAGCAAGAGTGGTGATCAGGCTGACCATTTATTAACTACTTAAACCGTACCAGGCACCATTGCTAAATACCAGACAAATGCATCTCGCTTCTTGGTGACGATTTCGTGAAGCAACAAGTGTAAATATATGCAATGCTTACCACATGCTAGGCACAGGCTGCTTTTATGGATCTTGACCCAGTTCCTCCTCACTATCCAGTGAGTTAGCTACTGTCACTATCCTGTCCATTTTACAGATGGGAACAATGGCACAGAAGACTTAAGGGCAGCTTGCAAGGTCATAGAACTTGAAAGTGGACAATGTGGGGTTTGAATTCCAAGTCCACATCTGTGACCCTCCCAGCAGTTCTCAGGGCAGATATTATGGATCCACATTTGCCCATCCTTAGAAAATGGATTCTGGGAGTTCCAGGGCTTATTCTGAGTCCTTTCTGATGATGAGATGGGAAGAACAGCTCTACCCTGGCTGATGGGATTGATGGACGGAATTGGCATCCTGTCTTGATGTTTCCACACTGCTGTGTCCCCCTTGGAGGGCACCATGAATAGTCAGAGAGAAAGTTTGAGAATAAGAGAAACTCTTTATAGACCCGCTAATACATCCTCCCTCCCCCTAAGGCGTGAAAGAATCAAATGAGGAAATCGGGAAGAGATTCTGGAATAGGAATAACAAGATTTCCTTTCCCTTCCACCTGAATTGGCCATCCGTAATTTTACACAAATTTGATTTTAAAGTCATGCCTTGTAATTTGTGGAAAATCATATTAAATTAAACAGATCCACGTCTGGGCAATGACTTCTCTCATTTAGCAACATATGATGGCTTGGACCCTCTCAAAGCTTGATCACACAGCAAAAATCTTAACTCTCACCCCAAAATAGCCTAATTACTTAGAGGCAGCAGGGTGAGGGGTCTGGGGGCATCTCTACTGTTCTTCCAGAGAAGGTTAGGGGTGACTCTTAATTCCTGGTAGCTTTAATACCCAGAATTACAGACTGAATTCTGTAATTCAACCCAGCGAATCACTTACATGAGACAGATGAGGAGCCTGGGACTTGGTGGTAAAGAAGACAGAGCAGGCAGAGCAGGCAGAGCAGGCAGAGTGTTCCAGGCAAGCCCTCCTGAAACCACGACTTGCACCCACGGGGGAAGGGTGATGGAGATTCAACGGACTGACAACTTCAGTCCATTCTATCAAAATGAGTTACTGTTTTATTACTGCCTTTGGTGAACAAGTGAACCATGATTCCTGGTTAGAATTTTGCTATCTCAATTGCTCCGGTAACATCCCAGCAGGAGACAGACACAATCACACACAAGTGCTGCGATTTTAAAACTGTGAATCTGGGCACGAGATAGCCTATGCTTCAGAAGCATCTTCGTTCATCCTTAAGATACTAGAATGGCTGGGCAACCCTCATGAGCACCTCTTAAAACTCAGGCAGTTAGGGCTGTTCCATATAGTGGGCCATTTACAGCGACGCACAGATAAAGATGAACAGACCTTGAGACAAGAGGTCTAAATAAACCACTTAACAGGCAGAAAGGCCGAGTCAAGCCCTTGAGCTTGTGCTGACTTTTACAGATATTTTAATAACTTTATCATTATATAATTTGCCATCTGATACATGTAGGGAGATGCGCTAATGGAGTGAGAGTGTCTACCACAGCGCAACTGTCCCATGAGACTTCATAAAACAACCATGTTCCCTCCCTTTCCACCACCAGCAAGTACAACCCCCAGTCATATTATCTCTTCCTCCCTTTTTATCTCAAGATGTTCTTTTAAAACTCCCGAAGCAGGGAGGAATTGGCATGGCACAAGCTCTCTGAATCTTGGATCTGGCCTAGAGTGACTCAGGTTAAATACATAAAGCTGTAGGGTAAAGACGACCCCTTTCATAATGGAAACCAGCAATTTATGGAGCTAGGAGACTATTGTTAGCTCAGTTGAGGGAACTGCTGCCACCCAAGGTAGCGGTGACCAAAAGACTTCCCCTGGGGTGGCTCTGCTTCCACGACACCAGTGGGGTGACTCCCAAGCCCCAGAGCCAAAGGATCCTAGTGCATTCTCCCATATATTCCCAGAAGAGTATGGCTGAATAATTATGCTGACTTATGGAGCCTCAGAGTCAGTGAGCCAGTTCAGACTGTGTGGAAGAACAAGACAGAGAAAGTACCATTAGCTCATTCCTGTGTGCTATCAAGCTCAGGTCCCATGGCATCTCATCACTGGTAGGTGACAAGAGATACACAGATTTCTTTCCTCCACCCTGATTCCATCCAGGAGGAAAGCAGGAGATTCATTTAAGAAGAGAAATCACCTTTCCAAGGGGCTAGTTAACTGCTACCATGTGATCTACAGAGATCAGAATTGGAAGGTGCCTTTCTAGATCTTACAGCTGTATCGGGGAAGTCCTAAGCCCTATACACACCCTTGAAGTAACAGTAGTGATGATGCTCAGGACTGTGGTACTTTAGCCTGAGTCTGAGAAGACCCCCTGTCTCCTCTGCCCAGCCTTTCCTGTCCATGGCTCACATGGCCATGTACTACCGTGGTTGTTTTCTCCTGAAACTGCTTATATTTTTTAAGCAGTAAATGTTCTGTTGCTACTTCAGAGAGCCTGGACAGGCTAAAGCTCCTCCCGAAGACTTTCCACAGCTTGCTAATCAGAAACCAACAGACTATAAATCGGTCTCCTCACTCCATTCTCGGGAGTGTACAAAAATTAAACACGATTGACCAATATTTATTTTTAGGGTGGTTTCTATACTGTTCTTTTAAGTTATTATTTTGTTTTATTTATTGTGGTTGGTAACTGAATCTCTCACAGCAAAACATAAAATGTTCTGCCAGAAAAAGATTATGGAGAAAAAGCCTATGGAAAGAAACGGGGTTTGTCAGTGAAGATTTTATTTGCAGGCATTTTGCAATCAGTATCTTTAATCTCCATAACAATTAGGCTGTTCTGCTGCTTTGGAGGCAATGGTTTCACAATCAAAAGTCCATGTGTTGCTAAGCCTTGAAAGGGAAACGTGAAATATGGCACAAGTAGGCACTAACGTGACTTCCAGTGATGGAGCCAAGTGGCATCTTTTGCCTCCCTCTCTGTCTTCTAAAGTTAGGCTGGGGTGTCCTGAAGACCAGAGGGTAAAAGGGAAAAGGAGACAATTGTAATCCTTTGTATTATTTAAATCACAACATGTTGGATTTTAAAGGGCTCTAACATAACTGAATCACAGCGGACTTGTATTTTTGTTCCATGATAATGCAAATGAGTTAAACCAACTCAGTTTGGAGAACTAGCTTTGTAACTAGAGCTTTTTCTCATATCAGCATACAGTGTTTGTTCTTTTCTTGGTACAAACTTTTGGTAAACTTGGGCGTGACTACATTCCATGTGCTCTTTTAAATATCCAAAACTGAAAGGTTATCGTCAGGTGATTTGAAAATTTGAGATAATAATGAGATATGCAAAGTGAATGACCATCCCTTGGAAATGAGTGTCCAGTGGACAAGACCTTGCAATAAAGCCACTGCTTGCTTCAAAATAACAATGACATGTCAAGCTCTGTCCAGGAGGTCAAATTCTTGAATCCATCCCAACTGGCTGGCTTTGGTGTTCATGTCATTTTCTGTTCCTCTGTTTTACTGCCATCTATGTGGCCATGGGCTTTTGGGGGTTCAGGGTAGAGACACCAGGCTGCCCATCTTCTGGTCTGGCATTGCTGCATGGACACCAGGAAAAGCTCCCTTTGCCTACCACTGGTGCTCTTGGTTCTATCTATATAAGTGCTCTAGAAAACATGAGACATATCCAGTTACACACACACACACACACACACACAAACACACACACACACACACACACACACCCATACAAATGCATTCTCCAGGCTAGGAAATGAAAGTAACGATGTTGTGAGTTGCAGGTGAGATATAAATAGCCAGAAGCCATGGCCTGCAGGCAAGAGGTGCTGACTTCACATTTACCTGTCCACCATGCTATTCTAGGCGATGGAGACAGGAAAATGATTTTCCATGGCGCTAGGCAAATGGCCCAATGACCCCTCTGCTTTGTCCTTGATAGAGAGGGTTGAGTGGTGGCCCCAGAAAAGATGGTTCCTGTTCTCACTCTCAAAACTATGAATGTGATCTTATTTGGAAAGTGGGTCTTTTATTTGGAAAAGGATCTTGAGATCATGATGGATTCCCGGGGGGGGGGGGTGCAAAATCCAATGGCGTGTGTCCTTACAAGAGGCAGAGGGAAAGAAATGGAGAAGGCCATGTAAAGAGGGAAAAAAAGACCCAAGTGAGGCAGCCACAAACTAGGGAATACCTGGAGCCGCCAAAGGTCAGAAGAATCAAGGAAGGATCTTCCCCTATAGGCTTCAAAGGGATCATGGCCCTGCTAACACCTTGATGTTGGACTTCTAGCCTCCCACCATAAGACTGTGGCTTTAAGTCACCAAATCTGTGGTAATTTATTGTAGTAGCCAGAGGAGACCAATATATTGCTGCTGCTAATCATACAGGTAGCATGTACTGTCAGCTTAGGGCTGGCTCCCTGATCCACTACGTTATGTTTCACAGTGGCCCTAGGATCTGCAAGTACAGTCAATACTCCCATTACTCCCAACTGAGTCTTTAAGCACTTAAGGTTCTTGCTAAAAGTCCTTACAGTATTTTCAATAAAGGTCAACTTTGGATGGACGTGGCCTACCTCTGGGGCCTCTTTCCTAGCGACAGTGCTCTGCTATCTTTCTGACTTCCTGCTATTTAACACCAATATCAGGTAAGTACACCAACTATAGCTTTGTTAAAAGCTATTATTCTTCCCAGCAAAACCTTTTCAAATATAGATACACGCTGGCCTCTAGATTCATAAGTTATCAGGGAAAAGTTTAGAACCTATTTAGCTCATGGAAGGAATATTTTATCATTACTATCAAGCTGTAATAAGAAATCTTTCTTCTGATTAGTAAAGATGTCCACAAGGTACTAACACACTCCTGAGACCACACACCACTGATGGTGAACCTTTCAGAGACTGAGTGCCCAAACTGCAACCCCAAAGCCATTTATTTATCCCAAAGTGCCAATACTTCAATTAAACCTGAATATGGAGGGTTTAGTTTAGAAAAAATAACTCATACACTTGGCTTGGATGCCCACAGAGAGGGCTCTGCATGGCCACTGGGGCATACATGCTATAGGTTTGCCACCACTGCCATAGACTGACCACTCTGAACAACACACATGAAAAATGTTTAGCCACAAAACAATGCCCCACTAAAATGTGGTTTTTGAGTTCAATGGGCCTGACAGCTCACCAGATTAATGTCCCCTTTGAAGGACTGGTAATGAAGTACTGAGATGTAGCAAGATGTTAAATACAGGACAGGCATTTGAGTTGTGCTGCCAGGGACAGCACTGTGTTGGTACCTATACTGGTCAGCTTTCTTGTTGCTAGAACAAAGCACCTGACATGCACAACTTAGAGGAGAAAAGGTTTATTTTTGCTTATGACTTCAGAGGGTTCAGTCCATTGTGGTTGGCTCCAAGGTAGAAATGCATGGCAGATGGGTATGGTGGAGGAAAGCTGCTTACCCTGAGGCAGTCAGGAAGCAGAGAGAGCAGGAGAAGCCAGAAAGACAGACACGCACCTCCTCCACCTGGACTCCACCTTCTAACGGCACATTTAGCTATGAATTAAATGGACTAGAATGGACTGATGAGTGTGGCACCCCCATGCTATAATCACTTTCAAAAAGCCCTGCCTCTGAACATGTGAGACTTTTGAGGAACGCTTTAGCTCTAAACCATCATAGTAACTGGCCCTATCCATGAAGGAATTCAGAGAATACCCTGTTCCCACTCTGAGTACCAGGAAATAACTCTCCAAGGAACAATAGGCTGTGTCAGCCACCTTGGACTCAAGAGACAAAGGACACATGTAGATCAGGATGCCAAGGCCAACTGACTCTTCCTCCCATCCTTCTTTACCCTTTAATGAATGTCTACAGTGCAATTTCTTTGTTTGAGTTTTCCATCCTTTCCTTAAACTTACAGTTTATGTTGCACCAGCTATGAATATAGAAACAGTGACTGAGTCCTCAGTTTCTCCCTTGAGAGGCCTTTAATCTATCATGCTTCTCACTCTGCAGGCCTGTGATACAGGAAGAGGGAGGGAGGCACCTTAAGCCACACATCCCAATGGAGGGCCTTCATTCTGGATGTATCCCTCTTGCTTTTCTCTTCTTTTCCTTCCTTCCTTTCCATTTCCTTCTTTTCTCCCTTCCTCTCTCTCGGCCTCCCTCCCCCCTTACCCTCCCTCAACTTTTTTCATGAGAACTCCTGCTGGAGGCTGGCTTTCCAAGTAAGATTCTGACACTCTAGGTTTTCAGGTTCCGAACTCTACCACACTTAGAGCTACTTAGCAATGACACTATTCACTTTCACGTTGTAAGCGAGTCTTACAAGTTGATTTCTAGCTCTCTGAATACTTACTTTACTTTGTATGACCATTACATGATCATTTATGGATTTACACACGATAATTTCTAGTGTTTGACTGTAGCATCTGCTTTCAAAGTAATCAACAGCCCCCACTCCACATTGCTTCTAAAATGAAAGGGAGGGGCAGAGACAGAAAGACAGAGACAGACAGGAGAGAGAAAGCAGCGCGATGCAGCTGAATGTTTTACATCACAGCTGGAAAGGGGCTTTGTGTCATTTTCTGTCTCTCCACTTACTGCCATCTAGGCTGTCATGAACCCTTGGGGGCTCAGGCAAGAGGTCCCCAGGTCTCATCTCCTGGTCTGAAATGGTTGCCTGGGACACGGGGTTTTAACTCCCCTTCCTACAGGAAGGTGGAAAGCTTTCCTTTCTTTGACCCACACAGCAGATAAGGGGAAAAGTAGACTAGCATAAGTAATTCCACACAACTGAGAAACAGACAATTCAGTACCTCAAAGAATTTTGTAGATAGCGGCATGAGAATACAGTCTTTCCAAAGTAAGTTGAACTTTTAGAGAACGTAAATATCAAAACAAAAATCATTTGGAATCCTAAGAATTGGTGATGACCCGAGAAGCCCGGGCCCCTCTTGGGGGCCACATGGAACTCTTAAGCGGAGGCATCTACCCTCCCATGGCTGACCAGATGTTGCCTGGGTTTGGATACGTAAGAAAGCTTGGTTCCACTGGCCCCCAGCGAGAGCCTCCTATAGGAAGAGGCAGCCGCCCCAGTACAGAAGATAGGGCCACAGAAAAGCCCTCTTTCTGCCCATATATCCCCCGTTCATGAATGCTCAGAGGTTTATTATCCTCAGTTTTCCTTTCTCTCCATCTTTAAAAAGACATGGCCATGCACCAAAAGGAGACAGATCATCAAGGCGTCCACCACAGAGCCCAAAGTTATCACAATCATCACTGTCTAATCACAATAGCACACATTCACTACAGGTCCGTGAGAGCGACAAGCCTAGCACTTCTCCCAGAGCTCCACTGGTGACTCCACTTATTCTCCATGCTGCTCAACCCCTACACCCCTCCTGCACAGGCTTTGCTACCAGAAAGATCTGGATTCGAGTCTCACATTCTTCACTTAGGATCTTAGAAATGGTGGGCAGCTGTTAATCCCTGAGGTTCAGTTTGTATGTAAACCTTGCCACGGGATCATGGGAATGGGACACTGTAGATCTGAGTCTCTCTCCCATGCCAAAATATATCACAGTTGGCCCAACGAAAGAGTTCAACCTTAGTGCTTAGGTGTTTATAGCAACCAATGTGGGCAATGACAACAGCACTGGCCTCTTAGTTTATTTGGGTTTGATGGTTTTCTGCACCAGCATCCCTCAGCCCATCTTTATCTCTCCAGAGGAGGAAGTGGCACCATCTTAAATGTGGTTCCTCAGATTGGTAAATCAGAGTCAAATTCTGAAAATTATTCACTTGGGTGCCTGAAGGCACCTCTAAGAGGGAGGTGTGACCGAACAGGCATCAGTTCCCTCCAGCTCTCTACAATCTACCCTGTCCCCTCTTCTAAAAGGAATATAAAAGAATTCTAAAATTTGACTGTAGCAGTTAATGATGAAGTCTTGATTTGCATGAACGTGCAGCCATGACAAAATGGCTTTCTATTCAGTTTTAAGACCTGGTAAAATAGGAAGTTGAAATTAACCTCAGTCCTTTTATAGCTAAAACCTCAACAAATAAACAGTGGTTTGGTGGCATGGCAACCTGCCCCTCTCCCTCTGCATCCTGCCCCAGATCATCGGAGATGGCTCTTTTGAGTGATTCTCAAGCACACCTGATTCTAGATAAATAGAGGCGACATTCTGTATGAGTGATTTCCTGCCTGCTCCACCCTCCCAAGGAGGCCCCAGCAAGCCACAGTCCCCAGCCCTTCCATAAACCTTGGCCATCCTTCCGGCTTCCAGCTTCTGATACATCTGTCAAGCTGAAAAACATTTGCGCAGCGTAGCTGAGGGACTGCCCTGACTACTTCTGGAACGAATATGTTTCTTAAAACTACTGCTGCTGTTTAATTTCAAAGAGAACCATAAAACACACGCTGTTTTTCTTAAACTGTGATTTTAAATATAATACGGACACTCTAGAACGAAGCCTGGAAATTAACCATTTCCCTCATGTCAAGAAAAAGTGAAGGTATTGGCCGCCCTATACTTTCCTATTACCTGTGTTAACATTCTAATTTCCAGGTTTTTTTTTTTTTCCAAAGCTCAAGGGTCGATTTAAAACTTGACATGTGTAAAATAGCATTTTCTTTATGGAAAGAGAGAGGGAGAAAGACATATGGAGACAGAGTAGGGAGGAAAGAGAGAAGGCAGGAGAGAAAGAGGAGAGTGACAGCAAGATCTAGAGGAAAAGAGAGGGAGAGAGAGATTTCTACAGGAAAATTCTAGAAACTGATTTCTAAAACACTGTTCCTGCCATTTTACACGTGAAGTACTGCATATCAAATCCACATTTTGGAGAGAAAGAACATCAGCAATACAGTTAACACAGTCTTTAGAGTAGCAACCAAGCCCCTAGGGCACTCTAAAAGCAAGTTATGATTGCTTAGATGTCGCAGAAGTAAAAAGTTTTTAAAAGGAGCAAGAAAGGGGTGATGCTTGGCATTAAACCTGATCTCTGCCAAGCACACAGTCCTCCAAAGTGCTGCAGACTGCCCGTCCGTGGTAACACCTCTGTCCAAGCGAGCCTGCTCTCAGAGGACAGGAATGCCAATGGGCCACCTTCCCAGCCCCTTCTTTTTTTGGGGAAGGGGCAAGGAATCATATCTGATGAAAGGAAGTAATTAGATTGGATTCCTCCCTCTGCAAAACTGTTGGAAAAAAGCAGACTCAATGGTGACAATTTTAATTTGCTCCCCCATATGGTGGAATTTTCCATTTTCTTTAATGATGCTTAATAGGTTTTCTTCCATTATCAGTAAAAAAAAAAAAAAAGGCAAATTCCTTTATCAGACTAGTGGTATCGATAGTCAGTGAAGCAAGGAGAGAATAAGACAACAGAAGTCTTCCTTTTGATTTTGACACATGGAACCCTGAAGATGACATGGGGTAATTTAAATGACCCAAACAACACAAGTGAAAAGCACCTCCTTGGGGGTTTTGTTTCCTTTCACCCTAGCCCCACCCCTCCCACCGTTTGCCCTAATTTACCATACACCCTTGCACTTTTAAAGTCAATATGCATATTCTGAATCATTATTTATGATTATCGAGAGCCAGGGGACCACTGACTTCCCAGGGCCTTATCCAAAATATACCTACGCAAAGATGAGAGGCAGCCTTCCAAACATCAAGCCTGAGGTCTCTGTTTGTATACAAAAGGGCTCCCCTACAGACAGCCCACTTCACAGCTGTGTGCATGGTTATTTTATGGGAAGACTTCGTTGGGAATTTTCCACTCTAACAAAAGAACCTCCCCCAGAAACACAACTGTGTTTGCGAAGGGCCTGGGCTTTCTATCTTGCTCTGCCGAAGATGCCGGCAAGCCTTGCAAGAGCCTCACATGTTAACCACAACAGAGAGCCATCGGCCCAGAAACTCGACCAAACAGATGCCTGTGCATCCCACAACACGACTCACATCTAGAAAACGCCTCGGGAAGCTCATTCTTGCTGTACAAGAGGGGCAAGGAGCTACCACATCCGCTGCTGGCTGCCTGCCCTTTTCTGCAGATGTGTTGTTTATCTTCCGCTTTGAGTTGAACAAGCCTGCTTCTTTGACAAAGGGCTATGACTGTGCCCATATCATATACAGCTGCGTCCTGTACAGCACAGAGAGATGACTGCATTTCGGGTGCTCAGACGGGTACCACAGATCAGCCACTGGTGTCAGCACTTCTACCGTGTAAATGAACCACGCCTATTATCTAATTTGGCACAGTGGGTTCTAGGCAATTATTGCATTTTACAGTGTTTTTTTACAATTGCTGGCCAGCCCCATGGGGTAGGGAGACCTGCATTCTTTATTGATTTGCAGGTATTATGCGTGATGTGATGGCATCCAACCATGCCTACCATTGCTTTGTATTCTTAAAAATAACATACATTAAAAAACACAGATAATCTGAAGGCAACGAGAACCTCAAACATCTGACCATTTACCTAGAGTTATGTCCATATGTGTGCATTTGTATGTGTCTGTAAGCCTAATGGGTGGGTAGGTTAGAAAACAGTATAGCCAAAGCTTATTCTTAAAATATTCATTCTTGTCCTTGTGGGTGCTACATCCAAGGATTCAAATAAGCATGGGTTGAAAATATTTTAACAATTGCACCTATAATAAATATGTACAAACTTTCTTTTCTTGGCCTGAATCACTGTAACATCTATTTACACAGCACTTACATTGCATTAGCTATTAGAAGTAATCCAGAGATAATTTAAAGTCTATGGGAGGATGGGTGCAGGTTAAATGCAAATACTATGCCATTTTATACAAGGGACTTGAGCACCTAAGGATTTCGGCATCCTTGTCGGTCCTGGAACACATCTCCCATGGATACCCAAGAGACACTGCATACACAGCTATGGATATCTATACCCATAACTATAGCTCCTCTATCTCCTGTGCACCAACGCTTCTCCATCCAGATCTCTCTGTTTGGATGGACTCAGCAGGTGGATGCAGTCTAGGAATCTGCATTGCTATGAGCTCTCTCTGAGCCTCCAGGAAAAGCCAGGGCTGTCCTGGGTGGGCTCTGTGCATGGTGGCCCCTTAAGGCGAGCGCGAGGCAGCAAGTGGGCTCCACCCTGGTACTTACCCTGCATCTGGCTCTGAGGCTGAGGGTTAAAGGCAGTGGAGTGGTTCACGCGAGGGTTGGGCGTGGGGGCTGGGTGGTGCGGGCTGACCCTCATGGCCGTGCGCCGCAGCTGCTCCAGTTCACTGAGCCGCTCGGAAAAGGACAAGCTCCCAGGCTTGGTCTGATCATCTAGTTTCTGACGATGTCCTATTGTGGGGAGCGGGTGGGGAGGGTCAGGGAGGGAGAGAGGGAAGGAGGGAGGGAAGAGATCAGAAAATGCATTGTGGAATTTCTAAAGCTGGGCGCTGTCTTGCCTTTCCCCTCCCTCTCCCCTCACCCAGGATGTGTGGACTCTGGAGATTCGCCCCTCATCACGCTGGCCACAGGGTGTTCCCCACACCCACTCCAATCCTTGCACCACCTCTTTGGGCAGAATTCAGCAGGGTGCGGGGTTGGTGGCAGCAGCAGTGGCAATGGAGAAGGAAGCGTTTGGCCCACCGGCTGTGGCAGCCAGGAAAGGTGCTGTCCGCATAGCATCATGTCGCTCCTTACTGCAAAGGCTACTGTGGCAGGTCTGAGAGGTGTCCTGGAGCTTAGCGGCATGTCCCTTCCAAAAGGAAATGGGGTGCAGCGGCAAACCCACAGGCAGGAACTCAGATTTCCTGGTACATAAGGGGCAGCCCCTCTTCCTCGCCACAAAGGCTTCTTAGGAGCTGCTTTCTTCTCAAAACCCACGCCCTGGGTGCACCCCTAAGAGGGAGTGGGCAGGAAGGAGAAGCCTGGGCTTTGTCCAGTGTTCTCAGCAGGCTAGGCCTAAGGGAGCCATCAGCTGGTTGGGTGACTCTTCCTGGGGGGCTCAGGATCGAGGGTGGGAAGGTGGATTCTCAGTGTCTGTGTGGATAGTAGGTGTCCTTGCCTCAGTCCTCATGCTCCTCATCAAAATCACGGTCACCAGAGAGTGGCAAGCAGAGACGCTTACATGGGATGGGTCAGGCGGGCTGGATGGACCTCCAGTTTTCTCTCTGAATCCACCATCAAAATGCCATTAAACCAGAGATGGCAGAGTTGGGGGTACCCTAGTGGGACACGGCACAAAAGGCCTGGGTAATCCTTTCCTCTTTCTGAGAGGATGGCCTCTCATTCCTTCTGTAACCTTGAAGTTTGTTTGAGTAGAGCCCTTGATCCATTTCACCAAAACCCTCGATTGTCAAGCAGCCTCAGAACAAGACTGGAGAGGCAGCCAGCTTACTGCCCCTAGAAAGTTCCCCTTCCTGTCCCCTCCCCAATCCTAAATTAGAACCAGGACCCTTAGCTCCACTCTCCACAGCCCAGGATAGCAGTGGGGCTGGGAGCAGCCCATTTTCCTCTAACTCGCCATCGCTACAATTATAAAATTAAATTGTATAACTTGTGTTATGATTCCAAATCTCCATGGCTTGCCATTTCTTCCTGCTACAGGGCCCCTTGGCACCCTTGACAGTGTCTCAAATTCCAGACCAGAAAAAGGGCCCACTATATTGCAGTGATTTTATCATTAACAAGACCTGTTTGGCTCCAAAAGGAGGAAAAATACTTAAGCATAATATTTGTGTAGTTCAAATGCAACGCTCCCTCTTTTCATGTGTCACCAAGGCAAATCTGGACTCTGATTCAGCGCTCCAGCCCACAACACTCGACTTGAACGCAAACACCCTGAGTCACGCAGGCTCAGCCAGCACACATGTGAGAGGCCTCTTATGGGCTGAGTATTTTAAGCACTAGCTCTGTGGACAAAAGGGGCCAGGTTCCTGAGCAACCCTGTCATCCTTTTCCCTCAGAAGTACAAAATTGTCTTTTTCTAGAACATCCTATTTTGTTCAGTCATAGCATAATTTAATGTCCCCTGATGGAGACTTCCTTAGTCCTCCCTCCTCTCATCTTGGTGACAGACATTTCTTGTCACACTAAAAAAAGCCTGAAATTTCCTTTGCAGAAAAAGAAAAACCCATACAGTTCTTAATTCAAAAACCATTTAAAACATAATTCTGCCCTTTAAATGGTTGCCACAGCTTAATGACTAGTATTAGGAGTCAAGGAAAGAAAATGGCAGGAAACATGTTTCTGGAGAGTTCTATGGTCTCAGAAAGAATGCCAGCCAGCCAGGCTGCCAGAACATTTTCTCTGTGTTTCAACTTCACATTCCTTGGGCACCCAGTGGCATTTTTGAAGAACACCATGTGAAGGACATCGGGTGACCAGGGGAATGGTGCGCACGGGATCATTCTGAACACACAGCACTGGGTGTGGCGGCATGTTCGGCCAGCCTTTGAAGAAAGGCAGTTAGTGCGTCTGCTTCAGCACACTTGGGGACACGTGCCACTGAGAAACCAAACAGGAATTAAGTCATTTCAGGCAAGCCCCTATGTGGCCAGACACATGTGAGATTATTATTTTTATTAGTCCCCCTCATTACTCCGTGCTTTAAAAAAGACTTTTAATGTGAGCCATTTTTATACCAGCTGACACCTGCCAAAATCGTCATCATTTACAGAGACTAAGTGATGACTGTCTGCTTTAGCAGGAATGTTCGGGCACCACTCAGAGAAAAACAACTCTTCACCCTAAGCTATTTCCTAAGCCCTGGGAGTCTTGGGGCTGAGCTTAATGCCGGAAGACTGGAGAAGAGCTCATTCCATGGTCTTCCCACGTGTGTCGTGGGAGTAAGCCAGAGCCTTTGGAACAAACTTGACCCCCATGCTCACAGCAGTGCTAGAGAATTGCAACACCAGGCATACGGGAAATGAAAAGCATCATCATGTCCAAGGTGTGGTCCAGATGCATTTACAAGCTCGAGCTGAGGAACACCTAATTCTTCTTTTCTGAAACCACCAGGTTTCAGGTGCCAAACAGCAACATTTTGTATGAAATATAGGAGTTTCTAATATCAACTCTCTGGCTGTGGAAAACAAATGCTTTATGTTTTTAGTTTCCTGGATCTGCATGCTATTAAAATGCCAATTTGCCCCCTGAATCTTAAATAGGAGTATGGAAAATGCCCACTATGGAATTCACTTTTCCTCTTTCAGAGTACTGGGGCCTGGAAAGCAATAGGGAATTCATCCCTGGACCAAACCACTAGTAAAATTATGGTGCAGCTTTCAACATATATAATACATGTTGCAGCCTGGTTTTTTGAGCATGTTGGAAATCAATTGTGAATGCTTACAGGGTGGTGCTTAAAACAGTGGCTACCTCCAGATTTCATACTGCACATCTTACTGAATCTTCAGAGTTGAAAAGTATCCTCCATTCTTCTATTACCGTTTGCACATTTTTGAAAAACAGTGCTTGATTAGAATTTTGTTATACGTGCAGTCATTAGAAGCCAAGAACAAAAGGAAGGGAGAAAATATAATAAAAATAAATGAATGCTATTTGCTAAATTTTACTTCATTCCAAAGACATTTCTGTAGTTTCCTGGGATAGCTGCCAATTAGGACATCCCTAAATGTTACAATATTTTCTGATAGATAATGAGAACAGCTTTCACTTGTCTTCTGTATAAACTTCACTGAACAGGCACATATATAACTCAATGGCCTTTTTCAAGACGCCAGTGTGATCTGTGGCTAAGAGTAACTGAAATACACTTATGTCTTCTATCAGTGAACAAGATAAGGCTAAATTGCCACCTTTTCTTAGAAAAGTTTGGGTAGCTAGAATACAGAATTTTCTGACAACCAACAACATGTCAGTCCATGTTCCTGATAGGGATGGGGTTACCATTTTCCTCAATAGATTCTCAACACAAAAATTTAAAAGGTTAATACTAAAAGCACTGTCAGGACGAGCAGCTGAAAAAAAAGCTATACAAAACGATAACATCAAAAACATTCACATCTGTGTGTGTGTGTGCGCGCATAAAATCGCACTTTGCCTAAAAAGACACATGAATCTCATACACTCGCTTTTAAAAGGATATCTACATTTCAGATGAAGTTTGCCAGTCACCCTGATACTAAGTACAAAGATCTGGACATAAAAACACAGATTCATCCTTCCTTTGATTTGCTGCAGTTTTATGACTATGGAAAAAAACCGTGTGTGGGTAGAGAACGGTTCACTTTTCCTGTTTAATAATCCTCCAGACCCTAGGTAATTAGGGTTTTCAAGTGACAGTGCGGCATGTGAATAGTGTCCTTCCTTGAAGTCTTTTGCAGGTGGTGAAATAACCCTTCCTCACAGCAAACCTAGCCATCTGGTGGCTCACTCAACGTTGGGAAAATACTGTCCAACAGTATAGATCATTCGTATATTATGCATGCAACATACAATGTGACATAAAATATATGATACATTTGTGCGTTCATGTATTATCATAGTATATATTACATGTGCATGTTTACGTACTGTCCAATATTCTACAACTACACACAGCCTCAATCCGCCACTTCTTCTCATACTGTTAAGCTAAGAGAACAGCACAAGGTTGCTATACTGCAGAACTGGAAGAGGCCATAGCAATCAGTCATATTTTTAAAACTAATTTGAGGGAAGTGAGATTCAGAGAGGTTGTGTATTACTGAACCGATCTCACAGAGCAAGTTACAGAATGGGCGTAGGTCTGAAAACACATCCAGTCCCCCACTAGCCCCCAACATACACACATTCGCATTTCTGCGAACCCAAAATGAAGAGAGAAGAGGCATACCGAGCCCTCTTGTTTTAGATCACAGGGGCACTAGGGCTTCAGCTTTGGCACTGTCTGCCTTCCCAGTTTGTGTGCAGAATTAGGAGAGCCAGGGCTGCACAGTGATATGGGACAGACAGTGCCAACTCCACACCCAAGTGGTCATTACAGGGAGGTTCTGGCTTGGTGGGTCTGGGATAGGGGTTTTCAAAAAGCTAGATTTCTGGTAAGACTCTAGAAGCACACTGGGAATGCACGGTGTGGCGGCGGGGGGAGGTCCCTCTGGCTGACAAGTACAGCTTCTCCACTGCATCCCTTCTCCTGCCTGCATTTAATTTGCAGGACACTGGGAAACAAAATACCAAATACAGGGGTCCTTCAGTCCCCACGGGAGACTGGTTCCAGGACCTCTGCAGATACCAAAGCACTAGGACGCTCAAGCCCTTTATATAATGGCTTAGTATTTGCACACAACTTACACACATCCTCCCACACACTTGCAATCATCTGTAGACGACTTACAATGCCTAATAGAGTGTCAATGTTCTGTAAATAGGAACTATCTGTACTGTTTAAGGAATAGCAACAAGATAGAAGGTCTGTACCTGTTTAGTACAGGTATTTTTGATCAACGCATGGTGGAATTGGCAGAGGCGGCACCCGCAGGTGCACAGGGACTGGCTGCACGACCCTGCTGCGTCCAGACAAAGTGTCCGTGGACACCGAGTGATGGCCTCCATTTGCTGATAACTGTTTGGTGGTCTTTTTCTTTATTTTTGAAATTCTTGAATATAAACAGAGCAGCTAAAAAGGCCCAAACGCTGCCCTGTTCATGTTTGTGTGTCTCCCGCTATTAACTGGACAGAGTCCATGGAAGTCGAGCTGACAACAGTGAGGGGAGTCTGTAAAGTGAACCCCAGGTTCTTCAGCAGGAAGTACCTCCTGCCTGGCCATCAGACAGGGGACTCGGGAACGGCTGAAAAGGGTGCCTGTGGAACCTATTATTCCACACCAGAAAGCCAGCAGTTAAGGCCTGGGCATGCCCCTGAGGATCAGGGTGTTAACGTAGGAGTCGTAATCCCCACTCCTCTGGAGCAGCACCGTGGCACCAGGGAGACGCCGCTGCCAGCCTGGCGTTCAAGTGTTCTCCATCCTGAACCTGCACTTCCTCCAAACCTTACCACCGGGGACACGAACAAGCCTCTTCGTCACCCCGCCTCCTTATCTGGAGGCCTGGAATTAAAGGACTAAGATGGATTACTCCAAGGGGCTCTGAAACCCTCCACAGCAATTACATCTGCTGCGATTTGGTACTGGCCCCGTTCTTGCTGAACAACTCTAAGTGTGGCCTTTTTCTTTCTTTCCTTTCCTGTCCTCTCGTCGTACTGGAGGTTAAACCCAGGGCCTTTACACTGGGCTATATCCCCAGCTAATTTTTTTGTATTTTGAGGCAGGGTCTCACTAAATCACTAAGTTATTCCAGCTGGGGTCAAATGGGAAATCCTTCTGTATCAGCCTCCCACAGTGCTGTGATTACAGGTGTGGACCACCAGTCCCCACCTAAGCACAGCCTTTCTTTTGAGTAACTTAATACGACATTATGCCTCTCAAAGATTTTTGTGTATCTCTCAGGCAGATACCAGGCCTCTGGGAGCCAGTCCCAAGTCTGAGCATTCAGATAGGCTTCAGAACTGCATCTTGACACCCAGTGTCTTCCAGTCTGGTCTCCCACCTGGCCAGCGGTTTAGACAAGGTGACACACGAATTTGTTCTACGTCTGCCTCCTGCTGTTGCATCTGTGGCCTTGTGGAGAGGTAGTTTTTTGTGACTGTGGACCGCAGTTCTCGTGGGTGGCTCCTCTCCCTCCTGCAGTCCCCGCTGACCCTCCCTGTGACCCCACCTAGCAGGACCATCCCTTTCCCTGATTTTCCCTTTATCACCCCAAGGGTGAGTCCAGAGGAAGGAGGCCTTACATTAAAACCTGCTAAGAAACTGTCAGAGGCTCTGCTGGGAAGTAAGAAAGCCACTCCACAGACCCTTAATCCAGACTCTCTTGTCCTTGGTTCTTGTATGGTTAGAAAGTAGTGACTTTGGGGCCCCAGGGCCCACTCTTCCCATCAGGGCAGGAGGAACGTGAGTCCCGGCCACTACTCATCACCCTCCTTCATCTACGTGCAGGGCTCTGTCCTTCCTCAGACTCTTCCTATCTAAGTCACACTGAGCCAATGGGGAAGAGCCTGCCAGGATGTCACCTCTCAGCCTACTGGGGGACTCCTAGAGACACAGCACCTTACCCCAGGAGAATCAGCCACAGGGACCTTGCTGTCCTTGGCCGAGAAGGCCTGGTCTCTAGCAGGTGGCCACAGGTAAGCATGTGCCCACTGAGTCTCCCCGTACACAAGCACCCCCTTCCACGTGTCCTCCCACACCATGGCTCTGCAAGGCCCCTGCCATGGCATAAAGGATGCGTTTCAGAGGGCAGGCTGCTACTTTGCTAAACCCGCTTCCTAAGGTTGTGCTCTCTACTTGAAACTAACATGCAGATGAGCTGAATTCAACTCCCTGTTCCAGCCACACCAGCCTGCTTTCCAGGGTTCCGGTCTGGCTGCCTCAAGACCTCTGCCCTCAGATACCTCCTGACCTCCTCCTCCATGTAGCTGCTCAATGCCATCTTCTCCTTCAGCTACTAATTCTCCTCCACACAGCCAGCCCCCAGCCCTTTGATTTGACTTCCTCCACAGCATTGGCTGTGTCACTAGGGTGTGTCTGTGCCCACTGGACTGCAAGGTCCAAGAAGACAAGCACTCTGTTTCTTTTCCTCATGGCTGTATCCCTAGCCTAAGCACCTGGCACACAGTAGGATCACTAAAAGTGAACTGAACAACCAAATGACGAATAAATGCTCAGACCCTCCGGGCTTGGTGCTATCCCATCACCTTCTGCTGGGTGTGGAAAAAGAGGATTAATTTGGGGCAAAGGAACTTAGAACTATAGTTTCAGCTGCAGTACCACTGTGAGGAAACTGCTCATGGAAAACGCCACCACTGAGCAGATGGAGTTTCATGGAGAATTGTCTCATTAGAAGTCAAATCAGAAACTCATCTCCATTTTCTTTCATCACAGCGAAAACCAAAAGTGGACAGGCAGAAGGCCCTGGTGCTGGGGGAGCTCACCTGGACCCAGAAAAAGAGCAGCAGCTTCTCTTCTCTCTCCACGGTGAGGGCTTCATGCACACATGTTCACATGCATGTAGATGCCACAGGTACCCCATGTACTCATGTCACACACATGCCACATATCATGGATTTATACCACATGCACACACACATCACACACATCTATCACACAGTTTATACTATAACACACAACATACACCACATACCACACAGACCATGGACTTACACCACACACACACGTTACATACCACATAGATCATGGACTCATACCCCATGCATACACATGTCACATACATCTGTTACACAATATACACATAGCACACATACATACACTATCCATCATACAGACCATGGGCTTACCTACCCCACATGCACACATACTGTATACTTGTATCACATAATATACACGCACACCTATAACATACATACACATGCCACACATATATATCCACCAATCATATCTACGTATCATATACTATATATCACATGAACAGACATACACATGACACATGTACATATACACTCATCACACATGTCACACACATCTCATACGCATCTCACAATACACTTACACACATACATACATTCACAAAACAGACATTTGTATTCCATAAATTCACACATATATCATATATGCACCACATAGATTCATGCATTACACTTACATCACACACTTATACACACAAATCACTTTTATGCATACATACACACATACATGCATAAGTAGATCACATACATATACACATCAAAATACATACTCATACCATATACATACCACACATACACATCACACATATTCAGAACACAGATACATACCACATACTCAAATCACATATATCACACACATACATGCTTACACAGATAACATACACATACATATCATATACACATACACATTGCAACACAGATATATGTCACATATACAGACATACATCATACAACTCACAGGTCATGTACTTATATCACACACATTCACACGTGCACACATCACAGCCTTACATCTCTCAAACAGGAAGCATCCCATGATCGCCCTGAAGACTGGGCTAACCCCTCTCTGCTCCAGGCAAGTGCAAAGACACAGGTGTGGGCGATGACAATCAGGCAGCTGAGGCAAGGCAAGGTCAACAACCGACACAACTGCAGGCCCAAGGCCGCACAGGGCCACCCCTCCTCCTCCAATCAGGCCCCCAAGACTCAGGGAACGAAAACCAAAGCAGCACTCAATTCCCCAAGTTCAGAGCTGGCTCTGAGTCACAGGCAGCGGGTCTGCAGCTCACTCACGTGGGCTCCTGGAGACCTGCACCCCAAAAGCTGCTGTCGCTGCGCTCCCTTGGTCTCTCCTGCTCTGTCTGGTGACAAGCGAGGAAATGGTAGTTTAGGGTGGAGAACTGCGAGGTGTCTCACTCTTAGCCAGAGGTGGCCTCTGTGGGGACAGTGGCGGCAGGCAGAGTCTTGGCGCCCCAGCTCCTCTGCCAGCCTGGAATGGAGAGTATTATCAACCTGCCTCTTCAAGGCACTGTGGATTCGGTTCCCAGCAGGGAGCACCCGGTGGACAGGGCTCAGGCATGGAGGCAGAGTCCCAGAGCCCGCCAGCTCCCCTGTGCCATCCCGGGGCCTGGCCCTGCCTGTGTGTGCGCCCTCCTCCCTCCCTGCGGGGGTTTGCAGGCCCTTCCCCATCAGCAGACATCCTGCACAAATAGCATAAACAAATAGCTTACACAGCTTTGCGTGGGGACCCGGTAAACTGAAACTCATTCAAGGCTGAGACGCTCCAGGCAGTGCTCACTGAATAAGTGTATGAACAGGCTTTCCCTGGGCTGGGCTTCCTGGGGGTGCTCACCCTGCAGCCTGCCTAGTGGTCTGTGCCGCCCTGGGCTTGTGCAAAGGGGCTGGGAAGACACCCCGCCTTTACACCCTGCCCAACAGCCCCAGGGCCTTCCCACAGCCAAGGGAGGTCGCCTGATTCTCACATCTCTCTCCAGTCATAAACACCACTGAAGTTCTGCACTGGCCTCAAGGAAGCGGGTTCCCAGGGGCCAGCCAAGGGCAGAGCAGGACTGGCCGGCAGGGGGTGCTTACTAGTAAGACAGCCAGCACTCAGGATGGACCTCACACACCCAGAAAAGACAGTCAGGATGTTTGGGGCATGACCATAGCATCCAGGCCTCAGGCTGCCTTTACCCATGGTTGTCAACAGGAGGCTGGAAGCAGCCTGGATGCCCTAAGAACGAGCTGCAGCACGGTGAGGAAAACGTTGGTCCCTACAGTCTGCCGGGTGATGGGGGGCGGGTGTTCTACTTATTCCGATGGAGAGGGAGAAGGCGGGGCTCCTGCCCCAGCACCAGGGTGACATTCTGCCATCCAAATCCCCCTCAGATCTGAAGGTAACAGACCCTGGCCCTGGCCTGTCGCCCCTTGGGACCCTGCATATGATGTGCTGGTCTTGGGGGACCACACTCTCAGCTCCTCTCTGCTATTTTGGCGGTAGGAAAACCACCTTTTCCAGAGTGGTTTGAACTTTTCGCTCCTTTCAACACCCTAGATAGTTTCTCTTCTGTGCGAATAGTCTGGTGTGTTAGGGAAAAATCCGAGATCCGTGAAGGAGTCCCACCGAGTATGGCAGGCTGGGCTGTCTCTTCCCAGCCTGAGGGGCCCTGCCCCGTCCTTCCCCTGTCTCTTCCCCACCCCCGCCCCTTATTATTATTATTATTATTTTTAGCCACTTCTGCTTCCTTCATTTTCTTTGCAGCTGCAGCTAAGAGATATAGTAAAGCTACTGTATAGGATTTTGAAAGCAGGGCCGCTGAGAGCTTTCCAAACTCCCTACAAGCCGGTTATTCTCTGGCTTGTTTTCTTTGGCTTCAGGTTAGTAGCACAGAATGAGTCAAACAGTATTAACTTTCAATAGGGAAGTGGTGTGGTCAACCAGAGCTGTTTGCGGCTAGATTGTGAAGATAGAGGCAGAGCAGGTAAGGAAGAACAGCCCATAATACTGCTAGGGGGCCCAGGAGGGAGGCGCCTCTCTCACAAAACGGCTCCAACAATTAAGTCAGCGCAACTCACACCATCTTGCTTTAGTTGGCCGAGGAATTAACACCAAGGTCTCTGACCGGCCAGCTTTGGGGAGTTGGGCCACGTCAAGATTTGGACAATCAAGCGCTTTGTGGGTTTAAGGATGTCTTTTTTTTTCAGTGTTGCCAAAGTCACGGGAAATCTAGTTCGGATGATTTCCCCTACGTACAGCATGTCACTGTGTGGAGTTTTATTCCTCTCTTCCCCCAGCTTGGGGTGTGAGGGGCTCCTGCCTCCCTCCCTCCTCTTCCTCCTCTCCTGCCACCCCCCGCCCACGTCATCCTCTCCGTCTGGATAGTTGGACACCATGAACCACACAAGGCCGCAACTCTTCTCCAGGCCAGAAGATAATGCTTTCAAAGGACAAATGCTCCTATAAACAGTATCCTACTTGGAGGAGGGGAAAAATCCTTTCAAATAACCAATTCCTCCCTCTGCAGATGAGAAAACTGAGGTTTAAGAGGAACTGTGTGCTGCTGAGCTACAGGGAGGCGTAGGCCAGGCCAGAACCCAGGCCTGCCTCTCCCCTGCCCAAGGCACAGGGTTTCTCTATGTTCCACACAGCAGCAGCTCCTAGCACAGCCTAGACCTCCAGACTCAGATTTCAGTGGTTTCCAGTTCTTTCTCCCCACACTGGGCTGCCTATTTATTTTGAGACTGGCTGAATCACCCAAGGAGTAGAAGGGATTTCTCTGATCTTGCCCAGGCTGGGCAGGCAGCCTGCAGGTCAGCAAATGAACATGACAGCAGGCTGGGCCTTGGAAGAGTCTCACCCTCAAGCAGCTGCAGGTTTTGAAACCAGCAGAAAGGCTCAAGAGTATAGCATTTCATCTCCCGAAACCCAGTCCAGAAATCTCAGGCAGCACCATATATAAAAAGCCATGGGGGGGAAAACAAGGCCGGAGCTCCCAGCAGGCTGCCCTGTGGTCTTTCCCAGCACGCTGCTGTTCCCAGGTCTCTGGCTGTGTGCTTCATGGAAACATGGAAAGAACATGGGATAATGCAGTTATAGGAGAAAAACTGGTTTTGGTTTTGGAAAAGAAAAAAATGTGTTCAAATAAAAGTTAACTCTCAACTGTTTGCCAAGGTTGCTTTCTTTGTTTTCCACATTTTCATTTATTTATTTAGGAACCAGGGACCGAACTGGGGTCCTTGCGCTTGCTTTCCACATTTTTAAAAGGTAGATAGATGTAAGCAAAGGATATAATAAGATATTCTAATGGCATAAGGCAAAATTTCTGGAAGTATGGATTCACAGTGCTGGCTGATTTAAATGTCTGTTCCTTCACTGTGATTTTCTTCTTACTGACCTTGAAGGACACAATAACATGAAATCCATCTTCAAGAACCCAATCATTTTATTTAATATTGCTAAGGATTTTGTATAATATATGCAAACTGCTAACAGATATTTTTCTATTATCATTTTCAATTATTTAACTCATATTTCTATTATCTAGAAGATAGATGTTTAAAACACACTTTGGTATACAGTATCTCAGTTTATACAGAACAACCCTATGTAGTGGACAGACCTGTATTATTATTATTATTATTATTTTCATCTTATAGATGACCTAGTGGAAGCTTCTAGATGCTAAAAACCTTGGCGAGTTGCACATCAGCCTGTGCGCTTAATTCTCAGTTATAAATGGAACTGTGTTTTGATAAAGCCTTTAATTGTTTGAAAAAGACCACTCCTCCTCCAAAGAACCCGGGCAATATAGAGAATGTGGCCGTGCTTCTTCATGAGAAATGGATTTGTTGAAGCCGGTTCAGTGCTTCATTGTAGAAAAAAGCCCTCATTGTATTATATCCCAAGGGCCCAATTTGCCAGCTTTGGGTTGTTTTTTTTTTTTTTTTTTCCTAAAACCTTGGCAGAATTCTTGGGCAGAATTCCATTTGTTTCCCTGGGTAAGCACTGAAGGACAGTGGAAAGGGACCTGCCCATGTCCCTGGCGTGTACTTTAGTAACAAGAGGTACCATTTAGGGAGACATCTGTGCCCAGTTCTGGGCCATGTCCTCAGCTCTATTGGTTCATTCACTCTGCACAAGAAACCCCAAGACAAGGGTGTGTTCTTCCTGGTCTTACACCTGAGGAGCAGAGCTTGGGCTGGGGGGATCTGTGTAGTCACCATGGAGCGCCAACTTTGGCACCTGGGCCCTCAGCCCTGCCCCAGCCTGCCTCTTGGTCTATGTCATTTAATCTTCACTTCCCTGCAAGATATGTATCAGGCAGCCCATTCTACAGAGAAAGAAACTGAAATACACTACTGGTAAGTAGTAGGAATCAGCCCTGAAGCCAGGTTTGACTCCAATCTCCTGTCTCACTCCCTGCAGCTCCCCACAGTCCCATGTTCGATCTGATTCACCTCGGAAATGCTGGGCTCTTCCCTGCAAACAATGTTAGGGAAGAGCAAAAGATGTCACTGCGTACATCCCCTTATCTCTTAAAATGAATGAATTAGAAATATCACACAACCTCTCAGAGGTAATTAAAATTAAGGAGATAATAGGAACAAATCTAATAGGGCCATAAACTTATATAGTACTTAAGAACCCACTTATTTCAAATATTTACTTTTTATATCAAATGACCAGAAGATGACTTATCCTCATGGTAGATGAAAGTAAAAATGAAATCAAGCAAGCAAATAAAATATCAAATGTTCAACATTTCAGTATAGGAAAGCACACTTGAACGATCTGGATAACAGTGCAGGTTTTAGTCAATACTTGTCTTAATGAAACCTAAGTACAGTTATGTGCGACCCACGGAAACACCAAATTAAGGTATTGTCAGTAACTGACTTTATAAGGGTCTAGGGAGTTGGCAGATAATTCTGTTGTGTTACTTTTTCAAAAAGGCAAGCAGAAAAGAACTTTGTTTGGGGTACTTAAGGGTTTTTTTCACCTCACAGTGGTTTTCACCTACAGAGGAATACCTGGAGTATTTGCTACTGACTGTAGCAAACTTTCTCAGTGATACTGTATAACTTCCATGTTGAAAAAGACCTTCCCATCCAACCAAATGCCAGTGTCTTGTGATGTGTCTGATAGGATAGCTGTTAACACACACTAATTACGCTTAATTCACTCCTCCTGTGACACCAACATTTCATAGTGTAAACCAAACAGCAAGCCTCCTTAAAAAATCATTTAAAAAAAAAAGCATATGGAAAGAATGGAACTCAGAAATTGTAAATTAGCTCAGCTAAACTTAAACACATATCCAGGAAAAGGGGGAATAGGTTTTACTTATGTAAGCAAAACTTCTGGCAATTTTTCTTTTTTCTTCTGTTTTGGTGAGAGAGAGACCCACTGTCTCAGCTTCTTACTAATGCCTTTCCTCGATGCATGGCTTACAGGAAAAAAACCCCAAAGCTTTGCTTTGGGAAAACACAAGGAGGGTTTTTATAAAATGAAAAATGGAAAGTGATTAGAGGATGAAAATAATCAAAATCCACCTGAAAGCAGGGAGTCAGATGCACTATAATGTACTGCGGTGCCACAATCCATTAGGAGGCTGTGGGGCCACTGGCTCTGTGGGAGATGCACACACAGCTACGGGACCTGACCATCCCACCCGGAGGCCAAGCCACGGAGCACACGACCCACCGAGGGGCCAGGGGGCTGCCAAACACAAATGCAAAGCACTCCGGAGCTGCACATTCCGTTAGGAAACTCAGAGGGAGGCCGACCAAGCTTCTGCGCTTGAAAAGCTGAGCTGTGCCTACAGAGTCAGGCCTCCGGCAGGCAACTGTGTTCACCTTGGGCCAACCTGGCTCAAGGGCCACATCTCTCAGGTTCAACCAACCTCGGACTACAACTATTGGAAACCCTCGTACTGACTTTTTTCTTATCCTTGTTCCTTAAAGAGTACATAGTATAACAACTCTTTGTAGTGCATTACCACTCTGCTAGGTACTGTAAGTAATCCGGACAAGATTCAAGGGATATGATATGATATGTGCAGGTTCTATGCAAATACTATACCATCTGACATGGAGAATTTGACGATTTGCAGATTTTGGTGTCTGTGAGGGATCCTAAAACCAATGTCCGGAGGATCCCCAAGGATGCCCTACAAGAATCATGCTTTTTTTCTACAACAGTGAGGAAGAGACCCTGCTTCAACTGTATCATGTATATATTGAAAAGCACCTAAGAGTTAGCTCTCAAGTACCAACTTTTGATTCTACTGAGGCATGATTTTTCCCTGAGGTTTCTCACCAAATGCAATGTTTGAGGGGAAGTCCATTTCACCCTTTAGGGATTTAGGGACAGCGCCCAGAGTATTTCAAAGGCCCACAGATGGGCCAGAAAAGAAAGTTTTATTGGGCCTAAATCTAAAACAACTAAAACAAAAAAAGGTCAAAATATATAAATGTTTAATTAAGTGTTAAAAAATGCAACATTATGGCAACTTCATGAATTTTTAAGTTTACGCTTCACAGACCTTTTTTGTTTATGGAATTTTCTCATTTCCAAAAGGATTCCAAGACTAAACACAAATCATAGCGGACCTCTTCCAATACTTGCTGTGTGCCAGGCAGGGTTCTGAGCAAGCTGCAGAGGCTGTGGCATTCAGCCTCCCAACCCCGTGACACTCGGACAGCCACTGTCCCTGTTTTACAAAGGCTTGCTGGGCCAGACACCCACCCAGGCATTGGCCCCCAGAACCAGCAAGTGCAAACATGAAGACCTGACTGCTGGTCAAAATCCCATGTTGATGGCAGAGAAATCAGGGCCACAGGAAATTAAATGAGTTACTCATAGCCAGAGAATTTCAAAAACAAATTACAAAGCCCTCTCTAAACTTTACAGCAAAAAACGATACCTAATGTGGAAGCCGGGTGCTTGTGGATGTGTCTGCTGTGATGCAGGGTGGCCTCGCCCGAGAAGGAGGGTTGGAGGTTGTGGTCTGTGGAGGGCCCCACTTGTGGGGAACCCATGCTTCTATCTTGCTGACAATATTTTGTTACCCCCGTTGGAGTGGGAACTAATTTAGAGATTATCTCGTCCCATTGCTTAGTTGGACCAAAGAGGAAAATGAGGACTAAAGTACTTAAGATAATTGCTGAGGTTCACACCCACAGGTCTGGTGGCGCCAGTGTGAAAACCCATGTCCCTGAGTTCGGGATCCATAAATCTTTTTACACATTTTAAGATTAAGGAACGGAAGCCTAAATGCAGATAGGCATTCCCCCCTCCCCTTTTAGCATATCATATAATAACCTCTAACAAGTGCAATATGTCAGTTTTGATCTCAGCTTCACTGCCATGATAGTCACAATACTAATGCAGTTTTACACTGATGTGCATGGAAAGAGACAGTCATAGCCATGGGGTAAGCTTCATTCCATGTTTCTTCTTCCCTCTCTTTCTCTCCCTGCATTAGATTATTTCGTTGGGTTTTCACTGGTACCTGAAAGGAACCCTGATTTTTTTTCCTTCCTATAAAAATGCAAATAGCCTCTAAGAATTCTCAGTGGCTTCTCGGTAGTCACCAAGAATCCACAGGCCTCTCCCCAGCTTACTGTGAGTCGTAGCAAGTGGGTTATTGCTGTTTCCAAGGGCAGAAGCACGTGCCTTTCTGGTTTCTTCTCCCATTCCCATTTGTCCCTGGGATTCTTCCCAGACCTTAGCCTGATTTCAAGAATCAGGGAGATCTCCTTGAACTACAAAAATAATAAACAGGAAGTGATTGTAAAATTCGTTGGAAATTCTTAAGCATGATTGTTATTAATGCTTTAAAAACTGCCTTTGCTAAGTCCTCAGATAGTTGGGGAAATTAAAGTAATAGCATGAAAGTCCCCCAGAATTTCCACCTTAGTTGGAAGTGCCTTTCAAAGTGGGGAGGGGGTAGGTGTAAGTAAGTACAGCATCTTCCTCCTCTCTGACCCTGTCTCCCTCCTACTTTGTATTTGGGTAGGAGGGGTGGAAGAATCATTTCTGTGGATCAAGATTTCACCTAGAAACAACCCACATTCAAATCTGATATTTGGAAACTCCAAGGGAAGAGGGAATATGTAGATCACCATTCATTATCCAAGAGGCATGCCTGAAGCGATTCCCCAGGAACAACATGATTGTGGACTGGAAATCACAATCCTGAGATCACAGATCTATAAATGTGATGTTTCAACAACCAGTTGGGAGCAAAGAGTGACACACAGTTTTCCACGAAACTCTCCACTCACGGGGAACCCAGCCCAGATGGCTGTCCTGGTGGTCACTTTGTCATCTTACTCACCTGTCCTGCATGCCAACCCAGGTGCCAGGGGTTCATGTTGTTCTCTGTCCTTGGCTTAGGTCCCCAAGCAGATCATGGAGACATGCAGAACCAACTGCCGATAAGTGGGACCCTCTCGGCAGTGACTATGTTAGGAACTTTCTGAGGAGGACTTCTCCAGCCCTGCCGAGAGGAAGACTCTGACTCCTTCCTGTCAGTATAAAAGCTACAGGCCTCTGCTTTCACAAAGAAAACCATATGTGAATCAGACCTACACTGATAAACTCTCCTAGTAAAAAAATACAGGAATTACCATACAACGAAGCTCAAATACTGGCAGAGTTCTTAGAAAGAGACAGAGGTTGGAATCTGTAGATTCCAATATCAGGACTTTTTAGTTTCAATTCTGGGTGACAGTGCGCAAGGCACTCTATTTCTTTTTGTTTTAATTTTTTTACTCATTCTTTCAAAGATTACATAAGTTAATGTCCCTGAAGCACTTTGGTATTGGGCAATTAACATTTTCTAATGTTAGCTATTATTATTTTTAGGTATTTTTATTATGAAGAAAAAGTAACTTTTTCACAAAGAACTCTATTTAATCATAAGAATAATCCATAAGTACAGTCATCACACACATCTCTGACAACCTTGATTTTTAAGTATTTTTAAGTCCACTATGACGGTAAATTTACAGGTCCTTTTCACGTGTTTCTTCATTTGAAACATACTTGCCACATATAAAGATCCCATTTCCTTCATATATATATATATATATATATATATATATATATATATATATAATAGCTTTGGTACTTTCTTTCAATGTCATAGAAGAAAATTATATTTGTGCAGACATAATCTTGACAAAGTACTTAAAAAAAACAACTGCACAATGAAGCATCAGTCCCTTTGGTTGACCCATTTTAACTATAACTCTCTCTCTAAAAAAAAAGACTAGTCAGCAAGGCTCCCACCCTAGAAAGTTCTCCAAAGTTGTAGGAAGGACTCCACCTTGGTAACCACAATGACAAATCTCAAGAGCTGAAGCAGAGCACGGTGACTATGAAGAACTCCTTTCCCCAAGGGCACAAGTTGCCCCAGGATATGGCCAGTATTTGTCTTATTGATCTTTTTGAATTTCAGTGAGGTTTCTCAGTGTTCCAGATGTAATGGGTACCTGACCAGACAGGTAATAGCTGCCCAAGCAAAACCATCAGGTAGTACCCCACCTGTTCCCTCTCCCCACCCTCCTCTCTGCAAAACACCTTCCTCCATCACACTGAGCCACGTTATGCATTCCAATTATTTTAGGAACCACCTGTATAGACTGTGCTTTGGTATTTCGGTATTATCACAGTCACCTAAATTATACATGGATGAGCGAAGATCTGGAATGTTTTCATTAGATCTCCAGAAACACAAGAAGTACATCAAACAACTATTAAAAAGCTTTTTGGGAAAATGCCTTCCACTGCATCTTTCATGCTTAAACTGTCTTTCAATGCCTTAACAAGCTACTAAGTGTCCTACCTACTAACTGAAAACACATCTTTTTGCTGCTTGCAAGAACCAATCTTGGACAGAGAGTATCTTTGGACAGCTCTCTTTCTTTATAATAAATTGAATTGTTCAACAATTACTAATTTCTGTGCTGGTCTGAGATGTTTTTAAAAGATTCCCATGGACTATGAAAAAAACAAATGTTGACATATTAAGTGGCAGGTCGGCTGGTGCAAAAAAAGCAAGTAGTCACCTAAACTGAAAGATATTTAATTTTCTTTGAAATAAATTCACTTTTACCCTGGCTTCACTACTGGAGTCCATGAAAGAGGGGCAGGAACATCAATTTTTCCTGTGGGCACAACCAGCAGATGGGGTGAGGATGTTTTTTATTCTTAGTCCTTTACTCAGGTACCCAAATGGCAGGCTGATGGAGCTAAGCTCTCTCTCTCTCTCTCTCTCTCTCTGGTCTTTTGCACAAACATTTCCCATTGAAGGCTCCACACCTGTAATGAAGTGCCACCACTTGACCTTGCTGGTCTTAGAGCTGAGAGCAAGGTACGCAACATATAAGCCAATTCCTCATTTCAAATATGAGGATTCCAAGGATACAGGTGAGAGGGCTTATAATAGATGAGTTATAAGACAGTGTGCTGTGAGTGAAGACCCAAACCAATGAATGGACAGGTAGACAGGAGGGCAGGACAGGATACCCTAGGAAGGGGTATCAGAAACTGTTCATTCTGTTTCTGACTTCTCAGCAACAGTTTTTTTAGACCTGCATGCATCTCCTCATTTCTCTGGGCTGCTTTTCCTTATCTCGAGTGCTTATCCTGATGGCTCTCTCAGGTGCCATCTAGCTCTCAGGGTCTTTCATTTCATGAAACAAGAGAACTCTGTGACTCTACTCAACTTGGCAATGCCAGAGCCATTTTGCCAAAACTGCCCAGGGCTCATAGCCCCACCATCATAGAGGCGACCAGGGAGGTCTCTAACACAGAGACTAACACCATTCAGTGCCCCGATGTGCATTTAGGGTCCCCCTTACCATGGACAGAGAGCACAGCTCCATCAAAAAGAAGCCCCCACCTTGAATCAAGATGTTCAGATAG
Organism: Heterocephalus glaber; assembly: GCF_000247695.1. Next base: position 22,983,398 of record NW_004624745.1, read on the forward strand.
GAAGGAGGAAATGTGGAGAAAAACTAGCAGTGATGGGCCCCCAGCTCCAGAGATGAGAGAAAAGTGAGCATGTCCCCAGATGCCCTGGGAGCCTGTAAGCATTTGGCTTTTTTCTATCTACCTGAGGCTATAAACACTTCTGTATATCACACTTCTTATTTCTGCACATTTAATTTTTCCCTATACCCCAAATCCATTTGGCAGGAAAGACTCTCTGAAGTGAATCTCTTGGGTTTGTCAAAGGGCCTTTCTCCTAACTACTGGTTCTTTAAGTTGTAAAACAGAAGGAGCCTTGTACACTGAGTATCCAGGCAGCCCATTACAATCACCAAGACATATTCTTTCCTTCTGACTGCCTCTTCTTAAAAGTCATAGCAGTCACCATTTATTTTCTGAAGCTCAACCACCTCGTCAGTTCTGTGAATCTTGCAGGAGATACTGGCAGTGAGGCCTTTTCTACACCTCAGAGAGTAACGACAGTAGAGGGAGAATTGGGTCCACTGGTTTAAGATTCTTCCTCGGCCAGGCCAGCCTCTGAATTGTCCAAGAAATGGCTGTTACTACTGTTTGTAAAGTTAGTGATTGTACAGTCCCTGAGAGGAGCCATTCTCTGAGTTTAGTCATCCTGCACATCACCTTCCTTATACCTCATAACCACCTTTCCCAAGCCTGAGGCTTGTTATAACATAAGCTTGCTTCCTTTCTGGTCCTCTGTAGAGAGCTACGGCCCATTGGTATTGGTGTTATGTTTAATGGAGGGCTGATCTGGGTCTTTGGTTAGCCATTTCTACTCTGTTAACCCAGGAAGTGCCACAGTGGTTCCTGGGCTGTGTGACAATGATGTAGTCTCGTGTCTTTGGTCTGCTTTCCGCATATAAAGAGGATCATGGGTGTGGAGAAGTCCTAGGCTTCCCTGAGTCTGGGCATGGCCAGAAAGCTTCGCTGGGCTTAATGAGAAAAGGCTGGAGGCCTCCAGGGAGAGAGGGGAGTCAGCCATGGAGCTCACCACTGAGCACAGCAAATGGAGGCAAGGGGACCCTGATGTGGAGTACCATGTCCTGGTTCTGTCCCTGGTGGGCATGGGGGCTCTCTGTGGGATCTACCCACTCAGGGGCACTGGGAAAGTGGAGGCAGAGAAGGGAATGCTTCTAACAGATGATCCAGATGCTGGAGGTTTTGATCAGGACTGCAGTAAAGGGTGCTACTAGCTGACATGATCACTGGATGGCTCTGTAGAAAGCAACATACCAGAGGGCTACCTATCGGCCCACAGGAACCACCACATTGAGAAGGTCATGTGGAGGGAGCTGGGCCCCAGAGGGCTACTGTAGATCCCCACAAAACCACATATTGAGAAGGTCATGTGGAGGGGACTGTGCAGAGCTAAAGACGGGGACCCTCCACTGAAGAGTGCCCTCATTTCCTGAGCTCCTTCTTTATTCCCATAGCATCATTTCATTTGCTCTTACAAGAAAGCTCTCATTATCAACCCCATTTTACAGAAGAGGAAGCTGAGGTTCAGAGAGGTCTTGAAACTTGCTGAAGCCTGAAGTACTCATTCAGCCCCAAAGCCTTTACATTCCCATTCCATTCTGCCTGCTGAGTCCCTGTACAGCAGTTTCTAGTGACAGTAGGAAGCCCCAGTTTTCAATCTTCCAGACCCTGAGAGGAGAGAGCCCTCATTTCCCACTAGGGCCCTGGCATGGTTTGGAGGCATGCGGGTGCTGGGCCCAGGCTGCAGCTGGCCCACTGACCTGGAACTGCAGGCGGCCTCCGCTCCTGGGCCAGGGCGTGGCTCTGGAGAGTGTTGTTCTCGTGTTTACTCAAAGATAGTCATTAAGTCACTGTGAAGACATCTTCTCTGCAGACTAAACAACCCCACTCCTTTTTTAAAAAGCTTTCCCCACAGGAGCTATTTTTTTGGTCCCATCTTTCTATATTTACTGGTTTCCCCCAGGCACTCCTACCCCTCCATTCTCTATTTTAAACAATTCTGTAATGGGATTTTTGACCTGCACCAGAGAAAGAAAAGGAACATATTCATAGTTTTCATCTCCAGCCTTAACAAATTAATAAAAAGCTAACATGGATGGCAATCAGCCCCCTGTGGTCCACTCAGATCCTCAGGCCTTTTTTGGCTGACCTTGTACCCAGCCAATATCCATTCCCTGTTTGTTTCTAATCCTGCTGAACTCCGCTGTGTCTTTCAGAGACTACTCCCTGGTCTCACACAGGCCCAAACAGTTCTCACAGGCACACGAGTCAGGCTAACTTCCTGTGGCGTCTAAGAGGATGTTCAAAAAGAGCCCTGGGCCCAGAGACAACCTTTGAGGAGTAAGAGCGCTGACAGCAAACTTCCTTCTCCCTGCATGGGCCTGACGTCCCCCAGGGAGGAGGTTTCGAGGGGCCACTTACTCCGGGGTTCTCGGGGTCCATCCACGGTGATTTTGATGGCTCTGTGATAGGTGGCAACTTGTGGAGGGTTTGTGAAGACAGTGATGGTCAGAGTGAAGCTCTTCCCTGTTGGGACACAAAATAGGGAAAAATTAAGGAGGGGACAGCTTGAGTCTACCTGCTGGGTAATTAACTGATTGTTAATTTATGCTCTCCACCTCTCAAACAGGAAAGGTGACAGGACTTCAACACGTTACTGGTGTCCCATTGCTGCCTTGAGTCTAGCTTTGCACACCTATACTATTTCACCAGGTATGACACTTCTCTCGCTTATATAAATTTGGCTGAGTCATCAACAAACAACAGGATCAAGAGGGACTTGAACTGATTTTCTTCCAAGTCATGACTCCAGGGAATCCCAAGGCTCAGGCTGGTAGCCACTCATTCCCAGACCCTTGTCTCTACCCCCTCTCCCCATATCGTCCTCCCCAGTTATTTTGTAAAATCAGGGCAAAGAGGAATGAAGAAGCCATACCCATCTTTTTCCTCTCTAATATTGTTTGTATTTCTGCGGAATAGAAAATTTAGAATTTCTAAGTTTGAGGATTTGCTAAATTAGAGTGATTATCTCTGTATTTAAAAAAAACACTAATCGCTGGTTGATTTTAAACATGATTTACAAATACCAGCTGTTATCAGAGGCACTCATAATTGGCCAGAACGATTTGTGGTCAATAAATAGACTTCAGGATATGTAACTGATAGACTGAGATTTAATAAGTACAATTAATAGAAAGTATGTACCTAGGTCTCCATGTAGATGTTTTACAGATACTTATGAAAGATGACCTCATCTTTATTGCATCAGTTTGATAATTTCAGTACATTTCTTCTTGACCAAGTGGCGCTGAGGATGGATTCTGGGTTTGAATTCTGGCTAACTGGCCTTCAGCAAGTCCCTAGATCTAGACCTCTCTATGCCTCAGTATCCTTGCCTGGAGGACGGATATATATGCAACTTTCCCTACCTTACAGACTTTTGCTGGAGATTAAATGAGCTAATACGAGTAAAACCACTAAAATACCACCTGGTATTCAAGGTGTATGTGGGTGTTCATGCACTAAGTCTCTTCCCTTTTTTTTCTCAAAGTTCTATAATGGAATTATAATCTTTGACTAAGTATGCCATTAAGTCCTATATCTATATAGTTTTTTAAGCAACACAATTTCTTCTCTTAACCAGGCAGTATGAAATAAAACTCAAAATAAATGAAAAGAAAGCAAACCATTGCCCATCCACGTGTCTGCTCCAAAAATTACTTATTATTTTAAAACTCCACTTCTCTTCCTTTATCGAGGTAGAAAGAACAGAATATTTTCAATTGTCAGGCATGTGTTAATACAAAAAAAAAGGCCATGGAGAAATGTTCAATGAGAATATAATCTTTGACCATAGCAAGCCAATAATTCCTAAGCATGAAAAACTTCCACCAAACAATCCCCAAGGATTTGTATGCCCATCTCTTAAAGTTTGTGATGAAAAGGACAGAAAGTGACTGACTGATGATGAGGCCTGCTTTGCCTGGTATGGCGTTGTAGTCAAAGTCTCAGATAATCTGTCTAATGGAACAGGTGAGACTATTTTCTAGGGAGTGGTGGTCCATGAGGCCAGAGTACTGGGGCACCAGGAGACCCCACATCTGAAGTCTTCTGCTTCTGGAAGAATCCAGCTGGACCTTGTGGATCTGCTATTTTTGGAAATCCTTTAGATGTTACCAGGTAACACTCCAGATGGGCTCCATCCCTGACAGGGGGCTGATATGGAAGGCTGAGCAGAAGAAGCTTAGCTTGGCCCACCAGGGAGGGCACCTCATTAGCTGCCCATTGCTGTGGTCAGTCTGGCTTTCTAACCACAGGTCAAGGGGTGATGGCAGCCTTAGCCCTGGGGCAGCCATAGCCATGTAGCCAAATGCTATAAAGCAACATTCCCAAGTGCTCATGGTCATCCATCCCTCTCACCAAGAACACGCAAGAGCAAGAATTATACCTTAATCATCACGACTGAATCCTAGAGCTGGCTTCTAGAATCTTCTCCCTGGTAAGGCTGTGCCCCACCCACAGTGCTTCTCCCTCCTCCTAGCCTTGTGGGTTTGGATGGGCTTTGTACCTATCTAGGCCTAACTTCCCAAGGGCAGAAGTTCTGTTCTGCATCCCAAAGTGTCCCTCACACATATGAGAGAAGAGGATGGTGGGAGGGGACTCCAGGGTGGAAGAGGATTGAAATGGAAAACATAAAGTACCTAAGGACACTAGCACTGGATAGTGACATTGCCCAGTCCTTACGGGGCCCCGGGTGTGTGTGTGTGTGCGTGTGTGGGCACAGATGTGTGTACACATACATGTGTATGCATGTCTTTGTGCATGGGGCTGTATGCATGCGTGTGTATATTTGTGGCATGTATGTGTGTATGGGTGTGCATGTATGTGGGGCGGAAAGAGACAGAGAGAAACAGTAGGTTCCTCCAGCAAGAAGGGCTGGATTCCCGTACAAAAGGTTTCACCTCCCTGGGTCCCAGTGTGCCGATCTGCAAAAGGAGGAGGTCGGTAGGATGGCTCCCAGGTCACTGGCAAGCCTGGAATTGTATCTTCTGTGGGTGCCCGAGGGCTTCCTCTGCAACGCCGTATTTGCTTCTTGTGGCTGCCGTGATAAATGACCACAAGGAGAGTGGCTTCAAACAGCAGAAATTTACTCTCACAGTTCTGGAGGCCACATGTCCAAAATCGAAGTACAGGCCAAAACACGCTCCCTCCGGGGCTGGGGAGGGCTTGCCTGCTTCTTTCTGGGTTCTGGCATCAACTGCAGTCCTTGGCACCCCGTAGCCTGCTGTCTCGGCACTGAGATCCCTGTATCCTCCTTCAGGAGGCTGTCTCTTCCTACTTTGTGTCCCTGTCTCCCAAACTCCCTCTCCTCATGAGAACCAGTCATGGACCCAAATCCAGTAGGACCTTGCCTTAATTATACCTGTAAAGTTGCTATTTCTAAGTAAGAATCTATTCTGAGATTCTAGGTGGACTTGGGCTTTTAAGGGACAGTGTTCCACTCAGTACAAATAGAAAACGTCCTAAGAATCCCAATCAAGACATAGCAAGTGTGTTTTACCCTCTGAAACAGTTCTACCCCTATGGTTTTCTCCTACAGCTGTCCCATCCACAATTTCCTAAAGGACAGCCACCAAATGTTTGTGTTCCTAATACTGGTATTTCGAGGCCTATGTAGAACTCACAGCTTTTCAAACACTTTCCTATGTACTCTTTCATTTGGTCTTCACAACAGTCTCATGAAATGAACAACATAGATTTCATCGCTTTTAGTAAGTGGCAAAGCTAAGGCCCAGAGAGGTTCAGTAATCGGCTCAAAGTCACACAGGGCATGCACACATCAGTACGCCAATCTCGGAGCTTTACATTCACTGATCTTTGCATTATTAGTACCGGAGTCCTAAATCTCTACTTGCAAACTCTGTGGCACTAGCACCAGGAATCCAAACTCATGGTACTTTACCCACACTCAGCCACTGTCCCCCGAAAGTGAAAACTACCCTGGTGTCTCTAATGTGTACAGACTGTCTTCACTAGCTGTGAACGTGGGTTAAAGTTCAAAAGCAGTTTCTTCCTAGGCTGAATTTGGGCTTTGGCAACTGAACACTTATGACATCCCCTTGGTTAACCACAGGCTAGCCTGCTTGCAGAGAAACTCAGCCCAAGTGAATATTTGCAAAATCATTCCTCATTATCATAATTCTTATTATTTTATGCTCATCATTTTAGGTGTAGTCACAGGAGTTTCCAAAAAGCCCCAGCCAAAGCCACCAAATAGGGCATTTCCACCACACTACCAGGGTTCACTCTAGGGGAGACAAGCTGGTTGTATCCCTCACAATGGGCTCTGTCTACAATTCAAGTGCACAGACCTCTGTTTATTTTCTTATAGGCAGAAATGATACTCTTTTCTTTTTCCACTGGGCTTCCTTCTTCCAGCCAGACTTGGCACCAACCTTGACCATGGGTTGCAGGTAGCCACCAGGCATATCTGGTGAATGCTCTGCCCTCTACCCCCCCCCCCCCCCCCCATAGCTGCTGAGACACAGCCCAGCTTAGCCAGCACCTGCAGAAGTAGGCTGTGCCCCGGAGCACACGTGTCATTAACCAGATTCCCTCATTAAAATGACCTGTGGGCCTGGTATTTTAAGTACGTGGGTGTGGAAAGCGAAAGACTCTCAAGTGTTTTTCTCAGCAAGCTGCAACCGGAAGAGCAAGCCCGGCATCAGAAGCAGGCACAAGAGAACGGGTCAGCTAAACAACCACACCCCCATCAGCTCTGCAGGGCCAAATGCAGGTGCCAAGGGGCTAGACTAGAGAACTAGAGAGTTCACATTCATGGCCGCAGCCTGGCCGGAGTCCCTGCCCTCCTGGAAGCACCCGCTGGCTGTGGCCCAGCAAGTAGGTCAGCAGAGGCTCGGATACTGCACCAGTGATCCCATGGCTGCCCCATGGGTACCTCTGAGAGGTGACAGCTCTTGCCTCCCAGGGGGCTGGCTGTGGGGTCACAGGTCCCCTGCACGAGGAGTTTCGACGGAAGTCACTGGGAAAGGGGGAGCACTGAGGCCTTCCTTCTGCTGCTCATAGAAACTTGGCCAAAAGCCATCTGCAAAATGGATGGTAATACAGTCCTTGCAGCTCATGGTCTTGTTATGCAGGTAAATGAAATAATATAAAAGCAAAGAATCAAGCAAGCTTTCAGTAAATATCCGTGAAAGTATTAAAGATACAACAAATGTGATTCCATGAAGACCAGAGCTGTGTGAGAGGTCACGTGAGGAAGAGCGGGGGGGGGGGGGTGTGTTTCCGTCTGTGCGCGCACATGCGCGTTTGGATGTGCGTGCGTGGATGTGCGTGCATGTGTAGCAGGTGACAGAGCTGCTACGAGGCCCAAGTTCAACTCGAACTTCAAGTTCACTTCTGCCTCACCAGCTGGTAACCATTGTAAGGCACAACTGTGTCGGCTGATCCGCTAGATAAACAAGCCAGGCCACAGCAACATGTGTCGTCTCCCTTGACGCCAGTTTGTCCATCTAAAAGCCAGGGCAAAGTACGAACTGCTTTATTTAGTTGGGAAGAAGGTCACCACGGAGTGAGCCTTCCTGGACACCTGCTGCCGTGACACGTTCTCCAAGGGCAAGCGGCTCTGATCCCCCTCTGAGTCGGGGCTGGAGGGTGACTGACAGCTGCCTTGCTGGTGGTCCAGCAAGGCCACGTCTGGACCCTGCAGTTCCACATGGCCTGGCACACTCCATTCCTCACCACCTGTAGGAAGTGGCTGAACCTCAGGACTGCTGCGAATGTATACACTGCTCCCCAAAAGGCCAGGGTAGGGGAGACATGCAAAGTAGAAAGATGATGGGCTCCAGAGCTTGGCTGGTGGGCAGACAGGCCTCTGTGATGGCTTCTAAGTGGCTCTGTCACTGTCCTTGGTGTAGGTTTTGACCTGTGAATCATCTTCTCCTTTTGGAGGCAGTTTCAGGGGATGTGAAACTTTTCCTTTGTCATGCAAAGGAAGGCTGCAAGCGAAGGATCCCTCTGCTCTGGGGGTTACATTCAAGAAGCTCAATTACAACATTTTTCACGCACTTGTGTATCAGCAGGAAAGCTGGTTGTACATACAAACTTGAAACACACAAGAGAGCAAGAAAGGAAAAATAAAAGGAAAAAAATAACACCCTTCAGCTTTTGAAAACTGAGAGAGCCAAGGAGGTCCCAGAGTCTGCTCTTTACAAATTCAGGAAATCCCCCCAAAACTCTGGAAGTTTGCAGGAAGATTTCTCCTTGGCCTATAGATCACTACAGGTTTAAGTTTGATCACAGATAAAACTGTTAAAATGAATGGACCTTTAGATTTGCGGCAATCTGAATTTGGAGTATATTTTCACCATGTACTTTCAATTTTGATTTCTCATTTTTCCACTGGAACAATCTAACAGTGGAAATTGATGCTTACACTCCTCTTGCATTTCCTTACCCAAACACCACTCATTTTAAGAGTGGAGCTGTGTAATTAATTTGTTTAGGGTATTTGAGAACAGAGTTCAAATCCTTTGACTTGCACAGAATCTCCTGGTTTCTCCAAGTTGAACCGAATGAAAACCTGGATGTACATCCACCTGAGTGCAAAGTCCCTGTGTGTGCATGCAGATGTCTTTAACACAGTGGCAGCTACAGGCACAGGGGCAGAAGGCAGGCTAGAGCCCAGGCTATTGATACAGTGACAGTGTCCAAAGCAGGACTGAAAATAAGGGGCTCGGAACTCGGTTTTCTATAGAAATAGCATTTGTACGGAACAGTGAGTCATTTGAAAAATAGCTGTTTAACTTGGAAAAAACTGACACTGTGATAAATAATTTTCTGGAAAAGTTATCTGGAAATGAGTTGTGGGTATGGATTGCATTTGTTTCATCTCAGTATCTTTTGTTCCAAGGTTAAAAAAAAAGTTTGATGAATTCATGAATTGCTCTATCAACATTTGGTTTGACAGCTGGGTCTTCATGACATCTAATTCTACTTAGCCTCCAAGGCAATGAAGAACTCAGCCCTACAAAAGGACTGGCGGAGAAAATCTTTTCCTTCACAAGGAATAGAGTGCGGCCTCCATGTCTGTATTTGAGGTTCTGTATTCAGAGGATTCAACCAACCACAGATCAAAAATATTCAGGAAAAAAGAGGCACCTGAACTAAACATGTACAGAGTTTTTTCCTTGGGATTATTCTCTAAACAATACATATAACAACTCTTCACATATCATTTTCATTGTATTAGGTATTGTGAGTAACCTAGATGATTTAAAGAGTGTGAGAGAGAAGGATATGCACAGTACTAGGCAAATACGATGCCACTATATAAGGGACTGGAGCAGCCACAGATTTGAGTATCTGCAGGGGGGTGTGGAACTGGAACCAATACATGAACGAATATATGACCTAACCCCCAAACACCATAATCGTCTCCTGTGACTTCACATCACCTTTTCCCCAATTCCGTGTTCCTTTCTGATCTTCCGTATTCCTTTGTGTCATAGTCCCCCAGTGTCTCAGCTGAGTAACCCAGCTTTGGCCCAAATGTGTCCAAGATGCTGAATTCTCAGCCCTTTTTAGGCCAGCGCCACACCTGTTACTCTGTCCCTCCATCTGGGACAGCTCACTGGCTGTCCCACTAGCACACCCAAATTCCCCAGGCCCCACACACCCAACAGGTGGTGTATTCCAGCCAAGGGCCACATGGGGCAGGTGGCCAAAGCGGCCTCCTGGGACTGGGCGATCCCTCAATTGCATGTGCCCACAGCCTGGAACCTCAAACACCATCCCAACTGCACCCAGCTGTGCAGGGAGCCCTAGGCACTGGCATTCAGAAGGGAAGCCAGTCTCTGTCCTTGGTTCCTGCACACCAGCCTCCTGACTCTCTGCTGCAGGTAGAAGGAGAGGCCGGTGGGCCAACAGGGAGGAGGGAAGAGAGAGAGGGAAGCTTGAGGACTGCCTGAGGCGGCAGCTAATTGTTCAGGAGGGTGACATTTTCCCAATGGGGTCTGAAGCTGCCTGAGAGGAGAAATGAGCTCTCAGGCTCTGGATTGGCCTCGAAGCAGCCCAGCACACTCCCAAATGTCCTTTCCCTTCCTCAACTGTAATCTAAATGTCCTCATAAAATAGGTATTAGGGGGCAGCAACTCTCTGCTTCAAACCTGCCAGTGTTTCTCTAGGGGAATGAGACCGAATCCCCAGTGTGGATTTCCCAGCCTGGCCCTCTCCAAGCCCTCTGGAGTGGCCTCTGGAGTGTCCCTTGGCTCTTCATCAGACCAGGTCTTCCTCCCCACTCTGGCTTCTCTGCTGGACGCGGCCACCTGGGCAGCTTCCTTGTTCATGCAGGTCTCAACAGAGATGACAATTTGGGGAGACACCGTGACCCTTTAACGTATTAAACAGTAAACACCTCACCCATCCTTTGTTACAGTGCTGCACATTCAGAGCAGCAGTGGCTTGCCTGGCCCCCCCCACCCCGGCTCCTAAGGGTGTGACTTCTTTCTCCACAGCTGACCTTTGCACCTCCAATGCTAGCCCAGCACCTACACGTAGTAGATGCACAGTGTATATGCTATGAATGAATGAATGAAATGCTTTCAGTAAATGACCTCTGGGGAGAAGGCAGAACAATAGTTATGACAAAATAGGAATAGACATACAGTCAGTGCTCAACAAGTGTTTGTTTATATTATTAGGCATGCATTCAGTTGTGACTAGGAAGCTCCTCCTATGTCTCAGGGACTTTTATTTAATGAAGTCCTTAGGGATAGAAATTCCTTGCTATGAAGGAATAGACAGTGGAAAATAGTGCCCTTCCTAACTTTCAGATTCAGTGAGACAGGTCGGAAGAGCAGCCTCTGTCCTTCTCCCTCAGCACTTCTCAGTGGAGAAGGAAGAACAACGTCAAGGTGGTTTGGACCTATCCTTCCTAAATCTTATTACCTGCACATCATCTCAATTTACCATCATGGCCATACTTAGGATACAGAAGGGAATACTAAGGCCCGCACATATTAGGGGGCCCACAAGTGTGTCTGCTTTTCATGCAGTGCCATGCTACTTTCCAAAGAGCCATAGCATCTTCCCAAACAGATACATGTGTTTTTACGGGGTGATAATGAATTGGAGGTATCTTAAGTGGGATACAATGACATCAGTGTAATCTAGAGCCCAGGGGTTTGGCCAGAATGTAAGATATGAAGATCGTGAGATACCTCTTGAAATAATAGCCAGATTAACCAATTCTCTGATTTGTACGTGGCCACAAGAGAAAAATGTGCATGGACATTTACTTGTAATCTATGAAAAGGCTGTGATACAACCTTACCAAAGGCTTCCGGTGCAGCAGCCAGGATGCCTGCAATCCGGTCCAACGCAGCCACAGTGGCACTACCATAAAAACTCCCTGAATCTGGATGAGGCAGCCGTGACTGCTCAGCAAGGATACGATGCTGCTGGGTGCCAGCCTGCACAACCCAGCGATAGGACAAAGGGATTATTCTGCCTCCTTAAAATGCAGTGTTTATTGTTAAAATAGTATCGGGAATTACAAGGAACATGCATGAATCATAAATATTTGCATGCCATTAGCGTTTGGACAAAAGAGTTGGAAAGGCTAAGTGGGGAGAACTTCTCTTCCCATGAAAAACACTGAGTGTTTCAAATTACAGTACATATTTAATTTCATCTCCGCCATCGCTAATCTGAAATCTCAGTGCCTGTTGCATATAACCCTTTCGGGTCCTCAGAACTTTGTGGGTTGATACTTTCTCCTGCCTGGGAAACTCATCCATTTGAACCAGGGAAAACCAGGCCCCTGGCTGATGGTGTTGCTGGTTGCTGTCGTTGGAGCTGACAAGTTACCACTGTCTACTCCAGAGAGTTCACCTGCAGAGATCTTATGAAGGGAAAGAATAACCCGCGACCTATATCTTATCTCAGGTAATCAATCCTCATTGTACCTCCACCCCGGGAGGGGGGAGGGCAGAATCTGGCCCAGACAGGTCAAGTGACTTGTTCAAGGACACATACATCTCGTTCCCAATCACAAACAACCCTGCCCCCACAGTCTGCAAACATTTATGATTGTCCCAACTAGGACTGGTGTATCTGGTTACTAGAAAGACAACAGGGATGCTGTCAAATATTCAGCCATGCACAGGATACCCCTCTGCCGCAAACAATAACCAGCCCTAGCTGGGGTTGGTATCCAGTGCTTGTAATCTCAGCACTTTGGGAAGATGAGGTAGGAGTATCAAAAATTTGAGCCCAGCCTGGACAATCGAGCAACTTAGTGAGACCCTCTATTAAAACAAGGAATAAAAAATGGGCTTGGGATGTATTTCAGTGTCAAGGCCCTGGGTTCAAATCCCATTACTGAAAAAAAAAAGTAATAACCAGCCCTGAACGTCAACAGTACTAAGATGAGATACCCTCTCTCAGTGAAGCATCCGGGAAAGTCCACGCACTGATCAGGAGGCTCCAGAGGAAAATGGTCCTGCAACATTTACCATGTGCTCATATTCAGCGAACAGACGTGGTCGCTGGCTGTGGAATCCCCTACGCTTCTCGAGGTAAGAGCTGGATCTTTCCTTTTCTGGAAATTCTTGGTCGTCCCCCTCCTGAGGGCTTCGGGACACATCCTCATTTCTTTTCCTTGGTGCTTGGGTCTCAGTGACCATGGTTCTGTCCCCTCACATGCCAGAGCTGTTTTGGCTCTTTCGCGCAGTACCCTTCTCTCCCAAGCACGTTTATAGTAATGTGTGTGAGCTCCATGCAGCCCTGGCTCGGAGGCTACGGGAACTCTTATTTCGACACTTAACTCTTACTGTCATGAATGGCCGCACATAGAACTGGCCTCCTCTACGCCTAATCTGGGAGCTGCTGCTGTCCCATGGGGAGACTTAAAGAAGTGAGGAGTAAGGGTCTCCACTTGTAGTTAAAGAAAACAGGGAGCCATAGAAAACAGACACTGCCAGACTTACTCAAGAAATTCAGCCCACGGCAGAAGAACCTAGTAGAGTCGTTTTCCAAACCTTTGTTTTCAAACCACCTTTCCTGAATCTCAGAATGAAAAACAAGTGGCAGCAAAACTGGCTCACTGGGACAGGTTGCTGGAAGCTCTGGAAGCACCCAGCTGCCAGCCATGAGCTCTGCGTTTGCTTGGCACTCAATCTGGAGCTGTTCTCAGAGTTGGCCTGGCAAGTGCACCATGGTCTCCTCTCCCCGCCATGCGCTGCTGTTTTTATTTCAGGTCTGCAGAAGGAGCCCTGTTGGGTCTAGAAGGTCTGTGGAGGTGACACATCCCAGGGCTTTGCTTTTTAAAATTTGGGTGGGTGCTGGCTATCACATCAATCCAGTTCCCAGATGGGTGGCGCTGGGGCCCAGCAGAGCACCGAGAGGCTGGTGGTGGATTTTCTACTTCCTGCCATTCCTGTGGATGTGCACCTGCATGCAGGGCTCCTTGGAAGAACTGTCCTCTCTCTGGTGTGGACAGCCCCACCTGCAGCGTCTCCTCCCCTTGCCACGAAGCTGCCAAGCAGGATGCCAGGCGGGCTGGGCGGACGTGGGAGGATGGGGCAATTCTACATGTTTAATATTCATTTTAAACAGCCTCCAATAAATATTCAGCCATAGCATCTATAATCTCTAAGTTTATTTATTTATTTTTGGTACCGGGGATCGAACTCTGGTCTAAGTTTATTTTTACTTAATTACTTTATTTATTGTTACAGTACTGGGGATTGAACTCAGGGAGGGCTAAGCTACACCCTCGGGCCTTTTTTATTTATTTATTTATTTATTTATTTATTTTTAATTTTGAGATAGGGTCTTACTGGGTTGCCCAGGCTGGCCTCAAACTTTCAATCTTCCTGCCTCAGCTTCCCGAAGAGCTGGGATTACAGGCGTGCACCATCATACCTGGCCGGTGTAAAGTTTTTGAATTTTGTTTGTGTGTATGTGTGTGTCTGCAAATTTTGTGAGCAGGCAGGAGGCATTAGGAAGAAGGGTGTAAGGGAGGTATTTAACAATTTATGGATGTGATGGCACTAGATCAGGGTTTCTTGACCTCAGTGTGATTGATGTTTTGTAGGGGAGACTGTCCTGCCCACAGTAGGCTGTTTAGCAGATCCCTGGCCTCTATCACTAGATACCAGAACACTCCCCCACCCCAGTATGTAGCAGCCATAAAATGTCTGCAGACATCATCAAGTGTCTCCTGGGGGGGTCAAAAATCATCCCCAGCTGGGAACCACTGAATGAGAGTATCCTCAAAATTGATAACTGGAAAGATAAGATAATGGCTGTGACCTGCCCTTCGCCCTTGGTTTCTAAAAGAATGATGAAGGCAGAACATTTATTGTAGGTTCTAGAGACATCATTTAAAGAGGTAGACAAAACCTTACCAAAGACAAGAGTTTAGCTAGATCCTATTAAGGACGGATAGATGATAGACAGTCAATATGGTCTACACTTCCTACAATGATTTCAAGTAGGAAAAAAATATCTGTAAAGATTCAAAACCAGTGCCTTGGGGAAGCTAGAGAGTTTCCACCTCCAAAGCAGCCTAGCCCTCCCAGCTTTATCTGCCAAGATCTGATAAGCACGCTTGAGGACCTCGGCTCAGGCAGCCCATACATCTGAGCATCACCTTTGTTTGCACAAAGTGATTCAGTTAGGGTCACACACCTCCCCCGCAGGGCAGGCCTCTGGTTCACAGGAGACAGGAACTACCTGGGCCAGGTGAGGGGGGAGGGTCCAGAGGGAGTCTTATATCTCAGAGTACAAGCAGGGAGTAATCTAAGTTGAAAAATAAAGAGGAAATTTATGTATATCTTCTTTGGGAAAAGCAGCTTAAATTCCTCCTCGTGGAGGAAACCAGAGAAAGCACATTTTGAATGGAACACAGAAGATTGCTGGGTTCTTTTGTGGGTACACAACTGTCGCACATCCCTGCTGGAGAAAGTTTGGTGAAAGCGAATGGAGTTTCCAGATGGGCTTCACTGCCCAATCTAGGCTAAGAGGGGCCAGGCAAACTCTTCAACCCCAAATCAGTGCAGTGGCAACTGAACACCGTCATTAAATGCTCCCAACACAGAATGAAATACATCTCTGTGGAACACTGATTCGCATTCATACCAGGGACGGGCAGGCCAAGGTGAAATCACTAACTGTATAAATATAACCATGAAGTCTGCCACCCGTCACCCCCCACCGCCTGCCCGGGATCTGACAGACTCCGCACATTCCTCTGTGAGCATGGGCAGCTCATTAAATCCACATCCACATCGCTCACTTACTAATTTCTGTTAATTGCTTTATTTGGGCTACAGAGAGATGCTATTAGCATGGTTTTAGTCCTCAAAGACATTGTATACCAAAAAAAAAATCTCTCAGTGAGACACACATGTACACAACCCATTGGCTAAGAGTCCAACAGCAGCTTCAAAACCATATAGTTTCCCCATACTGACAGGATATCTGTCCCTCGGTATTCAAGGGCTCCATATCATGGATTCAGCCAACTATGGATTGACAATATTTGGGGAAAAAATAGGTCTGTCCTGAACATGTACTAATATTTTTTTATTGTTATTCCTTAAACAATACAGCATAACTAGATGGCATTGACATTGTATTAGGTAACTAGATGACACTGACATAGTATCAGGTATGGCAAGTCATCTGTAGATAATTTTAAATATAGTAAGTATATGGGAGGATTTGAGTTGGTTCTATGCAGATTCCAGACCATATTATACAAAGGACTTGAACATCTGGAGATTTCAGTATTGGGGGTGGATCCTGGGGCTAATCCTCCACAGATACCAAGGGGCGATTGTATATAGTTATTCATAAACATCCCCTCGCTGATCTAAACTTGTTTTATAATCATAGGCAGAAAGAAACAGTCATCAGACATTACACCATCCCTGTTTGAACAAGTAATTTTTCTTTGAAATAAAAAAAAGCCAGAAACACAGAATATGTTCTTCCATAACCAGTTTTCTCCACCCTCCCTTAGCCCCTTGCCAACCAGTACAAAAAGAAAATACAAAACTGATTTATTAGAACCAGAGGCTGGTTGCAGCACTGGCCGGATCACTGTTTATGTCTCTAATGCTTGCTGCCGAAACAGGAAGCTCTAAAAATCACTCAAGCATTATTTCTCTCTGAGGCACTTTCTGATTGATAGTCCTTGTCCTGATGGAAAAGAATCGGCTCCACCAAAAGCAAGGCGGATGGCAAGGATGGGGTGGAGAGTGGGTGGGGAGAACAGCTTCTGCCCATCAACTGAAAAACAGTGTTCATACAAATAACCTCAATTAGGAAAAGCTGTCTGACACCATTGGCAAGGCCAGCCACTTCATAAAATCAGCAAGAAAACCAGGAAGGGATCAATTGTGAAACTGCTTGTTCCAGGGACAAGCTGTTTTCAGGCAAGCTTTTCTCTGGTCCTTGCCACGGCCAGGTTCTAAGTGAGAGAGGAAAAAAACTTGCTTGAAAAAAACATTGCTACTCTTTTATTGGGAAATGTAAAAGACGATGAGAAACTTGATCTCTAGAGATGAATTCTACATAGGCTCATGGGTGAAAGCTTGCAACCTGCCATCGGAAGGAAGTATTTGCTAGGGCTGGCTGAGGCTTTCAGTAGCAGCAGCTGTTTTTTCTTAAATCCTCATTTTCTTATATATCTGGAGAAAACAAATTTCAGTCTATACGTATTTTAAAGTATAGATCAATAACAAGCCAAAAAAAGAAGAAGAGGAAAATATGGGATATTTGATTTTACTATAACTCATGTCTTTTCCTTTTCCTTTTTCCCTTTCCAGTCTGCCAACTGGAATCTCCAATCTGGAGCTGGCAGATGAATTTTTCCTCACCCCATTATGTGAATCAATGATCACGTAGGGGATGACTTGAATCCTATGATAATACTGTGGCTTATTCAGACCACCACTCAGTAAAACCGACTGCACAAAGACATGTCTCTTTGTTATGATTGAACAGTTTATCTTTTCCCAAATGAGCCTTTGTCTCCACCAGTTTTCCACTCATCTGAAAGACAACATCCCCATACTGTGTCCCGAATAATGTAAAATAATTTAAGAACGAAAATGCTTTAGGTGACCAACATTATACAAATATGAAATCACCCAGATGGTGGCAGAATAAATATTATGTCTAGAAAGACATTTATAGCAAGTGTATAAGGAAGGGACTTCATTTTATAAAAGTGCTGGGAAAGGGGTCCAATTTTGAAAACGGGTAGTGTTCAAGTGGCCAGGGAGATCAACACAAATAACAAAAAATCCACTAAGAAATGAATCCTTGTCCCAACGGTCCATAGAATACTTGGCCTCAGAGTTCATAGGAATTGATAAGAATTTGAATTGTTCAGCCAGGGCTGATGCCCGCTCTAGCAGAAGCTGCCTGTCAATGGCAGGATGTGCCTTCTCCTTGGCCAACCTTGTGGCCATGCTAAAGTCCAGACAGGTATTTTGAATGGCCTCTATTTCCCTAATTAGCCAGGGCCTGGCTATCGCAAAACCAGATGTTATAAAAACAGCATAGGGAGCAAGAAAATGATTTAGTCACTTTCCGGGTAACTAGTATGTGAAGCATAGTGCTAGGCTGACCCTCCACCAGCAATGCAAAGTTCCAAACTCACAGGTGCAGCCTCCGTGGACCCCTGGGAGGTCTAGAAACAAACCCCATAGGCTCTGGAAACTTAAATTGTACATGATACACTGTGTACATGTGCATTTTCCCCCCTTGGGAAAAGTGTTCCAGAAATCTGCAATGGATTCCCTTCTCCCATTCGCAATGTGGTTGATGGTATGTTTGGTAGATTTCTTCTTGGGTTCTAAAATAAAATAACTAAAGCTGTATTCACTGATGGACTGCTTCCTTTTGGCTAATTAAATGCTACAACAGGGATGGGGCACTTTCAGACGTCACTGCTACAATTTCTTTAATGTCTCTCATCTGAAGCCATGATCCATTTTTTTTCCAGTACTGGGCATCGAACTCAGGACCCTGTGCTTTTGGGGCAAACATGGCAACACTGAGCTAAATTCCTGGCCCAGTGATCCATTTTCTTATAATTTTAAACATCAGTGGTACCTGCATTAATTGTAAGTGTAAAGTGATGTACACTGCTGAGGTGATTACTCTCACTGGAGAGACTTCCTTTTGACCCTGCACTTGGATTTCCTGGAAGTGACTCGATAGTCCCAGGCCGTGGGGATAAAATGTGCATTGCTGGGAATGGCCACAACTGGCTGCTCTCTGATCTCCGAGGTTGGGAGGGCTTCCCAGAGCCCCTACTCTCCTCTCCTGGGAGCTGGGAGCCACTATCTCTTCCTCCTTTGTAAAGGCAAAGTCAGTTTACATGGAGATACTGAATCAAAGGAAGAAACATTCCAAGGGTGAGATACACCCGGCAGGAGATTTAAACTGCCAGGGAGGAAAAGGAGGGGATGGAAGGGAGGAAGGTGCATGCCACTGAGGCCTTCACCAACATCTTTAGGGGCCAGGTAGTCAGGAGAGCCCTAAAAGCCAGACAGGCAGGTTTTCCCAGTTTCCGGCTTAACCTAGGTTAGGAGCTGAGATCCTGGACATCAGCCAGCAAGCAGACAGATCAGTTTTGTAGAACAGAGAAAAACCCTTCCATGGGCAAACTCTGGCACTTTCTACAAGGTTTAT
Organism: Heterocephalus glaber; assembly: GCF_000247695.1. The sequence continues at coordinate 23,002,127 of NW_004624745.1, forward strand.
GATCCCCACAGTGTGGCACCTGGTGAAGAGAAAAAAGGAAAGGGGGAAATGCCTACTTTTTATTCTCTCCTAAGCACTGGCCCCTTTGAGAGTGCATTAGACCAGTCCAATGACCGCTTTTGAGAGAATTCAAAAGTGGCATTGAAATGTGTGGCTGAGCCAAAGGCCAGACCACTGCATGGTAGGTCAATCAGTGCTAAAGGTGTATTTTCAAACACAGAAACTGAAATAGCAGGTAGCATTACGATCGTTTAATAATGAAACTTTGGAAGAATAAGATTCTGTGAAGAAAATTAAGACCAGTTGTCCTGATTTCAGTACATGTGCTGCTGAAGCAAGCATGAGACTAATTTTCAAAATTAGTGAGAATCATCTGCTCTCTTCTCAATGGGAAGCAAATTGTAGATTAAAAAAACAAAAAAGACGAAGAAAGAAAAAGTCCGGCAGGCTTTGATGTTGACACTTATACTTGAAAGAGAAAAATCAAACTACTTTGCAACTATGGAGTGAAATCATGAGACAATGAAGTTGAGCCTCTGACAACTCATTTCTGCCTTGCAGCACTGACAGAAAAAAACAAAGCACCTCAAGACCGATATTACACACGGTAATCATAATTGGGTCAAATATTCAATTAGGGTTCCTGTATTTTTGATTACTTATTATCACTCACAGGAAGGAGAGCCCTTTCAAAACAAATACTGTCCATTTATGGCATTTAATTAATTTTTTCATTCCAAAGTATGAGAAGACAACCCAGCCTCGGTTGCAGCTATTTTACTTTTGGGGCTTATGGAAACTCAAGGGCACACTGGCACAAATCAGGAAGCCAAATGCAAACAATCCACACCTTGGGGAAACAGTTCACTTTTACCCAAGTAAACACAAGCACCTATTAGTCACACACTCAAAACAGAGATGGCCAATGACGGATGAGAGAGCGGCCCTCCCCACCAGAAAAATAAGCACGCTGCTTTCAAAATCTCTTGCTTTATTATCCTTGACTTACTGAGCATTGCCAAAAAGCAGCTACTGAGCTTCTAATGGGAAAATGTCGCTGGATGGGCCACTATATAACTTTCAAAACTTTTATAACCAAAACCTGACACATAGAGCTGCATAGATGCGCATTATGAAAATCGTATTCTCTCTGGACTAGCACCCACATGACACCTAGCTATCAGTTGCAAAAGTAGAAATCTAAGAACTGAGTTATGATCGCTAGCTAGGCAGGTGGGCATGGCCCTGGCTGTGGTTCCTTTATTTTTTACTGGCTTCTCATCTGCTTTGCCAGCTACTCATCAGAAGCCTTCAAAATGTTTTCTAAACACATATCTCTGAATCATAATGCAAATTCCATTTACTGAAAGGCAGGGACTTTTAATATAACAAGTGAACCCATTTAATGACTTATGCTTTTATATCTTATGGCATCCCTCATACTTTTAATAAGTGGATATAATTTTCTTCACATTACCCTATGATTAAGATAATACTATGAACATATATTTTCAATCATTTTATAAGTTTTGCTCACTTTCTCCAGCTAGAATCCTATTATGAAAATGCTCCAGACAGCAAGGATAGCAAAAGACAACAGCCCAAATAATCAGCACACATTTACTCCTTTCTCTCTTACACTGATGAAATTCTCAAAAGAACACCGATTTTCTAATAAAGAGTAATGATTCCTTCTATTTTTAATTGTGCTTTGGCTGGTATTTCCACATTGTCTAACAGACTGAGATATTACTATTATTTAGTTACTTATCATGTCTTTTTTATTTAACTGGAAATAACTTTTATTCCTATACTTATTTTATATTACAAAAATGAGATTTCCAGAGCAAAATATCCTACCTTTCTCAATTAAACTTCCAGTACTTTTTGCTGTTGATAAAATACGACATAGGTTCTTACAATACAGAGAAAATACAATGCTTGAAAATAATCAGAAACTAGAGAAGATTATAACGAGCCAAGATTTCTCTTTCAGCTCAAATACCTTGATAATGGGTTAAAGATGAAAATTAAACTGAACTAATGCAATAATTTCTTTGGAAAATCTGGTCTTCCACATTATTGGTACCTAAAATGTTAAGGGCCCAATCTTTCCCCCAAAGCATAATAAGGCACTCAAAAGAAATCTAACAGAAAAGTCATATTCCCTTCTTATTTGACCCAGAAAGGTCCACTTGCACGAAACTTTGTTTCCACATCAGACACTAAGGGTCTCTTAAAAATTATTTGAAGTAATCATTTGGAACCCTGATACTTGTAACAGATAGTACATGAATCACAAGTTAAAAGCTTTTATTAAATAGATTTTCTGTTATGAAATAGTTTCCCCACTCTATAATCTTAGTGTTCATGATAGGTAAATTTCATATTTTCACATTTTAGTAAAAGTATGAGGCATTTTGTTGAAATTCACCATTCGTGTTTTACATGTTCTAAATCAGTCTTAAACCATTCAGTAATTGAAACCAATACTGTAAAGTTAGATTCTGTTAACAATATTAAATTTTAAATAAATATTTTTTAATAGCTTGACATAGCAAAAACAGTAAGAAAGACCATCACAGAAAACGCTAGAAGTTTTGAAATCTGGGTTTGTGGCCATAAATACTTTATGTTTTAAATTCAGTTTTCACAGATACATACCTCTCCCACTCCGACCGACAAACCTGAGGTCATTGAATCTTGCAACTTGGTTCTTCATAGCTGCAGTAGCATTTCTGAGCTCAGCTGAGTAGTTTTCATCGTTGCCAGCCATCACCGTGACCAGAGTACCATCTGGAACTTCCCCCAGAGCCACCACCTACACAGGAGTCAGGGACAAATGCAGACATCAGGAGCGTTATCCATACACTTTTATGTCATTTGTGTAGCCAGTGTTCTAAAATTAAATGCATATTAAATGATACTCTCTCAGTTTGCAGAGGAATAGCAACTGTAACCTTGTCACATAACATAAAAGTTTGTTACTGAAAACATTTTTTTGAAAATTCCATTATGCATAACTTAATATAAATTTTCAAATAAGGAAACACTAAATTTACCTAATAAAGCCACACAGAGTCATACAACACAGTTTGAACCCAGACTAACAAGAACAAGGACTTGGAGAAGCTATGGCGTCTCACGAATACAATTGTCTCTTAATTCCTCTTATTTGAGAAACAGAATGTCATCTGTTTTTAACTTTATAACCTGACCCATCTTTCATTTCCTCAAACTGCCACTGGCAGGCCTAATGGAACCTAGATTCAGTTTTAAGTATTTAAACTTAAGATTAAATTCAATCTTTGGTATGATTCTCAAATGACGTAAACTGTTGCTTGTCAGTTCATTTCTGGTATTCCTATGTGTTTCTATTATTATACTGAGTGTCCTTAGCAGTGAATTCTGGCATGCAAGAAGGTAAAATCAGAAATGTACCCATTGGTCGCTGCTAATTACAAAAGTGACAGACCTCAGAGAGAAGGGACTCTCACTTTAATCACCCTCCTCAAATCAAGGGAGGTACATTTTTATATTTCTAAAGATGTGTTATTTATATCCTGATAGATGACTGAGGTGTTCTCCAAACCCAGCTAATCTTGATGAGGAATTCCTTTAATATAATTGAAAAGGTATGGCTTACCGTCGAGGCTATTGAAGAAAACCAGCCGATAACTATTTTTGATACTCAGGGAATAAAAAAGTAGTAATTTCAAGCTAAAATGTTCTGAAGAGCACAGCCTGAAGATGCTTCGTGCAACAGTATCTATTTCTTGGCCATTCCATCTGACCCTTCCAGAAAATGTTTCCTTGGTCTAGGCATTTATTATTGGCTACTATTTTCTTTGTTTGAGATTTTCATAGTGGTTGTAAATTTTCAGATCAAAATGCCCCGAATTGTATTTGTTCTTATCATTTCTGATACTCCGTATGGTACTTTCATGGTCAATAGAGAAATTTGTATTATTCATACCCATTGTACAATCATTTTTTGATGGCTGCTTTTGAATTGGTAATAGTAAAGCATTCCTTAATCTGTTATTATTCCTTCCCGTTTTCTGCCTCCCAATATTTACTAGTACGTAATGGCTACATCAATTTTTGTTGGGACTATTTTCAGTCCTTTTTTTCTGTATGTTAATAAGGCTGCCACAGATTCGCTTACCTGATATCAAAGTCATGTTGCTCAACATTCCCATCTTCACTGTGTGCTTAGTCATGACCCCTGCCTTCCCCGTGTCCTTCAGATGACTCTGTACTGTTTTTATTCACTGTGGCTGCTTTAGCGCCTTGGTTCGAAGGAACACAACAGAAAATGAACCCAGTCGCTGTGGACCCTAAGACCTCACCGGCATAATCTGCGCTCATGGTCCTAGTAAGATTTTACTCATCTATTTCATCCAACTTGCACTGAGGAGCAAGGTCAGGGCCGTGTATCTCTGTTTTTACTCTTTTTGTTTCAATTTTTGGACATGTTTTCGAAAAAGGAGACTTTAAAACACTGCTATTTATTCTCTAAAATTAATCTCTAATTAGGTATTTATCTTCCATTATAAGTGTGTTTGTTGCCATTTAATTAAGAGCAATGATATAACAATTCTCTTCTGTTTTGAAAGACAATATTGAAATAAATCTCCTTGATCACTTGATTATTACCTTTTCCTTCTATTCTTACAAAATGTGTTTGCTTTATCCTGCTTTTTTTAGTCTCTTAAATTTTTTTCCATTTTTTTTTCAGAGTTTTCACTTCCCTCTGTGAAATTAGCTCACAGTGTTGAAATGTCTTCCTTGAACACATATTTTTACTTCCTCATCTTCATCTCCCTGTGGTGGCCCTGGCTTTTCTATTTTAATTCAATATTCAGTAAGTGTACAGGGTGCTGGATCAACCACATGGCTTTCAAACTGAATAACTCATCGTTGGGGCTGAATCTGGAAAGAGGTTAAAATAAATAAATCTTGTTTTATAACCACCCAATGCCCTCTGAATCACTGTGCTCCAACTGCTGTTTCTCCTAGTGCTCTACCTTTGAGTCTAATATTGTTCTCCTTAGCAATCTGGCAAACCCTTCAGACTTTTGCCAAACAGAAACAAATAAAGCATAAAATTATCATGGAGGCCAAACAAGAAAAAAATTGTTGGTGTTGAGATTTAAGAATAAAAAATTAGGAGTTTAACTATTACTCCACCCTTTTTAAAAATGTAGCAGAAATCAAAGGTATTTGGGTGTTCAAATATGGCCATCAGGGGCTTTTATTTATCTGTAAAGGATTTTGGGGGGGAGGGGAAAAGTAGCAAAATCAAGCCCCAGAAAATTTCTTTAACAATATATATTATCCAATTAATAAGCATACTTAGGCTAGATTAAAACTTTTAAACTGATGTATCTGCCAATTTGATATGGATTTTGACATTGATAGGCAATATGGAGAGAATGAAAAAATGTCTACCTTCACACAGAGAAAAGCAACTGGAATGAAAGCTATAAACAATAGGTAAAGAAACACAAACATTTACATTTTAACACAGACCAAACAGACAAGAAGGGACTTGCTGGCCAAAGATATCTCATATTTTTACTTCTCTGTTTTTAAAGTATCAGGAAGTTGGGCAGAGTATCAACTCTCCTCTATACTCTGTAGTTCTCCAGGTACTGTTCTTGGCTAGCCTGTTTGCAATTCAAACAGGCATTTCCAACCAATCCTAATTAGGTTGAAATTACAGTTACAATTCATTTACTTTGAATCTCTTAATCTTCGAATGTTTCAAAGAAGGCTGTGGAGTGGAACACAGAATTCAGCCAAGATGACATTTAATGCATAGCTGGGGACCATGATCTAGCCGCCAGAAACATTACTTATTTCTTTTTTTTTAATTTTTATGAAAAGCATATTACAATCAGCATCCAAGGTCTCTGAACTTCTTTGCTGAAGGCATGTTTATGTCTTTGGACTCTGGTGTACCAGGGCCTAAACAAACTGTAATATTATAGTATACAGAACCCCTTCTAAGTCATCCAAACAGCTTTGTAGGCTGCTTCTGTAAATACTGGGTAGCACATAGCAAGCTTAGGATTTTTCTCAGTAGAAAAATATATACCTCTCCTGTGCTAAAATAAAGGTCTTTCTATGAGAGGGAAGGAGATGAATAACAGGATGGGGTCCAAGATGAACAATTATGATCGTTTTAATCTATTTTAAAGAAAATTCGTAATTTTGAATGTCTCCTTAGTTCTGAAGAATAAAGCACAAGATTTACACAAAGAATTGCAGAGGACTTCTAAAGAGTTGCTTACATGCTCTTTTCATCAACATCATCAGACTTTATAATTGTTTCACATTTTCTCTTCTTTATCATGAGGAATATAATTCTTTAAGGATTAAATTCCTAAGGAGACTGTCTGAGTCTTGCTTAACATCTAAATTTTAAAGAAATAATTTTTGCAGAAACTGCTTGGGTGGTGTTAGGGGATAGTTAATGACAGAGTGCAGCCCGAGGCCCACAGTAAATGAAGCCAGGATATAGGCAGATTCTGAAGTTTAGTTGGCTTTCATCTCCCATCTTTACACTGATTCTCACACTAAAAATTCTGGCTACTTTTTCAGCCATGCAGTGAGCAAATCTCTTTGAAAAGGGGGCCTCTCTTCTCTGGGGTGGTGAGGGATAGTAGTCAAGTGGTCTGATTTCTCTGCTATCTTTTTCTTTCCCCAAAATGTTCTCAAGAGACACACTTGAACTTTCTGCAAAAGATCTACATCTTGACATCTAATAGCTAATAGCTATCATTCAGTAAAACAAATTCAGATTTTTGTTACAGTAAATTGTCCAAAGTCATTGTTAAAAGGAAACCTCTATGGTTATTATGATTTCTGATAAAAAGAATTCCCTGGTGGCTCCTAAAAGCAATCTGTATAGTTTTTCAACCCTTTAGAAGAAAATAATATTTTCATAGAGTAGCTCAAGATTTTGCATGGCTCCATTTCCTGAAGACTTTTCATTAATCATTTAGTGTCTCGATGTATTGGGGAGTGGGTTCCCTGGCAGGACAGAGCTCAAAAGAGATCCTGGTTTCCCCCCAAAGGAAGCCACAAATCCCTTAGCATGACTAGGGTATAGGGCAGCCTGGCTTAAAAGGCCCTCGGGTTGATTATCAGCCTGTCTACTCCACGCTCTAATCTGACAGTGACCCCAGGACCCAGCCCCAGTCCCCTCTCAGTTACAGAGAGGGGAGGAGATCCACCAGCTGAGTCTGTTTACATAAATGATTAGAATCATTTAAAATCCAAAAGGACTCCCAAACCCAGATCTAAATAAATGCAAGAGAGGAAGGAGAGTCAAGTGGCTGCTCTTTACCCTCATTTCCACCGCCCTTAAAAAAAATTCTATCAGACAGCTGAGTGAAAAGGAAGAACTTGTATAGAAGGCCAATCGCAAATTGGGTTTCAGTTATTTTACAAATCACCATTTAAGTTTGGAAAGTGATAAAGCTTAAAAAACTCCGACAGCACCTTTTTTTCACTGTAGTTAGATCAAGATCTGGCTAAGGCCTATAAAAAGCTTTATTAAATTAATTTCCCTTTAAAGGGGACAATTATTTAACTTTTTTTAAAAGAGTAACTTATCTTTACAATTTACATCCCTAACCTTCATTAGCCTTTTAAATGAACAGGAAATGACCACACTGATTGTACTAAAAAGCTACACTTAGAAAAAAAAAACCCCACCAAAGACAGAACAGAATCCCCACCGCAGAAATTAAATTCCTACTACTGTTTGTTGCCAGGCTAGTGGGGTGGTTGTTTAAAAGCGCTGGAGGTTGTTTATATATCCCTCTTGAAGGCCAAGGTTTTTAAAGTCAGCTCAAAGCTAGGGCAAGATCCGGGGTGAAAAGCGACCGCAGACCCAGGCTGCTCGCCGAAGTGGCCGGGTCCACGCAGCCCCCTCGTCTAGCAGCACAGCTGGATGTTTGGACCTCCTGGCTCTCAGAAGACACCTTGTCACGTTTCGCTGCCCGGGGCTTAATCTAGGTGAGCCAGCGATAGCGTCCAGGAGGATTACAGAAAAAGAAACAGGGTTTATTCCTTGTGGCTTCTGGCAGTAGCAAGCTAGAGGCTCGCAAAACTCAGAAAACTTTTGCAAACTTAACTACGTCCGCCTCGGTGGACTTTGGACATGCTAATTTCTACGGGGCGGTTAAGAAAGGGGGGGAAATCCCTGACAATTCCCAATGTTGTTTTATTTATTTATTTATTTTTACTGACCGGAAAGTATGAAAGTATCCGTGTTTTATTTCCTGATGTCTTCATCTGAGAGAGAAAAATTGGTTTAAGTGTTAATCCAGAACTGCTGGAGAGCCGTGGGGAAGCAGAAGGATTTTTTCCTGCTAGATAGAACTTTGCCTACTTTGTATCAAAGGTAAGGATGGGTACTGACACTTTGTATCAAAGGCAAAAGAGGGTACGGGTGGCCCTGTGTGGGTATCTTGGGGGAATCCTGATTAGCCCCGAGTGGATGCTGCATGCAGGCTGAAGCTGGTCCGGCCCGAGGGTCGCCACGGCAACGCAGCATCCACGAATCCCAAGCACAGGAGACGGACCAGGGGCGATGAGAAGGCAGCGCCAGCCCAGTCAGCCCGGCCACTGTCCTCCCGAATCACCCCGGGCATCCGCGGGCTTCTGCCGGTCCTCCCACCACCCACCCGCTCTCAGCCCAGTACCTTGAAAGCGATGGGCAGGGTCTTGTTGCAGCGCCAGTGCGTGGGGAGCACAGAGCAGAGGAAGTTGGGGCTGTCGGTGCGCACCAGCTCGCCGGGGTGGTCGGCCAGCACCTCCACCATGCTGCGGTCGCCGCTTCTCAGCTTCCCGGCCAGGGCGGCGCCGGCGTCCGGGGCGCCCAGCGGCACCGCCTCGCTCATCTTGCCCGGGCTCAGCGCGGTGGAAGGCGGCGTGAAGCGGCGGCTCGTGCTGGCATCTACGGGGATACGCATCACAACAAGCCGATTGAGTGAGGACCCTGCAAACAGCTCCTACCAGATGGCGAGAGGGGTGCGGATCTTCAGGTAGCAGCTCCCGGGAGACCAACATACAAGTTCAAGGGGCTTTATTACAGCGGGAGGCCTGCAGGAGGGCGGGGGACCAAGTTGCTAACAGTCCAGGACGGGGAAGTTCTACTTAGGCCGATAGGCTTCAGACTTAGTCAGGGCTCCTACCAACAACCGCTTAGTGCCTTAAAAAGCGGGCGACCAGAATCCAAAGTTAAACGCCAAAAGGCGATTGCTTTCTTGAGTCTTGCTTTGGGGGTTTAAGTTCAGTCTTTGGCTATGACAAAAGTTCCCGGAGGCAAAATTTCCGTAGACTTCCTACAATATTTATGCAGAGAGCAAAACAACCAGCAAATACATGATTTGGAAGTTCCAGTAGTTAACCGCCTGTCAGTTACTATTATTGTTGCAGGTGAGTTTTGTCTAAAGTCCCAACAGAATGCAAAACTCGGGAGTGTCTTCCACACAGGGCGCCCCTTTTATCATGAAAAACTGGCTTCGGTTCTCAAAGGCAAGAGCTGCGACTTCCAAGGGTTGTGCTACTAATGTATGTGCACGTATATATAAATATATACATACACTCTACTTCATAAAATATTTACAATACAATCTGCAGAGAATTTAAACACAACAGAAATCCATTAATGTTCGTTGCGGATTTTTTTTTTTTTAAATAGCCTTGAAAATCAGCTTCAGTAGTTGGAAGAGGGCTGGGCTAGAATTACTTGTCATGTTCTCTTAGTAAATTCTGGCAAAACGCTCAGTGCAAAAGAAACTCAGCTTTTCAAAGATCTCTAGCTAGTCTTTAAAAATAAAAAGTCCAAATCGATGATACTAAGGTACAGGTCTCCACATCTGAGAACTCTGTTTGGGGATGTTGGTTAAATTTGCGGCTGCTCCTGTGGTTTGTGGGAGTTGAGCTGTCGCGAGTCACACACACACACACACACACACGCAGACACGCACTCTTCCGAATCTAGGCACTGTCTACGGCTCAGTGAGTCAGTCCCGACTTGGGCAGTAGCGAGATCTTCTCCCACGTCGCCCGGCTCCGGCGATCTAGCTGCTCGGCCGCACCAGTCCGCAGGAGCACCGCGTCACCACAGCAGGTGGAGCGGCCCCGGAGAGGAGGCGCAGGTCCACACCGACCCCGGGGCTCGAGTTACATGCGCGCGCGCGCACTCCCCACGCGCACGCAACTCCACGGCTCGCCTCGAAACAGAGCGCCCTTTCTCTCGCAGTTGTCAAAAGAAAAAAAAAATCAGGAAAAAAGTTCACAGCCAGGAAAGAAGTTGAAACATCCAGCCAAGAAGCTAGTTCATTCAAAAGTAAGAAAGAAAAAAAAATAAAAAGAAAGATCCAACGCAGGTCATGGAGGAGCAGCAAAGGTTGCCTTTCTGGTGGCGTCCCCAGGAGCCCGGGTTAGAGGTGCCTGCCGGCGCAGGGCTGGGCAGCGTGGTGCCCTGGCTGGGTCCGGCCGCGGGGCGCCCGTCCCGCCCGCGCCCGCTGGCTCTATGAATGAGAGTGCCTGGAAATGAACGTGCTTTTACTGTAAACCCGGCCCCAGGAATTCCATTCCCTCAGCTCGTTTGCATAGGGGCGGCCGGCGGCCAATCACAGGCTTTTCCGGTATCAACCAGGGCGCGGTTCGCTGCCGCCAGCTCCTGGAATTGGCCCGCGCGCCCCCGCCGCCGCACGCTACTGTACGCAGCCGGGGCGAGGAGACCTCGGCGGCCGCGGCCACCCTGCGCTCCCCGCGCTTCCCGCGCTACCGCACGGCCACGCGTACACACGCACAAGCTCACACGCCTGCCCGAGCCCGCCTGGGTGCGGACCCCGGCCCGGCAGCAACGCGCGCGGCCTATCCTAGGGGTTGCGGTGCGCAGCGGCGCCCCAGGCGGCCACGGTCCGGGGCCCCAGAGGAGGCAGAGGAGGAGGCCAGGCCCGGCCGGCCTGGGGAGGACCCAGCCGGAGAGCTGCGCTCGGGCCTGGCGATCAGCTGGAGGGAGGTGCCCCGGGCGTCCTGGAGACGCGTCTGCCGCCGCGAGGGTTCCCGGGACGCGGCCCGGAGTCTCGGACCATCCGGGGCCCCGCGCGCCGCCCACGGCCGAGCGATCGCTTCCCGGCAGGGTGGGATTCGGGCCGCCAGGAGGCCGGAGGGCCGCAGCCTGGCGGGAGAGCGTCTCCGGGCGCCCCCAGGGCCTGGTCGGCCGCTGCAGCGGAGTGGCGCTGATTCATTGAATAAGAGGAGAAGGTGCTCCCCAACTTGATTTGGTCGTGTTTTGGGCATTCCCTCGGTCTGTTTTTTTCTATCAGTGTTTTTCGCCGCGTCGGGGCTGTGACTCGATTTCGACGCGCGCTTAGCGCCCTGCACAGGGGCTTCCTAGTAAGAGAAGGCTCCAAAGAGCCGGAGGCTGGGAAGAAAGTGGAAATGAAAGCAACCGCTAGGCTCGCGCCCTACCCAGAGAAAGCCCGCCGCGGGGCCAGCGCGGACCCGGAGCCAGGCGCCCTGGTCACCCGAGCCCCGCGCCCACCCACGAGCTCCACGGAGACCCCGCTTCCCTCTCGAGCGGCCCGGGCGCTGCACCCACCCTGGCTCTGCGCCGGGCGGGGAGCGTCCCTTGTACGGGAGCCGCGGCGCTATGAGCGTCGCCAGGCCCGGCCCGCGGCCCACCGCGCCCCCCATCCAGCCAGGCCCTTCATCCCCCGGGGCCTCGCACCCCCTCCGATATGACCGAGCACCCCAACTTAAGGAATTCTTCCCCGCGCGCCTCTTCCCTCCCAAGGCGGACGCGCAGCTGCCGCGGTGCTGAAGCCTCGTGGAAGGGGGACCCTGGCGGGCCGGGCGTCGGGCCTCTTCCCCGCCCCAGGTCCCGGGAGTCAGGCGCCCTGCTCAGGGCGGTGGGGAGGCCTTCGCGGGAGCCGCAGGCTCGGGGTGGACGCCAGGGGGCAGCAGCGGCCCTCGTCCGACGTCCCCGGGCCCCCTACGCGCCCGGAACAACCCGTCCATGCGGGGCTGTGCGTCCCGCCTCGAGGCCCTCGGGACGCTCCTGTAAGAACTTGACTTTGGGGAGAAATGGCAGGGGACGGCCACGGCGTCTGGGAACCGTTGGGCCCGGAGCCCGTTGTCTACGTCCGCCTGAGTCAGGGTCTTCGCCCGAATTCCCTCTCCCTGGCCGTGGGCCCGTCCAGCGCTGTGGGTGCTCCAGGTGCCCTGCGCCCCGCAAAGGCGCATCCGCCGCGTGCCCACGGCCTCTGCTCCCTGCAGTCTCCCGCGCTTCTCCCCGAGGGGGCGCGCACCTTCTCTCCTGTGGCGCTGGAAAGCCTGCGACACTGCCCACCGAACTGCATTTTTCTTCTTGTATTGGATCTGGGGTCTCTGTGCTTTTCTTTTAAAAATAATTTTCGAAGAAGCTCAGTTTCAGGTGTGAAACTCCCGAGCGTCCCCTTTCTAACACTCCACTCTGACGAGTGATGCCGCAGGTCGCATTGTCATTGCCAAAGCGCCGGGTTCCTGCCACGGGCAGCCGCTCCCCTGCGTCGGGGCTTGGACGCCACCCGCTCCGGTGGCGGCTTCGGGAGCCAGTGGACCCTTTCCTCGTGGAGTCAGATGCGCTCCCTAAAAGCCGACCAAGGGCTGTTGGGGCCGCCGCCAAGCGCACCCTTGGGTTCTCAGGGGACAGGGATGGAGCATGATAAGGTAGCAAGGATCAAAGTGAGCTCTGACTGGGGGAAGGAGCTGGCTCGGGTCGTTTGCCCGTCGGAAAAGTCTAAGAAGGCCGCTCGGGGGCTTGGGTCATTTGCCTAAAACCCTAAGCCCCTCGGAGGGCTGCGGGCCGCAACCTCTGCGTAAGAGGCCAAGTCCCAAGAAAGGAAAGTTACAGCTAAGGCAACACGCGCTCACCGAGTTTAGTTTTCAAGGACAGCACCGTGGGCGCTGCTTAGCTGAATTTCAGCTGTCAGATTCCGAGTTCGAAGCCCGACGACCACAGTAGCAATAAAATCATCTAGATCGGCCGAGCGTGTGCGCTTCCCCGGAACCTGCGCGGGCTGAGAGAGCGCGCGCGGCGCGGTGCACAGTGGAAAACCCGAAAGAGACGAACTACTGCGCGCCCCTTACTGAGGAGCTAAAATAAATGGGTTGCGGGCGGCTCGGGGCTCGACCGAGGGCTACCTGGAATGCCTTCGTCAAAGCGGGTTTTGCGGAGTTTCTGAAGTCCTCTAACCCCGCATAGGAAAGGAGGGAGTCCTTCCCACCCACCGCGCTCATCTCAGCGACAATATAGAATTTCCCTGCCTTTGCCTGGGAGAGAAAGGGAACGCTTCCACCTTCACTCCCGGCGTCACCCTGAATCATACTAAAATTTACATTGTACAAAATCAAAAACGCGACACAGCTAGGTTGAGAGGATGGTTTTTGACAGATTCTTCCAAATTTGCTCCAAGGGGAAATTTGAAAACGCACAGAACAGAAATGAGTTTCCAAGTGGAGTAAGTTTCCGCAGTGAGGTTAAAAACTAGTAGTTGGTTAGGCTAAAGGCAACAGTTTCTCTGTAGAACCATTAACAGCTCCTTGACTTTTTTTTCTTACAATTTGAAGTAATTAACTATAGGTGTCTCAGAAAATATCTAAATGTTTTGTATTTTCCCCTCTTAAAATTTGCTCCAAAATAAAATATGCTTAAAGGTGGAATTAGAATCTGAAAAATTCTCTTAAATCAAAATTACCCTTCCTTTGTGGGTAACGTGATATTTCCAAATTGGATGTCTAAAAATGGATTTCTAAAAGAATTCTTTCTGTTCAAGTTTTTTTTTTTTTTTTTTAAATAATGTATCTTATTATTGGTTCTGGACCAAATTACCACAGTTGGTACTCATGTTACAGGGACAGAGGAAAATTCTGATGAATGGTGACTACATGCACAAATAACCTGTTCCCTACACTGCTCGCTTTTGAACACTGGAATTCAATTAAACTGTTTTACTCTGAAGTGGCTTTGAGATTATTTCACTTTAGAAGTGTAATTATTAGGGGGATGGGATTTCTTGATTCATGCACTGCATCCTTCCTCTCTCTGAGTATTTCCTTGGGGGTGCTCTGGTTAATTTGTGATTATTTTCACTTAAACTTCATAAATCAATTGTGCACCTCACAAGTAGCAAACAATATTTTCAGGTTAATCTTTGTAAAATTTAGGGATGCTTAGTAAACATTTTACCCTAGTAAAAATTATGAATTACCACTGCAATAACAAAGGTAATAAACTGGATTATACCAGATAGAAGCCAAGCTTTATTTTTCAGAGTCATGTGGAGTCATTTAATAATAGCAGAAGGTACAAGTGGTAAACGCCATAGAACTGAAGGTATCATTTAATGTTTCATTGGACTATTTTATATGGTATGACATCTACAATAAGGAGAACTGCTTTTAAATATATTTGAATCAGCAAAAAAGCTTTAATTATGTGGTTAAGTTATATAAAGTGATGCATAGATATAAAATCATATACATGCATATATGAATGTGCATATTTTATAAAAATATAATTTGGAATCTAACATACCGTGAACATCTCTAGAAGAATTCATTTCATGTATGTATTCTGAAATAATAAAAAGTAGGAAAATAAAAATAATCCTATGAACATACTGGCAGCAAACACCAATTTTACTGATAGTTAACTTTCATTTTAATACAATAAACTCAAGTTTAAAAACTGAATTTCTACTGAATTCTCTTTTTCTTCTGCCAGCTCACTGCTTCTCATGTTTTTAGCACTGAAGATTTTTACATCATTGTACCAATAAATTCAGCATATTTAGAACAAAAATAAAACATTATCAAGTAAAAAATGAACTGTGACACAAGAATGTGACTTTATATGCCTTCCATCAATGTTTTCCCCTGCTGACTAATGTTGAATCTTTATTTATCATAGAAACACCCCCTTTAAGCTTTATATGTGATGTAATTGTGATTTATTTAATAAAAATTAAAATACATTTGGTGTATGGAGGAATAAATCAGAATTCAAGGTGAAATTAGAACCCTAATTTAAGTGCAAAGACATTTTAAAATCTGTAATACAGTAGAGGCTAAATGCAATAAGTAAAAATATGAATATTCTCTAAAGCAATGAAGATAAACAATTTGCAATACATTTTCTTAAAGAAACCGGCTGGTAGTTAAATATTATACTCATTTACTTCCAATGATAGAATGTTTTAGAAAATTTTTCCCTTGTTTGTTTTCCTTCCCTTTTCTAGGAAGGCAGGTTGTTTATACTGAAACCACTCAGTCTTGAAATAACAGATTATATCAATTATTATTGGAAACAATTGTCATATGGCAATTCGTAAATAGCACTTTCTGCATACTGTTGCATGTACAGCTACAGGTAAGCCAGTTAAGCAAAATTATATGGAGCTCTTCTCTTTCCCTTGGATATTTTCAGGTAATGCTGTGAATTTGAAATTACCCTATCAACCTTTCAATTGATAATGGCCAGCACTGAGTGAGGGACAAGCAGAAAATACTGTTTTTCAAAGCTATAGGATTTGAGCATTTCAGATACTACAAACCTAAGCTTTGAGCTCTACTCTACAATATTAGCATAATAGGGCTTTTTAAAAACATTAAAAATAAGAAAGGATGTAATCATTTCGGATTTCCAGACACTGTTTAAATAGGCAGGAGAACAAGATTTGTACCTCCTTAGTCTTATATTTTTGCCAGAGCAAAAACAGCAAATAAAATAATAAGGGCTTCTGAAGGACTGCCCTATAATGAAAGATTAAAGCATTTAAATATGTATAGTCTTGAAGGAACATCCTAAAAAAAATTAAAATGATCATGGTTTACAAGTAAATAAAATGACTCCATAAAGATTTTTTATAAAAAGAACAGGGCAGGGAAAGAATCATTTGTACTAATTATGAATGATAAGGTAAGAAATAACAAAGGTACCCTGAAGTCAGGTAAGCTCAGTTTCACAAGCATAGGGGTAAATGGTGGGGAATCCACAACTGTCAGATGGATCTGACAGCTGGATTTGTACTAAAGAGATCCAGCGGAATCAACCACCCTGGAAATTGTCCTGAAATGCTGAGAAGCCTTTCCACGTCTGAAGCTGAGAAACTCCAGTAGCAGAGTGAGAAAGCAAGGGTTCATGTTCACACCTAATATTTCAACAATTCTGCAAGAAAAGCCAAGTTTTTGTAAACCCCCCAAACAAAGGAAAAAGTGAATGGGTTTTGAAAGGTATGCATACTGTTGAGCACTTTGGGTCTTGTACAGCATTAGCCTCGAGGACACAGCAAAGCTGGCTAAACTCAGAAAGGGGGAGCCCCTGGGCAGTGAAGTGGCACCTGGAGGAATTTAAAGGGATTCATCCATAGAGCTGTGATGGTTAGACCTGAACTGGAAGGGAGGAGGCGCTGTCACGGTTACAACAGTGAAAGCCAAATCGGGCCAGTTCATCTACACGTTGTGGAACTTCCCTCACTTCCACTGAATGCAAGTATGTGCCAGACAGTGATTACAGACCTCGCCAGATGTCCTCTCTGCACCACCGCCACCACTCCCAATTCACAGATGCAGAAGTTTGGGAAGCTTGGCCCAGAACACTTCAGTTTCAACTTCTACACACACACGAGCACTCTCACTTGTATCCACAGAGAGGTCCATGCACATGGTGAACTGTGTTTCTTTTTGACCACAGCAATGTACTTTTATGGGTATCCTTCATAAAGGTGGGAAAAATTAACATCTCATCTTTCA
Organism: Heterocephalus glaber; assembly: GCF_000247695.1. Next base: position 23,018,954 of record NW_004624745.1, read on the forward strand.
TTTTTATCTTCTCCTATATCATGGTCTTCATGAAAAAAAAACTCTTTGAAATTCTTCATGAAGCAAATCTCAATTATTCAAGAGTCACATCCTGAAATCATTTCTGGCCATTCTGAGAACTTGAGGAGCATATCAAGGTCCATCTGGATGAGAAGTTTTAAACTTCATAATAAATATACAACAGCCTTCCAGTCTTTTCTTACCCCCATGCACTCCAAATGGCAAATATGAAGTATTTGATATTCTTCCCTTCAGCTTTCTCCTAATGGTTCCTATGTACCAAGCATGGCACTAGGCTCAGTGGTGACAAAGGACAAAGAGATGAGCCTAGACTCTAAAGAGGGGTCATAAGTGCCTGGTAGACACATATGCAAGTCCAGAGAACTGATGGGAAAGGACACAGGCAGAAGAGGGGCCAGTACTCCTAGTGGGTTCAGCAAAGACTGTGCTCCTATAGGGATGAGGTGTGGCTTGACACTTGGAATTTGAGTAGGATTTTATGTGGCTCAGAGGCTGGGGAAAGGAGTGAGGCAGAAGAGGGGGTTCGAAGAAGGCACCCTAGGCAGGAGGAGCATCATGCGCTTGTGAAACAGACCAGCATGTCAGCTCCATGATATTTGGAGCATAGGTTTGAGATCAGGCTGGAGGAGGCAGGGTGTGGCAGTTCATAAATGATACAGACATACAGATAGGTCATAGGTAGCTTACACAACCTGAAGAATTTAGAACTTCAACATGAAAAATCTTGGAGTTCAACTTTAACATGATCTGGAACAATGGGTTCTATCAAAGCCAAAGAAGCAGGAAAATAGCCCAATGAACACACATTATAGTAAAAGGAATCTGTCAAAGGTGAACAGGAAGATCAGAAGGGGGTAGAACTAAGGGGTAGGAATAGTAAGGCACCTGTCAGACAAGGACTTCTAAGGGTCTGAATTAAGGTGGAGGCAGAAGGTACAGAAAAGGGGGGCTGAGGTGAAGGGGAGTGTCCCCAATCTCTACCACTACCAGTAGCAATAGTGAAGTTCAAAGAGGATGAGTTTGGAGGTAGACATCAAGAGTTTGATGTGCAGAGCAGAACTAGAAGTGTTGCTGGTAGGAAAAACCATCAGAAATTCCAGGAGAGGCCTTGGGTGAAAATAGTGGGTTGTGCATTCTCAGAATGTCCACCATCCTTCAGACTGAACAAACAATGTGTCTGGTGAGAAAAAAACATTAATGGGGCTGGGATTAATGAACATTCCAAGGATGAGCCAAGGAACAGCAGGTGCTGAGCTAGGAAGGAAAAAGAGTACAGAAGGAGGCCTTGAACACCAAAGGAAGATGGCAGTTTGCCATTATGAGGAGTAGAGCCCTTGGGAGGTAATTAAGATGAGGCTGAAAGTGAGGTCCTCCAGATGGAATTAGAGACCTTCTCAGAGGCCAGATTTGAGATTCCCCCTTTCTCTCTTCCTCCCTGCCACATGAGGACACAGCATGAAGATACTCATCTGTAAGCCAGGAAAAGGGTCTCGCCAAGGCCCAGTCATGCTGGCTTCCGGCTCTGAGACTTGCCAGCCTCCAGCACTGTCAGAATGGAGCACGTGTCACGTAAGCCACCCACTGTATGGCATTTTGTGGCAGCAGCCCGAGCTGACTCAGAAAAGTAGGATGAGAGAAGTTACCTTATCAGTGTGTCTCCTATCAGGGTTCCCATTGAGGGCTTTATAAACTGTCCCATTTAACCCTCTAGCCAAAATCACTCCCCTCACTGCACAAACGAGGAAACTAAGATTCAATCACTAGCCTGTTTTGAACTCATGCAGTTGTCTCGAGAGTGCCCACTTGTGGGCACTAAGCTATGCCATCTTGCAAGATGCTCCATATCATTGCAATATCATTAGGAAAATTTCCGTAGTAAACATTGATGAGTTGCCTTTAAAGCAGGCGGACATTCTTTCTTCTTCTAGGGCAGCACCATCTAGTAGAAATATAATGTGCAAACATGATTTTAAATTTTCTATTAGCCATCATTTTCCTTTTTTTAAGTAAGAAAAGATGAATGAAATTAAACACACTAATGTTTTATTGAACCCAACTTCTTCTAAACATTGTCATTTGAGAATGACAATAAACGATAAATATAAAATTTACTCTAAAATATGTAAATTACTAATGAGATACTTTACATTTTTCTTCCTTTTCTTTTTTTTTGTACTTCATCTTTAAAACTCTGAGTGTTTTGCACACTTAGAACACATTTTGCTTTGGTTTAGCCACATGGCAGTGCTCAATAGTCACTTGTGGCCAGTGGCTACCCATACTGGTCAGAGTTCTATGGCAACCACTCAACATAATTCACCCCAAAGAGCAATTTTGCTGTTCTGTTAGTATTGCAGTGAGCCCTGGTTTTAACCTGCTACTTGTGAAGACTCTTAAAAGAGTTTGTCTTGCTTGACTCCTTTTCTTTCTGAGCTGTCCTGAAGCAGGTTTTTTTCCCTTCTTCTTTTTTTTTTTATTACAGCATCATTTGCTTGACTCAGAGGCAGGGAACACTCATACTCAGCAACAACAGCCCAGTTCCAAAGGCCAGCTAAGCACCATCAGCCCCACTAGTGTATCTTCAGCCAGGATGAGCCAGAGGAGTTATCTCACACATTGTCCATTTCCACGCGACACTCACTGGCCACTGACGGCTCAAACTAGAAAATGTTACAAAGAGGCATCTCTCATTCCTTTCTTTTCCTACAAAATCAATTTCCTATTAAATTAATCTGATGGATTCTTAAAGATGAGCAGTACAGACCAGAATTGCAGGTTCTACTTTTAATAGCCCATGATTTAAAAATTGCTAACTGATTCAATATATGCAGGTTTATTTTAAATTATAACATGTAGATTTTTCAAAAAGCCACTTGATGTGTCAGTTTCCTAGAGGTCTACCAGTTAAAATTCAGTGCTAGTTCAGTTCAGGGAGGCAGTTTGCTTTCTAAATTATGGAGTCCGTCTTCACTCTTTCCATTTCTCTGAAGAAAACACACAAGAGGGGAACATGGGACAGATCTGTAATAGAAACCACTGGGCCTCTCTCCTGGCATCAGATCTCAGAGGAGGCTGGGAACCTTTGCAAGGCCCAATCTCTATGTTGGACAAATGTACCTGCTTAAACACTGTAGTCCTAGAAGTTGAATACAGAGGTCAAAGGGCTGACTTGTGGATCCTAGAAAGGACTGGACCCTTCCTGATAGCTACAGAGAGAAGACAGAAGGCATGCGTAAAGTGAGACAAACAAGTCACTCTGTGTGAAGCCGTCTCCTCTTAGAATGATATCCTCCAGCTAAGCATTGTGGGAAAGTAAGCAAGTATCAGGGAGGACCTCAAAATTAGCTGTACTTGAGGGGCAGGGCGGTGAGTTTAGGAACTTTACAATGGCTTTGGGTTCCCTGTGTGAGGGGTGTTATATCACTAAAGATGCTGGGGGTGATAGAAACAGACTTTAAAATGGCTGATACTATTATACTCTGTTCTCTTTTAGGCATTTTAGTTAATACATTTAAAAGCCATTTCCAGCACAATGAATTAAAAACAAAATACAATTTTTTTCTGGGTTGTGTAAACAACAAATGAATGGATGTATGAATAAATAAAAAGCAGTCCTGGACCTCATCTCCCCCATGTCATTCAATTCTGTGTGTTTAAAATTCAGCTTTTCTCTGTCACTGAGAGAATTATGAAATAGGAAGGTAAAAATAATTCAGTCATTTTAACCAGCTTTTAAACTACTAGATGGAGAGGAGGGTTGGGGATTTCCAGAACCAATCCAGCTTAATAACCTGACCGTTTTGCAAAGAGTTCCTCTAATTTCACATCACTTTATCTACTATTTCAAGCAGGCCCAAGGAGCTATGGTTTAAAACATAAACAGCAAGGGCCAGGGATTCATCTCAGTGGTTCCGCCGCCTGCCTCACAAGCGCAAGGTCCCGAGTTTGATCCTCAGAACCAAAAAACCAAACCAAACCAAACCAAACAACAACAAAAAAACATAAACAGCAAATAACTTTGAGAGTTTGCTTCTTCTGGGAAATAATAGAAGTGTACCATTGCTATTCTGTGGTGTACGCGTGGACTGAGAATAGAGAATTGAATAGAATTGAAACATGTAGTTACTTAGTGTGATGTTTAATTTGTTATAATTATAAAATACTATAATCCAACCTTTTAACTAATTCTTTTTTTCTCTGTCAATATAATTAGTAAGATTTAACTATAAATTATATTACAAACTAATACAGAGGTACAATATATCATTTGGCATAAGCAGCTGTAAAGTTCATCATTATTGCCACTATTAGTCCCCAAATTAGTGCTTTCTGCATTGAAGCAAGTGTTTTTCTCATTATGAACCTACATACACATAGACAGTAGAGAAATTTCCCACACATATAAAATTCCTTCAAGAGAAACTTATAAGCTTGAGATAAATCTTTGGTGCCTAATCACCAGTTTCAGACACAGGAAACAATTCAAGAATCAAGAGTGAGAAATGTAGATAAACTGTGAGGTAGCTATATTAATCAATTAAATAATATATTGCAAGTATTTGCTTTAGAATTTTCTACAGGCACTCAGACAAGAAGGCAAATTTTTCATAATAATTTTGTTATTTTTGAGTTTAGGAAATAGACTTTTACATGAAATAATGAGTTAAAATTACTACTATGCTGCTTTCTTCTGGGATTGTGGAATTTTCATACTCCATGAAAGCTTCAAACTTTCTTGTTGTAGTAGGAAATAAAAAAAGCTGAAAAAGTCAGCAACCATGGAAATAATGATTCTACCCTTTAATTATATATTTACATTTTCAAAATATCATAAAACTGATAAGACCTGTATTGTTATGGTAACATATTTTCAGGTTATAAAAATAATGTTATATAATTGATGTTCAAGAAAAAAATCTCATTTTATGGCTAATGTACCATATACTAAAATGGGACTTTAGACATTTTCTGGACTTCTTATAAAATATAATACTCTATTTCTCAATCAAACAATGATTTCACCAGACTTAAACCTTCTTTATTATTGTTTCAAACTTGCTCAGAAAAATGCTGTCATTAAAATCTGAAGCAAATTTTGCTATCCTTTTACAATGTATAAATGGTATTAATCCTATAGAGCTCACCTCTTCTTGAAAAGTAGAGAGGAAGAGGAAGAATTGTTAGTGAAATTAACCAAAACTTCTGAGACTGTATAGCATCTGACTACTAATTTTCACCTTATACTTAGATGCAAAATGAAAGTAGGTCACAGAAGTCATCTTAAAATTATTGAAAATGATGAAACACAAAAGTAACACTTGAAAAATTTTCACACATATTTTTGCAGAGTAGGTAGGGTTTTAAAAATAGCAACAGCAAAGGAAAAGATGTTTGCCCACACATGACCACAAATGAACCCCCAAATGAACTCTGGTTTATTTCTAGTTGAACCACTGATTAAAGAGTACACTGATAGTTTGTGACTATACCATGCTCCCATTTTTGTTGTTGTTGTTCTCTAATTACCTTAACCTTTTAGGTGCAAATGAAGCTGTCCATTTTGAGGAGAAAGTCAAATATGTTATTGCTTAATATAATAACACTTTCAGCACCCTGAGGATTTAACCTGGGGCTGTCACACTGAGCTATTCCCACCTCCAGCGCTCTCTCTCTCTCTCTCTCTCCTTCTTTCTCTTGAGAAAAGGTTTTGCAAAGTCCCAAATTGCCGGTGTAGGACTTGAATTTGTGATCCGTCTGCTTCAGTCTCCCAGAGGGTTGGGATTACAGGCTGCACCACTACACATGACAATACAGCATTTTAGCTTTTCAGAGATGTCTAGAGCAAATATTCCTATAAATGTATATTTTTAAGAATTTAAAAAACCACTCAATTTTAAGTAACTGTAATTGTCAAGTCCTTGATTTAAGAAGCACTCCATTTTTTAAGAGAAAAATATTCTAGATCAAGTCTCTTTTGCTTTACACAGAAATTACAGTCCCTTAAAAAGGAAGTTTCCTGCTTAGCCAAGCTTATTTTTGAAGAAGTTGCCAAATAATGAAGTGAACTCTAAGAAGACAGAAGGAAACTTTATCAAGCATGTCAGTGAGGGGTCTACTTTTGGTTGACCAACACCCAGAACACTGGAGTCAAGCTTTCAAGTCCGGTTGGCTCCTGTCTTCGTGGAATGACAGACAAGTGGGATCCGGAAAATTGATGGTGAACTCACTACCAGAGACCTGAGCAGCCCTCTCCTCATGCATGCGTTGGCCCAGCGGTCATTATTTAACAGTGGCAAATCCAACGATGACAGGAAGTGAAGGGCACCATGTAGATTTTTCTCCCCCTTCTTAGCTCAGCTCACAAGAGAATTCATTTCTTTTCTTTTGCCTCAGGCATAGATAGGCTAGCAATTTCCATTTTGTTACTGACATGATTTCCCACCTGCCCCCAGTCTGGCCAATTAGAGTGGAAATGGATTAAAATTTCAGGTTAACCTTTTGTTAAAATTAGGAATAGGAAGAAAATAAAGTTACACATAAGATTTGTTTTTATTTTTGTATATGATTTTTTCCTGATCATGATAAAGCTGTTAATCATTCTCTTCCCCCCAAATTATTCCTTTAGTGAAGACATGAATCCCACTTGAGGTATGGCAGCAGAATAAAAAAGCCTCTTTCATCAGAATATTACTATGTTACTGGTCATTTTTATATTTAAGACTTCTAGAATACTTACACAACAAATTAGGAAGTTTGGGTACAAGCTAGGAAGTTAAGGTGATGTTAAAAGAGTAGGTTGACTTCCCATATTATAGAGGATGAAAATAGCAAAAAGTGGAAGATTTTTCTTGGTTTTCACTAAGCTAAAATATCTGAATCTTAAAAGAAAAAGCGTGTATAGATGTCTGGAAAATGCTGGGTCACACCTGAAGTTTATCAAGTAGTTTTTTTTTTCCTCTCAGAACCTAAAAATAAAAACTTCTACAGCAAAAATATCCTCCTATTGATCTTTCAAATGTTACAATGTTGAAGTCCAAAGTACATACACCTTAAATAACTCCCCACAGCAGACCGGGAAACAAGACCTTCTCCGCTGGCGGTCTGTTAATTCTGTTATGAGCAAAAGGGAAGGGATTTGGTGTAAATTCCCCTCTGGGGCAAGTTTGGATCTTTAAAAGTAACTAAAGTTCTTTTTCATGTTTTAAAAAGAAAGCCAATTATGTAAGTATATGCACTCTTGCAGTAGTAGGTCAAAGAAATAATTTTCATACATGGAATAGCCTAGATACAGAACACCAGACCACAGATGCACTGGATTTGAGTTATGCCGGGTTTTGGGGGTTTGTGAAGAGAAGAGACTAAGTCCCATCAAAGGGTCCTGGTTTTTGAAAACAAGGAAAGTTGGGGACTCTCAAGACCGAAGGTCTTATTTATGCTGACAGGGTTCTGATGACCGAGCAAATTTTAATGGACAAATAATAGTAATCTCTACCATTTTCTTTCTTTCTTTCTTTCTTTTTGGTACTGGGGATTGAACTCAGGACCTTGTGCTTGCGAGGCAGGTGCAGTGGCACTGAGCTAAATCCCTGGCCCTACCATTTTCTGAGCTACGATGAGCTCCAAGCCTGTGCCAAAGGCTTCCCTTGCATTATCTCATTTAATCCCACTGTTAATGCTATTCAGCTAGGGGATTTTATCACCTTAGGCTTACAGAGCTCAAACAACTGGCTCAAGGCCACATAAAGTGGAATGGTGAAAGTAATCCTTTGACCCTGCTGTACAGAGCAGACAGTCTTTGAATTGTGTGCATATAAAAAAAATGTTCTTCACATTTCTCATGTAAGAAATTTCATAGACAGTGAATGACTGGTTTTGTTTCTGGCGGGCAGCCGCCTCTCCCTCCTCAACAAGGGGATTTGCAAACAGGTCCACTCTGAACGTGTGGTACAAGAAAAGTAGTTGCTTTGGAGACACGGAACCCAGATAGATGGATAAATATTTCAATGCCTTTTCCAGAATGGTACTTAAGGAGCAGAGTCCATCTCAATTTGGGTTTGAGCCCATGGCCTTATGGTTTAAATATAAAATGCATTAAAGCCGTTTATTTAGAGAGCCATATGCCATTTTTAGGGAGCAGCCCCATTTCTCCCTCTGACTTTAGCAGGAGGACAATGTAAATAGGTGTCTCAATGCTGTCATTAGTATTCATTATTTATTAGGATTTGATGGTACATTCTAAGCCAGCCAGGACAGTCACGTGACCCCTCGGGAAAGAACTCGACTCTGAGGATGGCACTTGCTGGTGTGCAGCCTGGATACCGTGGCCAGGGTGAGAAAACAAGTGTAGGAGAATCCCGCTCTGCTCAGGGGCTCTGAAGGTCAAGGATGCAGAAGCAGATCTGCACTTCCAATTCAGAAAAATCCAGAATGATGCTGCTGTGTGAAGTCTCTCAAAAGTCACTTCTAAAGCATAAGGTGTGACCCACTCTTTGACTAATGAATACAAAGAAAAGAAAAGAAACGAAAGAAGGAATAGAACCAAATAACTGGAAAAAAGAGTACTTTGTGCATAAAAAGGGCAAGCAGAGTTTCCGGATGATTTCCTTCTGATTTGTATAGCCATTCTCCGAATCTGAGTAACTAACTTCGGATTGTTGTTTGCTATTCATAAACGTTTGAAAACCCCTGGCCTAAAATAATTGTTTTTCTTAGTACTCATCTTGTCCCAGGAGTTACATAGTTTCGTGTATAAATGTGACTCTCTAGTTCTCTTAACCTCTCTGTGCCTCGGTTTTCTCCTTTGCCAGGTCTAAAAGCTCACCATTATGAAAACCATACCAAGAAGACCAACAGAATCAGAAAGTGCTGTAGCACTTTGAGAGAGCAAAGATGGCCATCCAAGGTAAAGGGTTATTATCAGATGAGTCAGAGTGAAGCTGTTTTGAAGGCCAAACTCAAGTCATTTTGCTTCAGAGATAAGAATCATAGCAAACACTTTGTAAAATCTGTTCATTTTATAAAGGGAAAATTAGGCTTCAGGAAATTAGTTAGCTTTTTCCTCCCAAATCATAGCTGATCTGGAACCCCTGACCTGTAGATTAATGTATCATTTCTGTAACTTGCTGCTCCTCCAATAGCCAGTTTGCTACTTCTTGCAAAAAAAAAAGAAAAAAAAGAAAAAAAGGAGCGTCTTGTGAAATTTCATTTATAGGAAATTTACAACCCTTGAAAAGCTATGTTGATTCCCCTTTCAAAGTAGTTCCCTCATTGCAATCACATAAATTAAACTCTAGTCCCAAGAAGAAACCATAGGGACCAAGTACTATGTCTCCAAGAAGAGAGCGAGAATTCTCTGAAATTCTCAAGAGATAATGCAATAAGATACAAAGAGTAAATATGTCAAGTAGACGTTTGTCTTTAAATGGTATTGGAAAGGAAGAAGGAAGAATGTTTCTTTCCTCCCTATAATGATATAAACTGAAAGTAAGGAGACAGCCAAAAATGTCACACTAACTGTGCTATTTGTCTCTCCAGGGGAAAAAGTGGTGTAAAACACAGACTTGGATGCTATAGCAAGGTTGTTGCTCAATTTTATGTTGTAACGCTACTATAACTGTCACTGAGGGCCGGGATGGCAAATATTGCATCAACTCCTGTGCAAGGTGTTTCCTGGGCTTTGCAGAGAGAGACGCAGGGGAGGCACAAACTTTCTTCTTGTGAAGGCCAGATAAAGCCTTCTGCTCTCACCACTATCTCTCAGTGTTGAAGCTGTAGATAACAAGTTTCACACCCCCTGCCGATGTCCTGCTTTCCCAATTGGTAGGTCTTTATTGCTTAAGTCTTTTGTGTTTATTTTATCAGACACATTTTATCATTTTTCTCCAATGCCCTTTGTCAAAGTCAGCCTTTGAACTTCTTTTGCATATATATCAAATGGGACCAATGATTCTGGATATGTAAGAGGCTTATTTTATAGTGCTAAAGAAAGAGGAACAGAGCCATGGATCTTTCTGTTAGAATAGATCTCCCTGGCACTGGTGTGTCTATGTTTGTGTGCACATGGAAGGTGAGTGGTAAGATGTATAGTCTTGCTCTTTATCTTTAGAGCATAATTCAATTGATTACCCTACACAAACATTTTATGCTTTTTTTTTTCTTTTTTTTTTTTTCATGAATTAGACCTGAATCCTGGGGCAGTGAAAAAATGCTAAGGGCTACTTTGTCTTAGACTGCGCTACAGTTAAGTGAGTAAAAGTTGGACTGAGTTCAGTGTCTGATCTTGGGATTCCCTGTACATACAGTGCACTAAGGTGACTCAGATTTCTTCCCTCACAGCTGTGGTCAGTGACAAGGAGTGCATCAGACTCTCACTTTGCTCTCATTTGGCCTGGTGGCCTCTGGAAATGAGGGCCAGTTCCTGTGCAAGAGTTAATGCTTGTTCACATTACTTGTATCTTCTTAATATGGGAAACAGAATGCATTTGGGGCACAGCAGATGGGTTTATAGCCTCTCTCTCTCTCTCACTCTCTCTCTCCCCCTCCCTCCCTCCTTCCCCTCCTTCCCCTTCCTCTTTCTACGTGTCTTATGTAAAACCCTACTGTGCAATTTAAAAAAAAAATCATCATTCTCAAAAGGAGGAAAGACAGGAACGGATTAAGAGGGTGGCACTTTGTCCTTCTCTGGGCATAGAGGCCACAAACTACCACAAACACAGAGAATTTCCCTGCATGGACCCTCTTAGAGAAAAGAGAAAAGAAAGAAAAGGAGAGGAAGGAGAGGAGCAGAAAGGGAAGAGGAAAGGGAAGGGGAGGGAGGGAAGGGAAGATGTTCTCTGCAGACCTGCGTGTCTCTAGAGGGTGCTGTGGAGGGTGCTGACCTCCTTTGCTGAGTCAAGAGGCCCTGCCTAGGCAGGTCCCCAAGTGTTTGGCTCTAGCATGGCCATTCTCACAAAAGGGGATGAGTTTACTTCATTGTTGCAAACTACAGAGGAGCTGACACATCTCAGTGAGATTAAACTTTGATCATTAGGGTTTTGGATCTTTAAACAAATTCCCTGTTTACATCATATCTCTCTCCCTCCTCCTCTGTTCCTTCTACTTCTCCTCCTTGTCCTCCTCTTCGTCCAGCTTTTCCTTCCTCACTGTTACCTTCCTGGGTGTGAACAGGCTGCTCACACCTTCAGTGGAGTGAGGAACACCCTCAGGCCAGTGTGGCCAGGAAATGGATGGCTCCATTGAGGGCTCCAGTGTGAACCTAATCACAAATTTGCAAGATGCTCTGAGATCTGGTCCTCCAAGCCAGCTCCAACACTTATTCACCGTTCTGCTCTCCCTTTCCTGCCGGCTCCCTGACTGCTCCACTGGCCCCGGCCTGCTGTCCCAGGAAACCAGTCTCCCTTGTGGGTCTGAGTCACGCGGCATGGCTCCCTGGTGTCTGGGAAGAGAGCACAGGGCTATCACGTCTTTTGCTTTCCCCACCTCCCCACCACTGATTAGAGCACTCAAAACTCTTCCAGGCCCTGTTTTTCTCCTTTTGGTAATTTTCAGATTGAATCTTCAGTGATGGAGATAATTTTCAGAATTTTTTTTTTCTGGCAAAGAATTCATTTGGGCTTCTGGGAACTAAGAACAAATGAACTGTCTTTCTAAAGTCAAGAAGTGCATAATGAAAGCAAAATGCACGGGCAGAAGCCACTCTTGGCCTTTGTGCTCTCTGTCACCAGCCCTGAACACGAGGGCGAGAGGGTGCAGCTTGTCCTTCCCCACTGGAACTTGGCAGTGGCTCTGAGCATGTCCACAGAGGACGCTGGACAGAGTCCAGGTGCTGACATCTGAGTGGGTGCTGTCTTCAGTCCTCATCCCTGGCCAGCACAGTGCCCAGGGTGGGCATATTTCCGAATCCCAGGGTGTTTGGACGCCTAATGCTCACGCTGGCATTTTATTTAAATATTGTATAGCTTTTCAGAACAAGACCCACACAGAGGCCTGGGGTTTTCTAGGGATTCCTGGGGGCAGTAGGAGAGCTCAGATTGTAAGGAGTTGCTTGTAGGTTTAGACTTACAAAGCTGCTGCTTCTTGTGGTGGCACAGGACCCGGGGGATAAAGAGTGCCATGGTTTAAGTGTGCAGTGACCCCAATGACTCATTTTAGGCTTTGATCCCCAATGCAGCAGTGCTCTGAGGTTGGGCCTGGCTAGGTAACTGGCTTATGGGAGCACCATCCTCATCAGTGGATTAATCCATCGGATGAGTTCAGAGCTAAATGGGATATACAGAGGCGGAGACTAGTTGGAGGAAGTAGGTCACTGGGGATGTGCCTTCCAACGGTGTAGCTTTCTTCTGGCTCTTTCTTGCTCTCTCTGCTTCTCCACCTTGGAAAGGGGGATCTTATGTACAGGAGGCACAGAGAGGAGAGAGGCCGTCAAAGTAATTTACCTAACAGTCATTTTTGAACCTATATTTGGATAGAGGAGCAGCTTGCAGTCTGCTTGGCATTGGAGTCTGTAATGGGGACCAGGAAGGAGCTTCCTTTCTGGCCAGCTCTTCTTCTTCTAGCATCTCCTCTGTGTACTGCAGAGGCCTCTTGGCCATGCATCCAGCTTCAGTTTTTGTTGTTGTTGTTGTTGTTGTTTTGGTACCAGGGATCAAACTCGGGACCTTGTGGTTGTGAGGCAGGCAGTGGAACCACTGAGCTAAAGCCCCGGCCTCAGCTTCAGTTTTTTTCAGGGCTACTAAAATGTTATCAACTAAAGTACTGTATTAGCTAGAATAACTCCTCTTCTTATCCCTGCACCATCCCTGGTATCAAATCATACCTGCTGATTTATTTTCACCATGGCTTTTGTCTTATTTAGTTTACATGTTTGTTGCATATCTTCATCCTCCAAGGGACAGACGGAGAGAATGTATGAGGGAATTTGTCCTGTTCACTGCTGGAATGAACCTGGCATTAAGAAAAGTGCTCAGAACTGAGTCAACAGTCAGTAAATACTTTTTATGAATGAATGAATGAATGAGTGAATGAATGACACTAAGCTGTGACTGCCACCTCCTCCAACCTGCTGGTATCCTAAGGCAGCTCAGATCTCAGACTGAAGGAGTAACTACTTCCAGGTGTTGAGTGGTAGAAGAAAACTCTCCCTCTGCCTTTGCTATTTGTGCCTTTGCCTGTGTGAGCCCGGAGTTCCAGGCCACCTTCGCAGTTCTTCTCTGTTTTGTGATATCCTTGGTATACTAAAGGCTTCAGAGGTTGATGCCATTAGCACCCTAAGGAAGCCCTTCCCACCACCTCTGCTTCTGGCATGTGATACCCATAACTGGCCATCAGTACAGGAGCCCCTTCCTAATATATTGCTGTGGGTGCTTTGGTTATGCAAATTATGGTTTTTCTTTTCCATATGGTAAACATTTCTGGCCAAATCAAAACCAATGAACCTCCTGTATACTCCACTGCCCTAGCCTGCTCCCCTCCTCTCACTACTACAATACTACTTCCATTGTTTCCCTTGCCTTTGGGGGTACAGGCTAAGGTGGATAGGAAGAGACCTCACAGCACCTAGGGAACCCATGTTGGATGCACACCTGAAACTCCAGGGCAACGCTGGAATGCTTTTCAGAATTACACTACAGGATGCACAGGGCTGAGTAGTGATTGGAACTGAGCCCAGTGGCCTGGATCCAGAAAACACCCAGTGCCTAGACCGAGCCAGAGAAGGAGGGACACACATTCCTTGCTTGCAGCAGAAAAGGAGCATTGCAGGAACTTTTTTCTGAGACCAGCAGGGCTCAGGGAAGGAAGACACCTGCAGGGCTCTAGAGAATCCTCTTTGGGGACAGCATTTAATGGCAACAGCAGACCCCTCCTTTCGCCAAGCTTCTTTAGCCTCACTACTTCTTCTTTACTTTTTTCTCTTTTCAATTATTTTCAATTACAATTCGGGACAGAGTGGGCATTTTGTAGCATCCCATGACACGGGGTTTTAGTCTGGGTTGGGCCCAGGGACCCTTTACGTTGTATTCTTTAATAATTCACCTGGCAGCATTGTAGGGATACTCTTAACTGCTTCTTAAGGTTAACTAATTGATTTTCTGACATATCAGTTAACAATATATTACTCTGACACAAAGTTGTGTTGCAGCTCTTGATTGGACTGGAGGGCTGCGTGGATTAAATTCAGCCCAGAGTTTAGCCTGGGAGACTCTAAAAATATGCTTCTATAAAAGGAAAGGCTTTTTACATGAGTGTTGTCTAAAAATCTAAACCATATGTCCTTTCCTGGGCTGTCAGTGAGGTAAAATATAGGACCAAGTATGTGTAGCTGCTTAGACTTCAAGCATTCAAGAGGCATGAAATAACCTACTGTTTTTCCATAAGCAACATGCTCAGGAGTGAAAGTCACCCAGGCTGTGTGGAGGGAAACAGGAGGGACTCCATCAAAATGTGGTTTGCTAAGGACACTTGGAAGAGGTTAGTCTGTAGTGAGAGCACTCGCCTCCTAGCAGGCAGGCTTTATTTGGTACCTGAGTTTGCAAGGTCCGTTCACTGAGGCCAGGTGTTGGGGATCTCACACACAGGGATGATTTCCATCAACAATGCAGATGCTATTAATGGGGACATTACGACACAGATTGGTTAAGTGGCTCACCCTAGGTCTCCTGGGGAGGCAGTGGAACGTTGGAAACAAGGACTTCCTGTCATGTTGGCCTGCACAGGGACTCGTGTGACAAACTCGTGATAAGGGTGGTTATATACCTGCCAGGAAGTCACTATGTATATTTGAACATCTACTAAACCCACAATGGGAAACTCCTTAAATTTTCCTGCAGAGGAGTAGGATTTCTTTCCCATTCTTGATGTTTCCAGCCCCATGGGTGGGGGCGGACTCTAGGGACATCTCTCTGGGTTCTCTTTCCTTCACTGAAGGAAGGAAGTGGCAGCTGAGGGAACTCAAGCCCCTCCTCTATTCCTCTTCTCAGGGCTGGTGCCTGCAGGAAATACACCTTTTGGTCTGTGTCTTCATGTGACTTCTTTTGCAGGCCCAGCACTGGCTCAGCCGTGCCCGAGACAGGTGAGCCTGAGGAATCCATGCTGCTATGCATTGAAAACCCTGGGAGGGCTGCTGTCACACAGTCATAAAGCTGGCACTGTGACTTGCACTTGTCCTGCTTCTTTCTGTCTATATTTTAAGTGATTTGGAACTCAGGAGAGCTACCACTCATCTGATGCCCTTCAAACTTTAGCAACTACAGAGAAATCTGAGCATAGAACCAGGAAAAACAGTGACAGCCGAACAAACCCACTTGAACTTGACATGTACAAAGCTGGTGTGTTCCTAGTGTGTTCCTTACCCTGGGCTGCTCATTTACTGTTTCCTGAATTAACGATTGAGGATAATGATTCCTCCTTTATAACAGCATTATGGTGATTCAATGAGATTTTGCATGAGACAACTCTTAGACTAAATTTACGCTTGCAGTTGCTCCACCAATGGAACTTGAACTGTTTTCTATTTTAAAGTACCAGAACAGAGATGTAGAAAAAGTGCTTAAAAACCCTCCAACATTTCCATATTGTGCTATTTTAGTTTTTAATGTTTTGGGAGCATCTTAAATTCGGATTGAGATTTATGGAATGATTAATGATTACCTGAAGAAACAAGGGTGCATCCTCTAAGAAAGGAAGTACAGGAAGCACCACACAGGTGAAGTCAAGCTCATCACTGACCTGATTCTGCTAGGATGAGTACATGATAGTCTGTGGATAACTGGGTTATGATTTCTCCCTCCTTGCTTAGCCTCAACCTAAGAACCCTCAAACCTGTGTAAGTTTAAAGCCTCGTGCTCTTAGAATCTGTTTTGATTGCATAAAATGGTTGTTGAGGCTTGCCCCAAGGGAGGAAAGCATTTTACAATCACGTGAAGAAGCACTGTATGCAAATATAAGATGTTCCTGTGAATATTCATATGACTTTGAATTTGGTGTGTAACCGTGTTTGTTGTTTCTTGTCAAAGTGGAAGGTGTTGTCAGACTAGAGAAACAAGTGCAGAAGATCAATAATGTTCGGTGGCCCATTCCAGAATTATTTTTAAATATTATTTAAATCTCATTTTTCTAAGTCGATGCTATTTCGTTGAGAGAGAGAACAAATATTAATATAAAAGTATGAAAAAGAGTTTCTGGGGTCTGAAATGATGACTATTAACATTTTCACTCTTTTGGGCAGACTGGGGATTGAACCCTAGATCTTCATTGTGAGCTACACCCCAAGCTCTTTTGATTTTCTGAGACAGGGTCTTGCCTCTTAGGAAGACAAGGTCCTGGTCAATTGCCCAGGCTGTGCTCAAACTTAATCCTCCTGCTTCAGTCTCCTAGCATGCTTTAGAGGCGTGTGCCACCATAATCTTTAGATTTGAAAAGCTTTTACCCCCTGAAATAGGTTGTCCTCTTGACTCTTTTAGGCTATGACAATGAGAGATCCAAGGCAGATTCAATAATGGATAGTCTGTATGTTATTTAGGTTAAGAATAGAAAAGGATTCTGTATATGTGTGTGTATGTGTGGGGAGGGGACTGAGGAAAGAGACATGAATTATTTACCATGGCTCTAGAGATGGAAGAAAGCTTTAAGATTTTGCTGAAGTCACTGATTGATTTTCTGACACAACAAGTAAAATGAAACTCCAGTGGCCCACTGGTATTGCATGTCAGACACACAATCTCCTGTCAAATGCAGAGGTGGGTTTCAGTTGCTGGAAGTTTGTGTTTCAGGGGAAGGAGGAAGGATGGTGATCTCTGTTGTCTGATAATTAATACACCCCATAAAGTCTTGAAGAAAACAACAAGGCATGCATTCTACACTCAATTAATATAATACAAGCGTTTCCAGTCCTATTCTGGGCATTTTGGGGGGTAAGGCAACATCTGATGAGGGCCTGGCTGTTAACCCTTCACAAATGCACTGTCTAGTGAGGATGGTGGATTGATCACTGCTCACAAACACTGACAGTCAAATGTAGAATGGGACACATGTGACTATCGAAATATAAAGCAAGCATGATGGGAGCATAGGAAGGGGAGACATGGGTTCTGTATGGAAGGGCTGGGGAAGAAATGATGGGCGAATTGAGTCAGGAAGGAGCATAGCGTCTGGACATGCCAAACTGGGAAAAAAATTTGAGATGGCTCGTGTGACGTGAGCAAAGGCCAGGGAGAAGGAAAGAGCAGGGCCTCCCTAATGGCACATGCAGGAGACAGCTGCAGCATACACTGGTTTAGGGAAGAGATGACTCAGGCGGGACCGAGGCTGGATGGGGAGACCAAGGACCTCAGTCAATCCTCTATTTGTGTCATTTCACTGAATGCTCATGACAGCCCTTTGGTAAAAGCAGTACAAATGATCTAATTTCATAAATAAAGTAGAAGATTTATAAAAGGTCAGTAATATCGAAGGCCACCTAGCCAGGAAATGGCAGAACCAAGATTTAGGCTCAGGACTGTCAACGGGAACACTCATGCTGTGACCCACACTTTCCTGGTAAAAATAGAAGGGGTCTTGCTAAGTTTATAGCTAAGGGTGTGGAGGCTTCTTTCCCCAGGGCAAGTGAACATCATATAGGGATTCTGAGTGACAGGAAAACCTTTAAAGTCATGTTTCCAGAGGATCCTTTGGGATCAGGGAGACTCACCAGTGGGTAGAGATTGGAAGGTCCTAGGCCAATGAAGACATGTGGCGGACATCTTGGTAAGAGGCTGTGGTAACCAAGAAAGAGAAGGCAGATGGAAAAGACAGAGTGCGAAAAGATACTCATAACTTTGGAAGTGGACACAGAGTAGGGGCTCAGGCATAGATGAAGATGTCCAGGTGCTCAGCCTAGGTAATGAGGAGGCTGAAACAAAACATTATAGACCACCAGGTGATTTTCAGCTGAACTCACAGAATTAGAATTCTACATTAGTATTCTACATCCTAATTTTGAATGTGTGAGTATTAGATTATTACCCAGTAAAAAAGACACTGGGAAGTGCTTTAAAAATAAATCAAATTAGGGATGCTCTTGCTAGGTGAGAAATTTAATGAAATGATAGCATCTTTTGATATTGCTGTTGCTCAAAGATAGATAGAAAGGTGGGCAGACAAGTAGAGAAAATCAGAGAAGTCTTGGAATGCTTAGTCCTCATACAAGGACTGACATAAATATGGAACTTGGCAATTACAAAAAGAAAACCAATTATCATCAATGGAACTTGGAACCAATTTGTAAGATGGCTCATCTGGACCCCAGAATAAATATTCTATTGATACATAAATAGAAGAATAAAAGATAGTTATAAGAGACCATTGTGCAATAATCAAAGTTCTTTCCTTGGTTGGTGCTCATGAGATGAGGGGATATCGGGGAGGATGACACTTCTCAACTTGAAAACTTCTCAACTTGCATTCATGACAATTGTCCCCTAAGTTAAGCATTGTGAGGCCAATGTTGGCACCCAGGGAAGCAGTCTTCCCTAGTTGCAAGGGGTATGTGGAAGTGTCTGTGTTTATCAGATTGTTTCAAAAGTTTGCTTACTTTATATATTGTGCTTTCATTGATGTCTTTGACATTTTTCTTTTTTTTGGTACCAGGGATTGAAGACATTTTTCTTTGTTGGGAGAGAATGAGTTTATAATCATGAGGGTTGCACTATAAATCTTTCACAGTTGTCATAAATGACAGGAAATAGGATATATGAAATATGTACATTACAGTTACAATATAGTGTATTTAGAGAGAGATCATAATATTTAGTATATGTAGCCCACTATCATTCTATATAAATTCACCACACATTAATAAATCACTCCTTTTACTTTCACATCATTGATGCTATGAGGTAGGTATTATTTTATACATATCTTATAGATGAAAAAAACGAGAAAAAGAGCCACCCAATAATTTGCCTAACATCACACAACTAGCAGAGCTGGGATTTGAACCCAGACACTTTGGTTCCTGTGTGAATGTTCCTAAACTAGTCTGCTAAGCTGCTTTCTTTATAACTAAAATGTAATCCTGAGCATGGATTTGTAAGTAGTACAGTTTTTGGAAAGCATGGATGGTAGGAAGAAGGGATCTGGGAAATAGGATCTCTGATCTAGGGACCAATGAGAACCAAAGTAACTAACCTCATTAAAGGTTGGATTGTATACATGCGCCCCGCTATTGGGGAACAGAGAAGGGACCACTCAGTTCTTTTGACTTCTTGACCTACTGATCTACTACACTGTTTGCTGATTTTGAATGGAAGCCCCATCCCTGCAGTGAATGTCACCAGGCACCACTGGTCTGTCATTCACTGCAGTGAGTCCAGTGGGTTTCACTCCCTTCTTAGTAACTTGTTTTCCACTGTACATCTGGCTCTCACCCAGCACATCCTCACTCTTCTGGGGGGAAAAATGATTTACCAAATTAGCATGGAGATAAAAATACTTCCCTCTTCAACTGAGTGGTCTCCTTGTAGAACTGAAACAAAATTAGATCCAGGAAGTGACAGGTATTTTGGTAACTGATGTGTGATAATTGAGCATTACTGTTATGTTAGGTTTTTTGCCTGGAAGAAACAAGGTTTGTAGAACATTAGAAAAGATTATTTCAGAGGAACCCTTTCAGGTATGAGTCAAATTGTGAAGGAAGCATGCACATTCTGTATTAGTGGTACACCTGTGAAACACGCTGGAGAAGTAAATGTGAACATCCATTCATTCAACACCTAGTTATGGAGCAGATAGTTCTTTCTAGGATCCTGCTAAAAGTACGTGGACCAGTGTGCTAAGCAAGCTAGCAGAAGCCTCTTCTCTCTAGAAGTGGACCTCCTGGGCTCAGATGGAGTGATTTTTCCCTGTGTAGGCCATTCTCAGCTACTTTCTCCTGAATATATACTTGAGCAAGTGAATATATTTTAACTCCTCATTCGCAAGACCCCAGGCTTCCTGCCACTTGATGGCAGATTATGGCCAAGTCATTATGAATGAGGATTGTTCTGTTTCTGGACAGTGAGATGACACAAGAATGAAAACATGGGGGGCCCCTGGCGTCATCTGTGGAGGGTAACTTCCAACCTGAAACACACCAAGAAATTTGCCAATTTCAGACAAAACTGAAAAGCCAGTGAGACCTTGCCTGGCATTTCCCCTGTGTCCCTCATATTTTCTCTGGGTGCCTTACATTCCTGGGGACACTTGAATTCATCTTTTGGTGTGACTCACTGGTGAAGGCCTTAACACTTGAGATTAAAGCTCTTTTAGCTTCTCACCGAAAACCTAGAGGCAAATATGCCAGCCCTGAGGCCTTGCCTATTCCTCCGAGAGGCCAGTGGGTTGGCTCGGTCACCTACATAATCCACATCCGCATGTCCACACCACCACTAAAAATACCCCTTTTGTATGCATATCAGGAGTCATATAAACATTGTTCTTCCTTTTTCTATTTTTATGATGGTTACGTATGCTTAATGTAAAATTTACCATTTTAGTTATTTTAAGTGTACAGTTTTGTGGGATTAAATACATTCTCACTACTGTGCAGCCATCAGCACCATCCAGCTCCAGACCTTTTTCATCTTCCCCAATTAAAACTTTGTACCCATGAAGCGGCAATTCCCTTTGCCTGCCTCCTGCCAGCCCTTGGTCTGCACCATCCTACTTTCTCCAGGAGATGCCTGCTCGAGGGACCTCGTACAAGCGGAGTCATACAGTATTTGTCTTTTTTCTGACTGGCTTGTTCTCCCTCAAGGTTCATCCATGTTGTACAGTGTGCCAGGATCCCTCTCCTTTTGAGAGCCAGTGCTGTTTCCCTGGATGCATGTGCCACATTTTGTTTACCCACCCACTTGATGACAGGCTTGGGTTGCTCCCACCTTTTTGCTATTGTGACCGCCGCTGCTCTAAAGACGAATGTAAAAATACAAACATTCTTATTCACTCTCTTGACAGAAAGATGCAACATTTGAGAATCTGTGGAAAGATAGAGTCATCTTAATTTAATGTCTTTGAGTACTTCTGAGCCTTTGGATGGAGGCATTTACTTGCTTAGCAGTCACGTGAAAAATGTCCTCCTCTCTTTGAGCTCTGAGCCAGACCTGGAGGGCTCCATTATGCAGAACCTGTCCCTGCTTTTACAGCTCTCCTGGTCAGAGGAGACAGAACTATGAGTGAAGTGCTCTGGGCCATGCCAGGCACCATCAGCAAGGTGTGTTCTGGTGACAAAGGAGAAGTGAGTACTTGTGCTTCCCCCTCTAGGATCTTCAGGAGGGTTGCATAGCAATGGTGACACTAGGCTGAAAGAGGCACATATGTATCATGTTGTCCCTGGCTAGGTGATCAATAGATCTTACTTTGTTTAATCCTCACAATAGCTTTTTTGGGGTGTTTTTCCCCCACATTTTCTATTAGCGCATATTGGTTGTACGGATTACTGGTTTCATCTGGGCAGATTTGTACATGCAGTTAACATGCTTGAATCATTTCCCCATCACCCTCTTCACCCCACCTTCCTCCCTAGTCTATGCACTTTTGGGGGTTAACATGTAAAATCTATTTTGATCATATTCATGCCCCCATTATCTTACACCCCATTTATCCCTCCCCCTTCTTTCCTTCCTCTTGTCTAATAATAGTCTTTCTTTTTTGGTCATCATTTTTAGATTACACATATCAGGGAGAACATGCAACATTTGTCCTTCGGAGTCTGGCTTTTTTCACTCAGAGTGATCACCTCAGGATCTGTTCATTTTTCTGTAGATGACAAAATTGTGTTCTTTTTATGGCTGAATAATATTCTCCGGTGTACCATACTATATTTTTGTTATCCATTTATCTGCTGATGGGCAGCTAGCCTGGTCTCTCAATAGTTTTTCCCCTAAGGGTTCACAACATATTTTCTGCCTAATTTGAATCCCCAAGGTTGAGAAGGCTGTGGCATAATGAGTTGGAAAACATCAAAATCATGTTTACAGAATAAGTAAACAACTATTGTTGACTGAGTGCTTCTTCCAAGCCGGACATGATTCTAAACACTTCACATATACTACCATACTAAACCTTCCCAACAATCTTTAGATACAAATTATACAATTATTCTTTTTTATTGAGGAAGAAATTGGGTCCCAATGAAAACAAGCACATTGTTTGTGGTAAACATAGCTAGTAATTGGCAGGGCCATTGATGTCAAATGTATGTAGGCCCCAAACTGTCAATGGTCACTATCAATGTCCTATTCATGTATCAGACCCTTAAGGTCCACTTTTCCTCAGCACGACACAGTGAAGCTCTGGATCAATCTTCTCATGGGACAGCCTGTGGTAGCCATTATGACAGGTGGCTGTGCAGCTCAGTATGCCCAGAAAGAAAAGACAAACTATCAGGCACCCAGGGCTGTTGATTCCTTTTCATCGCATGCAACAGTGAAGAAGAAATATCTATATTTAAATTGTGTTCTTCGTTAGCCTTGTGGTTTTCATTTCTTTCCAGTGCTCAGTTGAACTCGCGAAGACACTGAGTAGCAAGGACCTGGGCCCTGAGCATCCTCCATGACAGTTATGCACATTTTTAAGTCATGACTTCACAAAAACCCATGGCACATCTCTAAAGAGTCAGAATTTGATCTCAAACAAAATTCTAGTTAGAGCTCTGACTTTAAAAAAAGCCACACCACCACCTAGTTTTTAACTTTGTAAAACCTAGAGTTCCCTGGGAATTTGAAGCGCTCAAGTGCAAAGCTGAACTTGTGGCAACTCCCACACCTACTGCTTCTCCTATCTTCCATGTCTTCTTCATTGCAATCAATGGTAATGCTGTTCCCTACTTCTCAAGGGGAAATCTCAAGTCTTTCTTATTATTGCAACTCTGCTGACTTCCCTTCTTTTCACGCATGGCTGCATGTCCTTACCCTCTCCCCACGCCAGTGTCTTTGCAGGTTTCTCAGTGCACTCCTTGGGGATGGCCTTGACCTCCAACTGCCATCTTCCATGTTCTTGCTGAGCCAGGACCCTCATATCCAAATCTGGATATATTTCTTTGCCTGAAATGCTTCTGTAACGTTCACTGCCTGGAGGCTCTGAGTGCTGGGCCCTCTGCCCCTGACTCTTACTCCTCTTCTTGTCATAAAGACATGAATCCCATTCATAAGGCTCCACTCCCAGGATCACTGTATCTCCCAAAGGCCGCACTTCATTACATTGGGGATTAAGATTTCAATATGAGTTTTGGGGCAGGGCACAAACACTTAGTACATAACATTCTCCTACCCACATTTACTGTCAAGATCTATCCCAGCGAAAACTCATATACTCTGCAAACTGTCTCATGCTTCTAAAATAATTTTTTTTGTAAATTTCTGTAGCACTGGTAGTTTGGGTCATATATATGAAAAAAATTTGCAAATCTTTTATTATTTTCTAATAGTAACATGAAAGTTTATTTTTTGCCTCCTCAAAATTTTTTTTTTTTGGTACCAGGGATCAAACTGAGGCCCTTTTACTTGGGAGGCAGGCAGCGGAACCACTGAACTAAATCCTCAGCCCTCCTCAACATTTTAGATTGAACTGTGTCCTCCTGAAAGATATGTTGAAATCCTAACCTCCAGTACCAATGCATGTGACTTTATTTGGAAATAAAGTCTTTGCACTTATAATCAAGTCAAGTTAAGGTCATTAGTGTGGGCCCAAATTCAAAATGACTAGTGTCCTTACAGGAAATAAAAAATGTCATGGGAAGATACAGACCATATAATGTCCAAGACAGAGATCAGAGGGACACAGCTGCCATGCCAACATTTGTCAGCAGCCACCTGGAGTTGGGGAAGGATAAGGAAGGACTCTACTATGCAGATTTCAGGGGGAGCATGACTCACCTCATATCTTGATTTTGTACTTCTAGCTTCTAGAACTATGAGATAGTACAGCTTTTAAAGTCACCCAGTATATTACAGCTCTAGGAAATGAATATATACAACTCTTGTTAATTGTATGTTCCTTGGAGGGAATAATACTAATAATTTTAGTATTATTACAGCACAGCCCAAAAAAGTGTCCAAGAAATATTTACTAACTGATTGTTGAATAGCTGTGTGGCAGGGGGGCAAGAGGGCTTACGATTAATTTCTGGACACAAAGTCATCTGTGCTTCCCAAGCGACAGGGCTGCAGTGTTATTGCCTTGTGGATCTCATTTGCCCATGAAGAAGCTGTGCATCTCTGTCATTTAACTTCCCTCTCCATGGACATTTGAAGCAAAAGTGAGGACGGAATATACATGCAATTGTTAGCAGAAGTTATTGGGAGAGGGTGATATTTTGGGTGATTTTGATTTTTTTGCTTTAGTTGGAAAGGAGCATATTTGCCTTTCATAATGAAAAAGGTATTTTTTTAAAAAAGGCAAATATCTTGTGGGCCTAATATGAAATGACAGCACATATTTATTATTGATTGATTAAATCTGTCAGCATTTTGATCCACAGCAAACACAAACTGGGTTTTTCTAAAGCTCCTTGGGGCCTCTCACAAAGCAAGCTTTTTAGCCAATGTTTTGAATATATCAGGTTAAGGTATGTGAAATAGTCTTTCCAAGTGGGATTTAATATAATGCAGTAAGAACTGAAGATTTAGTGAGGATTTCATTCCTAAGTATAAGGAAGAATCAGGTCATTGTTTATCATTCTTTGTATGAAGCATTTAGCTATCATTATTGGCCAGACAGGTAAAACAGATGTTCCCTGAAGACATCAGCACCTTGCACTGAATATCAGAACTACTCAACAGCAAACTATGAAGGCAGTAAGCAGTGCAGATAGTGTCTGAAAGGGGTGGCTTGGCAGCTCGCCGTGGTTTCTCTCACTGCTTTTCTTTTCCCCAGAGGTCCCGAGTCTTTCCTTTCAGCTAAAGTGCTGTCGAAAGGACAGCTGCTGGAATGAGTTATTTAGTGGGGGAAAAAGTGTGAATTCAAGCATTTCAGAGAGTTTGACTCCTACTTTATAAGAACAGAGAAAATTCATGAAGAAAATGAGCCCATTACAGAGCGAGTGTTTAAAGGATGCTGATATGGGAAAAGCAGTTGGTTCTACAAAGGACCATTAGAGAATTTTATGTTGACAGGCAGGGTTTCAGCCTCCTTTTTCCTGACCATGCTCCCCGCAACACAGAATATACAGGACACCAGGCACACAGTGTAGCACAACCTCTCATTTGTTAATCAGACTTCCCACTTGGTGACCTCTACCTATGTTGCAGCTTGTTTTACAAATACTGTACTTTGTCTTGGGTGGAAGGTGGTGGTGTCATGTGAAGACCTGGGGCCAAAGATGGCATCTCTGCAGGTCTGTGCTTTGGGTGGATGGAGGTGGGGGGTTGGGGGATAACTCACTTCTCTCAAGGATTTTCCCCCTAGCTTTGGATGATTGGCTTGTGTATTCAGACCATGAATTCAGTAAGGTTCTCTCACCTTGGGTTTGCCATTTACTTTCACATTGATAGGAGCTTCCAAAACCATAGTATCCTACAATGAATATTTTAGAGTACAGTAAAGATGCTATTAGAGTAGATTTCATATGATGGCTGTCACATTGTAGGTGAAACATGTTATCTGAGAAGAGCTTGTTTTGGGAACACAAATGAATGCATCTTGCATTGATAATATTCAGGGGTTCAAATCCAGTCATAGCTTGTGGATGGACTAGCCAGTTGGCTCTGGCTGTGTCTCTTCTAGAAACTTAGTCCTAAAAATTACTGCATGATATGATTACCTGGAGTGTTCTTTAAAATCATGACGCCCAGTCTATTTCCCATATCAAATTAAATCAGAATCTCTGAGAGTAAGAGCTGACCATTGCTTTTTAAAAAAACCTCTCCAAGAGAATCCAATAAGCAACCAAATCTGAGACCCACTCATTACTATAGAGTAACACTGTCTATGAATAGCCATTGGTTTCGATATATAAATAAATATCATTTAAAATTAGCTCCTCACAGCTTGAGGAACTACATAATGAGTTCACGGGCAGCCTGAACTACATACTAAGACCTTATCTCAACAAACAAACAAACAATGAGTTCCTCAGTTGCAAAAACCAAATTTCAAGTGTTCAATCGCCATTTGTGGCTAGTGGTTACCATACTGAATTGCGTAATGTTAAGGAACATTCACCATCATTGCAGAAACTTCTGTTGGATTTTCTAGAGTCTGGAGTTCTAAACTTACATCTACTACTTCAAATCTGTATGTTTTCCTTGTGCAGAGACCATGCTAATTGTCTTTGCACTGCTCCAATTTTAGTATATTTGCTGTCAAAGCTAACACTAAAACTTTAATCTGAATGAATAATGAATGGCCACACTGCCAATAAGAATTTTGAGTAAATATTCTTGCCATAGAGGTTTTTAAAAAGATCTTGACACTCATCTCTGAAGGGGTCAAGTTACAGCTAGGAGGCTAATTAGAATCATTTAAGGTTTTCTGGCCAAAGCTACCCTTTTCTTGGGTAAAAGAGTCTGTTGTGTAGTTTGAAACAGTAATGTGCTTTCTCGAGCCCACCTCACTGGGCCCACTAAAAGAAACAGTCCCTGAAGAATGTACTGGTAAATTCTTGGGCTCAGGGAGGCCTCGGAGTCTTGCAAGTTTATTTCTCTAGATCTCTTTGGGATTTAACTTTGCAAGTAAATCTCCTTTAAAAATCCCCATTCTCAGACCTAAATCCTTGGTGCTATAGGAAGCACCTAGGCATGTCCCCTTTATCCCAGTTCTGTAGATTAACTTGAATCAACTCATCGCCAAAACACAGAAGGTGAGAAATAGATTTTCTCTTGAACTTAGCAATGCAAATTATTAAATGCCATCATTCTTTAGAAAAATCAGATATTTAAATTAGGGCTTTCAACAAGTTACGACTTTACCGCAATGTATTTATTTAAGAGTTTGATTGTAAAAGGCTCCCACAGCATGATTATAGAATGAACCATCTCGGGGAAGAACACAAATGTGGGCTCAGTGGTTTACTTGGAAATAGGATAGCCTTGATAATTTGACTCCATTTGAAATCACAGAAATAGATCCACTCCCAAAAAACATTTTTTAAGGGATAGTGGGTGAAGAGTAATTGAGAAAGGATACTGATTTATCTGCTTTTTATCTAAGAGCGATTCTCAAATGTTTTATTTATTATAGATCTTATTATTGAGTTTCATGATTCCCAAGGTTCCCAGATCAATGCCTTGATAGAAATACATTTGGCCGAACAACATGACCACCAGTGGAGAGACTGGTACTGGTTTTGATGAAATACCAACAAGGAAACAATTTTAAAATATTCAATAGACTATCATCGGAGAAACACAAGTGACCTGAACAAAAACCTTGTTTTGCAAGAGACAAAGCTAAGAACGGATGGTCCCTCAAGAAGATCTTACTTTAATATTCTATACCCAAACTACTCTGTTGCAATTTTCTATGCCCTTCAAAACACACACACACACACACACACACACACACACACACACACACACACACACACGGTCCTTACAGTGAGTTCTTCAGAGCTCTGAAAGGTGCCCTGTAGATATTCTTTAATTGTTGTCATCCTGGACAATTCTGAAACTTCCCCAGTATTTAAGTATTAATATATCCCCTCTTCACCATTCAATATCAATCACTGTAGCAGATATAAGACAGATATAAGACATGATTCTTTGTTCTTTAGCAATAAATACTATAGCTTTTAAGGAGACATAAGAAAATACATCTGTATCTATGTCTCTCTATATATCCTCACTCTACTAAAATTCTTTCTGAGATGAAAATTTGAGGTTTGAAAAAAGGAAAAAATTGCAAGTAAACCATGTTTAGAGGCAGTTTCTCAATTCCAAGGCCGTACGACTTCTTCTTTGATTTTAGGACATGACAGTTTTTACCCCCAACTTCACCCCTCAAATTTCATTCCTAAATCTTCTGAACAACTCATAGCTAATACCTGAAGAGTTCATAAAGCAGTCTCAATGGCAGTGAGCAATGCTGGCTAGAACTGGCAGGAGAAAATCCATCATGGTTACCTGCTTGATATGTGGGCTGGAATCAGATGGGTTTGTTGTCTAAGGATTATCTAATTTACCTCTGAGCTGTTCTGTGTGATTGTTGGAGCCCAGCACCCTGATGAATACATAAAAGGAAGTTTGAAGGGATTTGTGGTAGTTTGTCCTTGCACACCTGTTCCTCGAGGTGACTCAGTCTTTTAAAATTCCTCTAATAATATTATTATTTTTCTAAGTGTCTGGAAGGTAGTGTCTATGTTTGCTGAAGATTGTTTACATTTGAAAACAAGTTCATCAACATGTCGTTTTCTTTCAAAGCAACTGACAGCAGCAGTGAAACAGTCTAAATCCAAGTTAGATCCTGCTTCCTTTTTCTCACAAGATGACTAGAGGAAGAATGACCAAATAAAGTATACCTGGAGTCCCAAATCTGATTGATTGGTACTGGCTGAAAAGACGATTTTGAGACCACAACTGAGTACAACGGCAAGGAATGCTGTGATCAATCATTAATTTTTGTAGTAAGCAAGAGGGGAAGATGTGGCTTTGTGCATTAAAAATAGTTCCAGTCTCTGGAGTAGACAGTTAAGCATGTAGAGGGCATAGTGGAAGATAAGGTGGCATAGGATTGTTGGATCCGTGTTGGAAGAGACCTTAAAAGGCTGTCTGTAATGTCTTGTGCAGGAGAGAGTCATGGAAGAGTCTTGAACATGAGAAAAATTTGATCAGATTGAACTTTTAGGAACTCAACTTGGTGATATGTGTAAAGTACAGTAAACTGAACCAGGAGAGGCTAACCCATAAGCTTGGAGCCTAAATAAGAAGAGGCAGGGACAGGCCAGACAGAGGAACATCAGAACTGCCTAGGAGCCGATGGAAACCATCAGATTCTTATTTTGGTTGATTGAGAGGGTGTTTTAATTTGTAAAGAGGATTGATAGTAATTTATAGAAAAGTTTGGTTTTCTTTTTATCATTGCTACATAAAATGATTATCACACCACCATAAACATTAAACTGTTTAATAAAACAAGATAGCAGCAAATAAATTAATCAAAGTAAGGAGGAGGAGGAGCTAGCTTTGAGGGAAAGAGGACAATTTTTTTTAGGTATCCTGAGTTATGGGTGTTGGTAGAGCTTTAGAGGAAATGTCCAATGGTAAGAGAGCCCCCTGGTCCTCTTCAAAACTACTGCTATACCGCTGATGTGCCCTATATACTGCGTTTCATGTAGCTGTTTTAAGAAGCTCCTTTAGAAAGCCATGCCAACGCCTTGCCCTACTTAAAACAATTATCATTTATTAGAACTCTGTTACACAACATTACTTGTGATACAATATTTAACTCAGCTTTCATGGCTCCCTAATATTTGGCAACATCTTGCCTGAGACAGAAGCTGAAGCTCATCAGATGGTCCCCAAGTCTCGTAGCAGAACTGGGGTTCAAACCCAAATCTTCCTTTCTCTGAACTTTTTTCCTGTATCATTTCTCCCTACTGCCTCTCATCACTAAGTAAGATATTCTAGGAAATGGTCATCCTATGCTGCTTTTTCATGTTAACTGATGGTGCTTAGAGGACCGTTTATCACTCCCTGAATTTTCTATACTCTTTTCTGTGTTAGTCAGCTTCCCATTACTATAACAAATGCTCAAGACAATCAACTTATGAAGAGAAAAGGTTTATTTTATCTCACAGTGTTGGAAGTTTCTGCCTATAGGTTGGCCCTGTTACTTTTGGGCCTATGGTGAAGGAGTATGTATGGCAGAAGCCTGTTCACCTCATGGCCTAGAGCGAGAGAGAGAGAGAGAGAGACAGAGAGAGAGAGAGAGAGACCAGGGTCCCAAATTCCCTTTCACATCATCAATGACCTAAAACTTTCTCCAGGCTCAACCTCTGAAAGGTTCCACCACCTGCCAGTGCCACATGGGAGATCAAGCTTTTGAGTATGAGCCTTTGGGAGATGTTCCCCATCCAAACTAGCAAACACTTATCAGTTTCTCTCATCTTTGCTTCTCTGACCAATTAGCCACTTCCTCCTACTTCCCTGCCATCTCTACTCACTGTGTCCTCTTTTAGATGTCCATTTCTGTTTATCTCCAGAGTACAGACACTTGCATGTGCATAATGATCACATGCATTTGGAGAAATGCTATAAGAATTCGTGTAAAGAAGTGTGGGACAAATGTGGATGTAATGTAGTGTGTGGTCAATCAAAGCTGCTTGCTTTACAGAAATTGTAAACGGACGTGCACAAGGTGTAACTATTTTGGAAAATTAGTTGTTGAGACCACCTTGATGGTAGAATTGATTAGAACTAAACAGCTGTTCCCCAGCCTTAAATACTCACTTGCCTTCTACAGAGCTGTCATTTCAAGTGTAGTAGGGGATGCAAGCTAGGTACATGATGCAAACAGCACTGTCAGTAGGAACCAGTGTTTCCAAATATCTATGTAAGTAGAGCAAATTACATCCAGAACTAGGCTCTGATGCTCTTTACATTTATTTTTCATTGACTAGGTTTCTAATGTTTTAGGTTACTAACAATAAACCCAACAGCTGACATTTTATGAGTGGTGGAGTGCTATCAATCCTTCACTAGGTTTTAATATGTGGAGATGTTATTAAATGACTTCTGGCAAGTTGGGGTTATTAAGATTTATTACTAGAAAAGGGAGCAAATATCATTGTCTTACTATGCTCCATGTATACTGAGTTAAAAATAGAGAAATTTCAAGACCTATGGTTCTTTCTGAATAAAATGTTCCTAGATTTTAACTTAGTATTTGGTTTGGCTTGGAACAGAGTACACTGCGCTGAACTTACTGATGGAATGGACAAGTTCATTCACCACCACAGACCTCCTTAGTTCTGTGCCTTAGAACTTGTCTTGTTTCTGGGCCTGGCTAGTCTTGGCAACAGGGCAGTGGACACTATCATAAAGCTACAGCAGCTGGTATTGCCACCATAGACTAGAGAATTTCTGTGAGTAATGCTAGCTGACAAAAGGAGTCAGCCACATCCGTGTGCTACCTGGGCAGGACTTAGGGATGCTGGGATAACCCAGTGGCTACCTGAGGTGCTGGGTAGCAACTTGAAAGTGCGAGAGGATTAAGTCCTTGTGGGGTGGATTTTTGATCACTGAGAGACAATAAATGGGGAGGATCCAGCACATAAGTGCTTCACCTTTGTTCTAGGACACAGTAGATTCATGTGGCTTTTTTGGGTATGTCCTGAGATGCCAAGTATTCAGAGTTTCTTGTAAGCCATGGCCCAGTCAGTGATTACCCTCTTACTTTGCACCCTCTTTTTTTGTACTTTTTCTTTTTCTTTCACATCTTTAATTCTTTGGGTTTTGTTACTTCAAGGGTGGTACCTTGTCACCCCTTTCTAATAAAGTTTTAACATATAATCTTTTGGTGCAAATTATACTTTCTATCCATCTTAAGGTTAAGACACTATATTTCTTCTATCATTATTCTATTATTAGACTGAGCACTTGGAAGGCAGAGGCCATGTCATGTTCATCTTTCTACTGATAGCACTAGATATTTAATCCATGTTTGTTGAATGAAATGTCTGGCTGATCAGCCAGAGGAAGCTTAGCCAAGGGGTCCAGACGCTTTCTATTACATTTGGCTTTGATATTCACATCATGCCCAACCTGCCAACCAAGTACTGGTCCAGACAGCTGTGTCTTGGCAGATGTTGGAAAGCTTGGCCTTGTTGGCACCAAAGAACTAAGAGGGTTTCAAGATGTGGACACACAGGCCTGCTCACATGCTGGCATTTTGGGGACCAGAGACCATACCAGAGAAACAAAAATCAAGGATGTGGGCCCATCATTGGGTCTCTGATCCTTTAGGGCTGGCAGTGACAGAAGAGGGTAGGACTGACTCACGGTGTCAAAGCTCTTATAAACTTTAATTATTCTAGAAGCAGGCTGTGCGAGTGTGAATTAGAGAAAAGGGATAGGAGTTGAGATAGAATGGGCAGATGGCCAGAGTGTCGATGGAGGTCTTACGAGTTGAAGACTTTCAGTTATTCATCTGGAAATAGCATTTTCCATTTTTTGTGACTTTCTTATGTTTCTCCTCTCCCTTGCTGTCTTTCTTTTTGTATTTTTCATCCTGTCTTCAATCTACATTTGTTAGTGAAAAATATAATCTCTCTACACTTAATAAATTCTTAACCCAATGAAATTGTTTGAAAGAGTGACTTTAATAAAGAGGATTAGAGAAGAAACCAAATATACTTGTATAATTAATGTGCTACCCATATGTTAACTTGTTTTTCTTTATGTGCTTTACCATGAGAAGAACCAAGAAATGGATCCCACAATGGTGAACTCCCCTTCCATGGCCAGGATTTCAATCCAGAACCACAGTTTTGATGATTCCTGACCGGTGCAGGGTTGGATTGAATCTGGGGTTTAAATCTGCCTCAGATATTCAAATGTTACATGAGTTGAGCTCTTAGTTTCCTAGCTTCTCATTTGTTATAGGGAAAATATCTTAAAAAAATTGTTGTGAAAGTTTAGGGAATGTAAAAGAAATAATGGATAAATATGACTTTGAATATCTTTTCCAGTGTCTTATGGTTCAGGGATTTTTGTATTGTTAGTAATAATTGATACTGATGATAATAGTAATTGAACTGTCCCTTTAGTGAACAAAATGGAGACTTTTAGGTATGATGACTAAAATAAGATTTCTCAATCTCAGAACTATTGTCATTTTTGGCCAGATAAATATGTTGTGGAGAAGTTTAACATGTATAGTAGGATACCGAGTGGCACCTCTGACCTCTACCTACTGGATGCCAGCAGCACTCCTTATTTCTGTTGTCATGT
Organism: Heterocephalus glaber; assembly: GCF_000247695.1. The sequence continues at coordinate 23,051,872 of NW_004624745.1, forward strand.
CCCAAAATGTGTCCAGACATTGCCAAATGTCCCCTCCTAGGCAAAACCAGTCTTAAGCAAGAATCACCAGGCTAGAGCATGCCCAGGAGAGTTATCGTTTCGCTCTCATATATTAATGCTTTGAATAAAACTCAAAAAGCAAACATGGCAGAAGACTCCATGAGCAGCAAAGGGGGCTGATGCAGTTGGTACACACTACAGTGCATTTTCCAGTCTTTATACATAACACATGTCTTTGCTTAGCTACACCCAGTGTCACACAGAATTCAGAATTTACATTCGATCCACACTAAGAAGAGAAGAACATGGGGAGATGAAAAGCCAGGAGACTTCCCTTCCAGGAACCCCCTTCTGATCACAATGTGTATGTGAGTACCGAGTGTGAATTGATTTATGACCAAAACACTATTTGTCCATGTCCATCAAATAAAATTTGAGACTTAAAGACATGAGCTGCCGGGATCATTTCCCCCCTTCTATTCATTTGGACAACCATTTAGAATTCAGACTCTGCTATTTTTTTGAACAATAGCACTCTGTCATTTCCAGAAAATGTTTTAAATTAGTATAAAACTTGGCTAAATTTAGCTTTTATAGAAGAAAGAATAAAACATAATTAACTGTTTAAAGAAGAAAACAGAAACCACATGAAGGAATGAGACTTGCTGGCGAGAAATCTAACAGTAGTGCTTGGTAGCTAACCCATCTCCTGTGTAACAGATGTTTGCAAATTTAAATGGAAACAGGATGGGGATCCTTGTGTAGAAGGCATTTGTGATAAAGAGCTGCTAACTGTGCAAATTTGCGAGGCTGGCACAGGTGTGGCATCTCGTTTCTCTAATTATCAGAGATGGAACTGTATGAACACTGGAGCGGGCAAAACAAATCTCAGTGTGGCAAGAAATATTGACAGATCGAAGGCCTTGCAGGGCTCTGGCTTGAGGCCCTGTAAGTGCACACTGCTTGCTAAACACCATCAGGCAGGCTGGGAAAGCAGGTGAGGGGTTTTCAGGCTCATGCAGCATTAGCCTCTGGTTTTAGCAGAACATATAATATCTTCTGCAATTTCTATGGAAATACTTGCCAGTTGAGAAGAGCTAATTTTTTTTCTATCTAAACTACTATTTTTGGTGGCTTAGTGGGGGAAAGGGGTAAATTTGATTTAAAAACTGAAAATGATTCTCTGTTTGGTTTTTTAAAAAAGTATTTAAAAAAACCTGCACAGAACAGAGACAAAGGGTTCCATTGTACACTGACCTAGGCGTGCCGTGTGTCCCAGACAGAGGGCCTGGCCTCAAGCATGTGAGATTATGCACACATGTGTCCAATCTTTGTCACCTAATAAAGACTCATTGAATCAAAGGCCAGGTTATCATTTATTCTGCCGGACTGACTAATGCAGCATTCCCTCTTTAATGCAGTCTTTTCTTAATACTCAAACAATTATAGTTATTATTATTGTTGTTGTTACTGTAATATTTTTAAAACACAGATGGACCTGGTAATGTTCCATTGTAATTTAGTGGTTGTCAGCCAATAAAAAGTACAATCATTGATTGTTGAGCTGGAGCTCCTCTGGTGATTCACAGACTCTGGGGATGTCTGTGAAATCATCCCAATAACTTAATCCACTAGCTTTTCTTTCATTCCTCAGTTTCCACATTTCATCTCCTTTGTGAGACTCAAATTAATAATAAAGTAAATCACCAGCAAGCACCCTGCACGATTACCTCATGCATAGTCGCTTTTCATTTGAGATCACTCCAAATATTCCAGAAATGGTTTTCTTTATTTGGAAAAGTAATCTGAAAAATTGGATCAGATAGTTTTTTGATGCGTAGTGTGGGGTTGTGGTTTAATTTTTTAAAAAATGTTATACCTGATTCCATTAGGTGATGTCACTTCCTAATAAAAAATACAAAAGAAAAATACTTTTGTTCCCTGGATACAAGAAGAAAAAAAAATCTTCATTGATTCATTTATTCTGCTTATTCCCTGCTTTTTCTGAGTTTTTCAGTACAAGATATCAGGAAAGTTGGGCCTCCTTTTTAAAAAATTCCATTCTCTTTTATGCACAGATTTCATAGCAATGCAAGATTTTTGCACCCCAAAGAAATGAGAAGTTAAGCATACCACAAACTACTTTTACATTTTGTCCCCAACATACTAGAACTTAGCACATGAACCAGCGTGAGCTTTTAATATGTAGGCAGCCTGACTTCAGATATGCACAATAATATGCCATTTAGCACCATTTATGGTTTCTAAAGTTTATATTTTGATTAATAAGAGAAATTAATAAATCATGGGTTATACACTATTCACAATGAAAAGCCTCAAAGTTGCCATGAAGAGATCGAGATATTAAATGCCTACATGTATCACACACGATTTTTTTTTAAAGAAGTCTTGTGTCAGTCGTGTTTCCAGAAGAACTAAAGTTGATACATTTTTCTTCTTTCGATGAGGCATCATCCCCAGCCAAACAAAAACCCAGCAAATCCTCTCTTAGAACTAAATATTATCTAAACTATTTCAGTTTCTAATTTAGGGCTAAATTAGTTCTCACTAGAATGAAAAATGAGAAAAGTTTTTCTTTTTTTAAGCTTGAAATTCTCTTAGTCTGACATTTTGCTCAAGGTCCAAGGAGACAAATTTTGTTTATTTCCTGGTTCCTCTCAATTTTCTTTCTGCTTTTCATTTGCTATTCTTTTATTCTTGGAAATCAATATTTTCCTATATGTGAGAATCTTTTGGACCTGCCAAGTGCCACATCTGTCAAAATGCTGAACACACATTGTTTAAAAATAAGGGTGGAAACTTGGCCTTTCATTAAAATCTCTAAAACAAATACATTCTCTTTCTTCTCACCACTTTTTTTGTTGCCTGCTATAAACATTTATAACCGTCCCTCATGATGTCTTTATCTACCCATAGAGAGAAAGGAGTAAGCTTCCAATGATAATTTAGTCAAATAAGCTTCGGAGAACATTTGTCAAAGAATGGTTTTGTTGTTTATCTGGCAAAGTGTTAGGACCAAAGGAATTTAAGTCTTCTATTGACAAAAATCATTCTAGGCAAAATTTTATTTATTCCTACTTTTGTAGTTTTAGCTCATATAAAGACAAAGTCAAAATATTTTAAATGTTTTCTTCATAAAAGTTTTATAAACAAAATTTATAAACAAATCAGATGATTAATCAGTGAACATATTGTGGCAGTATTTCACACTTGCTACAAGCAAGTAAATGGTTGACAATTAATAGGTGTTTTCTAGTTTAGAGACTCCTAATGTACCAAGTGGTGGGCTTTACATAAAAACGCATTGTCCCAGGAAAGAAAATATTTAAAAAATATAATTTAATGTTTTTTCAGGCCCAACAGACATATTTTAAAAATTCTAACAGCTGCTTTTCTGTATAGCAGTGTCACATGAGCACAAATGGCCATATCTGTTGCTCTGCCATGTGGGTGCTTGATTGTGTGTTGTTCATCAATAGTTTGAATTCTTTTTAGCAGAGAACTTAACAATCCTGTGTGATATTTAGTAAGGCCACACTCTCACAGCAGAAAACATGTAAGGCCAAGTGTGTTCTACCAACCCGAGTACACCTGCCATGTCAGAATGAGGGAAGAAATAGAAACCCCTTAGTCTCCTGAAGAAATAACAACTGGGCCCTGGGGTTCAGCTTTTCAGGAAGGTTTGGACTAAAGGCACCAAGATTCCTTCCCTCGTAGCAGGGGATAACTAGAGAATGCCTAAAACTTTCTCCCAAGGGGCTAGCATATATGCAAACCCACAAAAATAGCCCATGAAAGCAGAGCTTCCCATGTTAGTGGAGGACACTAGAGCCCAACCAGCGATTTAGAAACTCTGGAGCATTTCAAATTCTGTGATCTTTGGATTATTTTGTCTCCAGGTTTTCTGTTTTATTTTTCTTCTTTCCATACAAGACCTTTCAGGTTAGCCCAAGAGTTGTGCAACAAATAATCAAGTATGCCTCTTCTTTCCATAATTTCTTTTGCTTTTAATAAAAGGGAAACATCATCACCCACCATGCATTTTATGATCTGCAGAAAGTTGATGGAAGCATTTCAACATCATTAACTTTTCTTAATTCTTTTAAGTATACAACAACAACAAAATCGTGTTAGCTTCTCCTAGTACAAAGTCAATTACAACTGCTTTTCCTTTGCATTACCAGTGCATGGTTGAGTTGAGAAATAATGCCAGAAAGTGGCTATGAGGATCTTGTGGGATAAGAGCAGCCAATGGGATAGAGAAACATTAATGATTTATGAGGCAAATTCATAATGGCAGCTTCCATGTAAGCCCCAGCCCAAAATTCCTGGACCATAAGTAAAGAGTTGCATTTGGTCTACCAAGTGGTAAGTATTAATTAGTTCTTTACTGTTCTGGTTAAACACGTTTTATGTTAGTCATCAAGATCTAGAATTCCTCAAGTTACATTCTAAATATAAAGAAAAAATACATGCCAAAGAGCAAGAGTAAGTATCCTCAGGATTTTTAAAATCAGTTTTTTATAATGTAATATCCACATTCATATATGTATGAATAAAGGTAAATCTATCTATCATCTATCTATCTATCTATCTATCTATCTATATTCTAACCTAGAAATTGGTTATAAGGAAGGGTGTACATCCAACATGCTTCTAAGTCTTAAGTCAGATTTGAGGGAAACATAAAGTCAGCTACACTTAGTTTTATTCTAAGAGCAAGAGGCTTATGAGCTTTTCAGAAGTCTCACTATTGACCAATCCCACTTAACCTTGAACTATTCCACTGTCCTAAATATGTAAGATGATGCTTTACCTAGAATTTTCATAAGGGAGTGTAGGAACTTTCTGGTGCTTTTAAGAGTGGTAATTAGTAGGTGTCTCTTCTACTGGGCTCAGAAATCTTTAATTTGTGTTTCTGCTTGTCTAAAATATATTTGACCACTTCAATTTGAAATCAAATAAATTCAGGGCTTGGTTGCCTTCTGGATGGCTGCAATGACCCAATACTATTAAAACATCAGGGTAAAGAACTGTAAATGTTAGATCCCATTATCACCATAGAACGATTTTGGCTACTACTACACTGAAGAGCCAGGAATCGTCCTTCCTTAGATCCCTTAGGTCCCTGTATTCCAAAGGTCTGGGCAGAGTCACTCTTTCTCTAAACTTAATTATCTGATCAATATATGAACAACCAAAATGTCCTTCTGACAAGCCTTGATCCAGAACTGACAATTGCTATACTCACTCTACTGCCCCTGAGTCAGTCTGACTCTCTTTAGCATCCCAGACAAGAATAGCAGAAGCTCCCTCTTGAGGAGCCAGATCTGCTCATGGGACATGAATCTGAATTAACACTGAGTTGAGAATTAAATCCTGTTTGTTCCTCTGGCTCTGCTACTCTCTAGGAGCATAGGCTGGGGCTTCCTTATTGCCTTTCAATTTCTACATCTTGCAGTTGAAAACCTCTTGAAGGATATCTATGAACTGAGATTGTGGATTATCCATCATCAGCTTTTATTCTCTTTCAGTAGTGCTACATAATGCATTTTTTCTATCTCCATTTTTTTTTAAGATAAGAGAAATAGGTGAAAATGAACACAGTTGACACTATTCAAGGGAGAAAGCTGGGTTGCCTTTGGTAGGTACCTGCAGTAGGGGTCAAGGGGTAGCTAGTGGTTTCCTCATGCTGCCAAATGTATTCTATGGTACTAGTGTGAAGGCTGCTTCCTCCTGGAATTGTCTGTTCTTGCAGCATCTCCTGGAGACCATCCCAAATAACATCCACTTGCTGTTGCATAACAATAGCTCTATTTTTTCCATATTTTTTCTCTAATCTTTTCCATATAGATTCAGCATTATGCTAAAGCCATGCCAAGCCATGCCAAGCAAGGTATCTGACGTCACAGATTCTGAATATCAGGCAGAGACACATACACACATAAGTCCAAAGAAGCAAGCTCAGTATGATTTCTAACGTACTCTACCAACCAGCCTTTCAAAATTCTTGTCTTTTCATGTATGACATGTTAAGACTCTTCTTACTAAAGAACTCTCTTTAAATGTCAGCCCATATACTTTGCAGAAAATATTTTGGCTCTATTCACCCACATTCTTTTTCAGGTCATTTTAGTAAAACCAGATAACTGGAAGATGAATGTATGGAATCTAATTTCTTAATGGTATGGGAGCCTAAAAATAATCTTATTGTTTGATGTTTAGCTACAGATGATGATTTCTTTTTCTTTCTTCCTTTTTTTTTTTTGAAGTTTAGAGGATTATTTAATGAGAGACATATGCAGCAAGTTAAAGCTTGTAAGCTTTCTTCATCTCAGTAATGCAAAAAACTCCTTACAATTGTTGATTTTCTTTTGGAGGGCACTCTGAATCATGCAAAATATGATGTGAGTTCTCAAGGAAAACTAGAAAACAATGAAGAAAAAGCACCTTTAAGGGCTTTATGACCTCCCCTGCCAAACCCTTTCCAGGTTCAGATTGAATCAGAGAGATTCAAATGCCAGAGATGTGATGGTAATGGGATGCTTAGAAATCAATCTCAATGCACTGTCTGGGCCGGGGTGGGGTGGGGGGATCTCTGCTATAGGGACTGACTGTAGGAATAGATACCAGTTTTAGTGTGATTACAAGACCAGCAGGTCCTCTGCAGGCTATTTATATTGCCTTTGTCCAAGATTTATAACACCACGTTTGGACCTGTTCTAACTTCGCAAGACCATGTCTCAAACAAAAATGTTATATTAATTTACCTGTCCACTGGTGACCGTGTCTAGTAAGACTCCACATATATGACCATGCAGATATTTTCACCTTATCGGCCCCAGTACAGGTTCCATATCACTTGAGAATCACTCACCAGATGCCTCAAGGAGCACATACCTTACTTTCCTCTGCTCCAAGTTTAGGTACAAGTGTCCATTATTGCTAAGAGCTAGGCTTGATTGTGCTTAATTGATATTTCCATTAGTCTGATGAACACAAATGGCATTAAATGCCAGGATTGGACACAAATTGAAAATGAAGAGATCCTGTGCATCCACATGGGAGGGTGAGCAGGGATTTTTAAGGCAGAGTGGGAGGACAATTAGCAGGATTAATGGACACTTTCCAGGAGTCAGATGACACCAGATGCCCCTCTGCTGCTCCAGTCTGCATTTATCTAGAGATCTCACTGGTTTCAGAGCCAGGAGGATCCTTTCCGCAGCGGCACAACTTTGTGTTGCTGAAGTGAAACAGGAAGATAGCCAGTGGGCTTGGACCCTCTGGTCAGTTGGAGGAAAGTCCCTGTCTTCCTCTATCATTCGTGTGCATCAGGAGTGAGCCTGGAGTCCCTGCCTGTGGTTCAGAGCAGCCAGGGTCTTCTCAGCTTGCAGCCCGCATCCCTTCTGCCTGCATTGACATGTTGTACATCTCCAAGTAATTGGGATATATGGAAAGCATAAATGGAAAAGCTCCATAGGGGACAATCAATCATGTCATCAAGATCTCTTTCTGAAGAAAATAACCACAAATGTTTTAGTGAAAATAAACGAATTTCATCCTGACTGTCCTACTGTTCTTGGTTTTATGACTGTGTTTTTCACACTGTGTGGAAAAATACAAAGAACTGCCCAGGAACTAAAAACAGAAATGGATCTGTTTTGAGGAGCGTTTTCCCCCTTGACTCCTTTGCTGTATTTACCAGATGTACCCCTTTCAGCTTCCAGCAAGAACCACACTGTAAACCCCAGGCCCATTCCTGCACACAGTAACAGAAGCCAGGACGCTTAATGCACAAAAATGTCTTTAACATCTTCTCAGCCAAGTATTTCATATGAGTTTCCAGTTTTGTAGTACTTACACCAAAGAAAGATAAGGAAATCAATTCATCAAAAGCCATGTTATTTAATATGAAAGTGACAAATTATGATAACAGGCCACTATGACTATGGTGTTAGTTCAATTATTAGACCAGGTGATCTTCCATAAATTACTTACGTTGACATATTCTCAAAGAAGTTCAGAGATTTATAAGATTGTATCTTAGAGCTTGCTCTAATGCATTCAAGTAAAAACTACATATCAGTTTACCTGTACATTGAGAACTGGATTCACTTTCTACTCACTGAACAGGGATGTTGGTGGTGACAACTATGAAATTTGCCTAAATAGAGGATTTGCTTACATAATAGTCTTTCTTTTTTCTTCAAATTATTTCTTTTCTTTTCTATTTTAATCATCAAGAAAGAAAGAAATGAGTTAGGAAGTCATTTCATGTACTTACTATAGCCCTCAACAATTCTCTTGCTCTCTGAGCTTCTTATCCTCATTGTACACAGACAGCAATTAAAAAAACCTGAATTTTATAGGAATTGGAGTAAAATTGTGCCTACTTGAATCATATAATTCTTTTGTTTAGCAGTTTTTTTCTGAGAATTGGGTAGAAATGAGTCTGCTCGATTGGTTAGTGTCTGAGTGCACATGCATACCAGCCCATGAAACATTTGACATAAAACAAGTTCTTCATACTGCATGACTAAGGGGAAAATAAAATAAAAGGGATTATTTTTATTTTTGATGATGGTAAGTGAGAATAAATGTGTAACTTACATATTTTTTGGCTATTGCTCATTAATCAGCTAACAACTAACTACTGCAGATTAAAAATATTTTAAGTCAAAAATGCACTGAATACAAGTAACCTACGGAATATCTAGCTTAGTAACATAGTACTCCACAGTCTCATTGGTTTTCCCTCTTGAGCAGGGGGCTGACTAGAAGCTTTGGTTCTCTGCCACTACTAGCATCCTGGGAGAGGGCTGTACCATACATATCCAGCCCAGAAAAAGATCAAAATTCAAAATTTTGAACTACATAATTCCAGTACTTTGGGAGAGGCTGATATGAGAGGATCACAAGTTTGAGCCCAGCTTGGACAACTTAGTAACTTAGCAAGATCCTGTCTCAAAATAAAAAATAAAAAGGGTTGGCGCAGTAGCCAAGTGCAAAGGCCCTGGGTTCAACTCCTAGTACTGAGAAAAATTCCAAGCGTATCACTTTCATCCTCTCTACACCAAACCACGGTAAGTCAAGATTGTCTGTATTTTATTTGGGTTTAATCTTTTGTTTCCAAACGTACTTTCTAAATTATCCTTTTGACATCTAAGATTCATATGAGCACAGTTAAATAAATCATTTTATTGAGAAAAGGCATGCCACTATAGTATTATCAAGACATGCAATTTGTCAAAAAAGTATTTGTTATGTTCCTGCAATACAAGGGTGAATCTATATTGATCATTCTTGGACATTCATTACAATACCTAGGTGGTCTGCAATATCACAGTTACATAAAATACAGCCAAGAGCATTAGAATTTTTGAAGAACAAAACAATGCTACCATCTCCCAGATGTATGCAGGTCCATTTTTCTGTGCTTAGCAACATGCTCGGACTTGCCTAGGGGGTCCGGAAACTACCTTCCCTTAACTTTGCTGCTCACCCCTCTTTGAAAGTCTTATCTCCTTTCTCACGTCCCTACCACACATCTCACAAGAATGCTCCACCTTCCACCTCCAAATTCTCATCCTCTTCTCACTTCCCAGCCCAGGGACCAGCTTTCTACTCCCACTGCTCTCTTGAAATTGTTTTCTTAAATGTCACCTATGTCTACCCTTACCGACTCAGTCCTTCCCTTCAGGCACCCTTGACAATGCCCTCCTCTGAATGTTCTCTACCCTTGGCATCTCCTGGACACCAAGGCAGTCTGAGATTGCCCCACCTCTTTGACACTTCTTTCCTTCTCTGTGCCCTGGTCCCTAAACAAAGTGACCTTCACCACTTTCTTTCTTCTCTTGGGACCCTTTCTTTTGAAGCTCAGGAGACTTGGGTATTTCCTGAGTTTCAGTTACTGTATCTATAAATGTGACTGTCAACACTTCCTCCAAATGTGGCTTCTTCCTGAACTGCAGCCTGTCATCTCCATCCGTGAGCTGGACGCTTCATCTCTTGGTTGCTCTTGGAAAGTAACACTTCTCCATGCTCATTGACTCCCTCTCTCCAGTGACTTTCTGGTTTCAGACGTGGCAGTTCATCCTCCCTCTCACTTGGTTGCCCACTTCTGTCAGTTCTACCTTCACCATCTCTGGCAACTGTGCTACCCTTTGGGTCATCCTGCTATCCCCTCCTTTCAGCCCTCATCAATCTCCAGTGTGAACTGGTCTCCATAACTTCTGTCCCTTCCCACTTTCCCTTTCGGCTAATCATTCTGAAGAAATGGTGTCACTGTGACATTTCTTTCTTCCAAAATACTGTTAGCATTTTCTGTGCTCTCAGTCTTCTGCTCTTCCTTGCACGCAGAATCATAGTCCTCCCTCCAAGAACCGTGGCCATGGAGGTACAAGCCACCTGTGCCTCCCTGCCCCTTTGTTTGGGGTTGTGGGGAATGTGCGGAATATCCTCCTTCCCAGTCTCTATCTTTCCCCCAAGTCCCAGTTCTGGTGTCTCACTCCCATGAAGCCCCCCCTCTTTGGGGTTTTTTGGAAAGTCAAAGTAAGGCATTGTATTTTCTATAGCTCGGGTTGATTAACACAACGCTGATAAAAAAGATGAGAGGCATCTCATATTGAGATAGTAAGATGTGGTTGGCAACTCAGCTGAGGAAGTGGCTGCTGAGTGGGTGCACAGGTGCTTCCCAGGCAGGTGGGCTGGTGGGGCACAGACATGGGGGCTCAGAAGCAAATCTGAGCCATGACATTCCTTCTGTCTCCAGACTTTGCTGCTCATCACAAGGGGACTAGTGAGCCCTGTAGGACTCCCCCTGTGCCTATCACATGTCCTCTGAGCTTCAGAGAAAAGGCCAACTCTTCCACCTTCTCACTTATCCACATGGCTCCCATCCAGGTTAGCCTGGGTCCGAAATCAGCTACTTCTCAACTTGGCCAATTTAGTTCCTGCTTTAAAGATCACTTCCTTTGCCCTCTTCTAACCACACAAGGTACCGTAGCTATGCCTCAATTGGCTTGATTACATTTTGCATGTGTCATCTCACCAAATGGGTCATAAGATTTTGGGGCCTAGAAACTGAATTTCATTCCTTATGATAGCATCCAACATAATGAGCACCTGGCATGTGAGCCCTTTGTTCCTAGCTGGGATTTAATAAATGTTAGATGAAAAAACATTGAAGGATGAAGTTTCAGATTCTTTTGACCAACATTGCTCTCAGATCCATTGATGTAATCACACTTAGGTGCCATCTAAACATTTCTATGTACTAATCTGCTGCTCAAGTTTATGACTTTTTATAGGAATTCTAGGTAGAGCAGCTTTTAGAAACACACACAGATACACACACACACACACACACATGCTCACATGAATGACTGAATAATCTCAAACATTATTTATGTAAATGTAGGCTGTCTGAAGGGTGTAGAGACAAGGGAACATGCAGAATTTCTTGACCAGAGATGTTCATTTATTTATACATTACTTCTGCTTTGTCCACCAAAATAATTAAACTGGGCTTGTCTGGAAGATAGGAAGAAGGAACGAACAGATGTTTTAGTGAAGTGTATTTTAAATCTAGAGGAATAAACTAAATGACCCCCTCAAATCATTTTGATTAAACAATGAACATCAGCACAGCAATTAGTTTAAATATTCCCACTAGTCCCCTTTTGGGGTTCACTGGGGAAGTTTAATTAATGGCAGGATTTAAAACCAGTGTTATCTATTTTATTGAATAGATGCCATACATCTGTAGAAGTGTGAAATCAATCTCTGTAGAGCAAATTGTGTTCATTGTGTTCTAATAAAATCATCACAAACTTCCCATCATAACAACAAAGATGTAAATTTTGGTGTTGGGAAAACATTTCAACATGGCGAGGTTATGTGCCTGGCCAGAGAATGGTTAAGGCAATATCTTGAAAATGTCATCAACCAGTGGAATGAGGAGAAAGAATTTTGCTGACTACATAGGTTTTTAAGCATGCTCCTCAGTGAGGAGCAAGACCATTTCCTTGGGGTGTATTCCCAGCAGCGTTTTAACTGGACTGTAAGTCAGCACCCTCAAGAGACTTCTGCAGGTCCACATGTACTGCAACATAATTCACAATAGCCGCAATACGAAAATCATCTGAGGAGCTTGTCAACATCAACAGATGAATAGATATGTAGCCATGAAGAAGAATGAAATTACGTCATTTGCGGGAAAATATCTGGAACTGGAGGTCATCTTGTTAATCAAAATTAGCCAAATACGGAGAGATAAACATTGTATCTTTTCTTTCCTATGTCGAAACTGAAAAGAAAAGACCTGAAAAGCAGAGAAGGGCAGTCAGGGGAGAAGAAGAGGACAGAGACTGGGGAGGGGAGAAGGCAAGACAGGGTCGTAGGGGAGGTGGATAAGATCAAAGTGTGTGTGAAAAGGTCACCACGAAACCCATCCCTCTGCTCGCTCACCACGATGGGATAATCATCAGTATAATTAAAAATAGAGCATAATCACGAAGGCAGACCCAACTCCAGGGACACCCATCGTGGACCCCACAGCCGGACCAGCTGAAGGCCAGTGAAGCCTGCCTCGCCTTTTCTCCATCACAGCTCTGAAGACAGGGCAGGAAGTAGGCGCCTCTTGCTCATCTTCTATCTTTGTTTAACCAACCAATACAAGTGTTCATACTCATATCCCTTTGGCAAGCAGGAGCTAGGCTGAGGGGGCAGAAAGATGAATATATGGGTGCTTCTTTCAGGCTTCCAGAGGCCCTCTAGGGAAATCAACTTAGCTGTTTCTCTGAACTGTCCCGCATAGAGTGGATGACAGTGGCATTGGCATATTGTTCTTGGGTTTACAGAAGCACTGTTGAACAGATGTTATCGGGTCACAGAATTTGAAAATACTAAGGGGTCTGAGAGATCTTTTCACAAATTGAAATAAAATTAGATGAACATTATAACTCTTTATAAACTGCCAAAAGCTAAACAATACTATTACCTGGCCTAAGCCTCTCAGTCTACTTAGGGGGTGACACCAAGTTCATGGTGGCCCAAGGTCTTATAGCTACAATGTTACAAAGATTAACACTGGTATATCGTAGTTTATTTTGCTGTTTTATATACACAACTAGTATTCTAGTTTTCAAAGTACAAGATAAACAACTGATAAAAGCTATGAGACTGGCAATTAGAAAATATTGGAAAGCATATCTGTTCTGCATATCTAAAGTATAATTAACAAGAAGTGTCTATGAACCAAAAAAAATCCAAGCCCTTATAGGAAAGTACTTAAATAATAATTAATTATGCATATAATTACATAGTGATTTAGTTGTACTGCCTAGAATATCTGCGGTCAGCAGTGTACCTGCAGGTATCTCCCCTTGATGTCCCACCTTAAAGCCCACAAGAGTCTGTCTTTGTGCTAACTTCCAGCAGGGTTTAGGGGAAACACGAACATCCTGCAGAATCTCAGAGAATATAATTAAAGTTCTATTTGTAAATCCTTTATTGACACTAGTGAATGATGACAGTACTGGATGCTGATTTGCTCTCTAAGAGCTCATTATGAAGTTTGTTAGAAAAGACATTAGCAGCAATTTGTCAACAGCCTCTGGAAATCAAGTGACAAAGTATTTAGCTTTGACAGTGTTGCCAACTGTTGGGCATCTCCTTGCAGGTGGGAATTCTTCATCCATTCACCTGCCAAGGGGCCATCACACTAGTGGCTCAGGTGTTTTGAGACCACACTACAATGAGTTCTAAAAGTCACCTAGAGGAAGAATGACAGCCATCCCACTCAGATAGCCCTTATGGCTTAGATTTCAGAAACTGTACAGGATTTCATCTTTCCAATGAACTGTACTTCTTTTGAATAGGAAGACTTCTTTAAAAAAGTGTAGCACCAATCTATTACCATGTAGGGTACCAGAAATTTCCACTGGTAATTTTGGCTCATCCATAATCATACCTGGCCCAGGTCAGTACTTACTCTCTGAAGAAATGAATTCACTGTACTTTTACAATTGCTTTATGATATCTACTTCTCTTTTACTTCCTTATCTCATTTAATCACCTTGACTTTATTACTTTGGAAAGTAAAAAATAATATCCTCACTTGACAGAAAAAGAAACTGGGTTTTAGAGGTTTAATACATCCAAGAGGCCACGGCTGGCTTTTCTTCTTTCTCATTTCTGATCACAGGTACTGTTTACCAGACACACTGGTTGGGGCCTTAGGCAGCCCCTTCACATACATCAGATCACCACAGTCCCTTCTTGTTAATTACCACCTACGCCACGAGACGGGTATTTTCATCTTTAGTTTGCACATCTGAACTGTCATGCAGGTTGTGACCAACTGAGCTCGCTTTTAACTGTACATTTCGCTACTGAAGAGTAGTGATCTTCCTTCTACAACCAGCTGTCCCTCCAACTAAGGCAGAAGGTCATTAGCATTGTTACCTTCAGAAGTCTGAAAGGGACAGAGCACTGATCTAAGTCATTGTTAACCCAACAGCTTAGTTACAGAGACTGTTTTGGAGAATTTTTTTAGCAGTGTATCTTTCAGTGTTATTACACTGTCTGTTATTACACTGTCCTTATGAATTTAATTCAGTCCAACAAGCTTTGATAAACCTCTGTTTTGTGCAAGTTCCATGTTCCGTTTCCCCTTCTTCCTTAGAAACAGATTTCTAATTTCTGTTGAGGACAGTAATATGCTTAGATAAAAGGCCATTTCCCATCTTTCTTTGCAGCTAGGCAGACATGTGAATATATTGTGGATGAGACCTCCAGGGAAGCTCTTTTAAAGGACTCTTTTGTCCTTCCCCTTTCCTTCTGGCTAGACAATGGATCTGATGTCTGGAGCTCTGACAGCCATTCTGGGCCATGAGACATTCTCGTGAGTGGAAGCCAAATGTTAAGGATGATGGGAATGAAAGATATAAGGAGCCTAGATCCCTGATGACATAGTAGGACTGCCAGATCAGCCCTGGGCTACTTATATCTGGAATCACTATATGAAATAAGTAAAATTTCATCTAGTTTAAACCCTTGCTTTCTTCTGATCTCTGAATGAAATTTTTAACTGATGGAGTACAGGCAAGTGGAACAAAATACATCTATTGGCCTCTAAGAAAGACATATCCACAACTCACTAGAGTAAGATCTGAATGTGATTTGATCTGATGGAAATGTAGACTCAGTGGAGAAGCATCTGAGAAAAAGAAGAAATGGGTGAAGGAGATAAGAAGGCAGTAAAGAAGAAAACGGAATAAAGAAAGGCCTGGAGACCAAGAAATTGAGCTTAAGAAATGGTAAGTTTGTTGCAACAAATGGTATTGATGTTTCTAAAATGATTTTCTTAAAGTTTACAGCAAAGCATTGACCATCAGTCAGTTAGGGCCCTGACTGACTGCTGAGCTAAGCAGCAAGCTGATGTGCATCATTTAGGGTATTGTCTGTTGGCATATTCGAGTCCCTTTCTTTAAACTTATCACTTAGGCAATGGTATTTTAAGCGATAGAAAGAGTAGTTCCCCTGTATGCACTTGGCTATCGTTGAGTAGAGAAATGGCTTTTAGAAGACTCAGTTTCATGTTTTCAGGTCTGGGTTAAAAAATCTTTCTTTGGCTAAAGTAAGAGAAGCAAAGCAGAAGGGGAATGTCCTTGTGATGGGATTCCTCCGGGATGCCTTCCACACACACCTGCCTACCCAGGGCAAGACCAGTGTGCTGGTTGTTCAATTGCAGAGGCCATACTGGACTGAGCCTGCAGGGCAGAGGCAGAAGGACAGGAAGTAGAGGGGCAAGGTGAAGAAAGAGGGCCCTACCCCATTGGCTAAGGGAAAATTGGGACACTTTAGGGGCTGAGTACAAGTCCCAGAGTTCTTGCTCTGGAGCTCACCAGAAATACATGGAATTCTCCTCTTTCCTCAGCTTCCCTTTCAGTTAGGCCAGACTGGCTTATGATCAACAGGGTGGAAAGACCACTGATCTAACCCTTTCCAGACTAATACCCATACAGGTCCTATATGATCATCCAGCCCTCTGTCCCCAACCTACCATGGTGAGTCTGGATCTTGCATTCCAGACAGGATAGTGGCTAGGAGGAAGCAGCTTTGGGTCCTCCATCATTGTGTGGAGGAGGCCTTTCTAAGGGAGTTGCTCTCAAAGTGTTGGTTTATGTGTGAGAGAGCAATCAGCCTTGGCTTTACAAAGACATTGAACTTAGGAGTTGCTGTAATGGCTGCTAGCATTCACGCTCTGATTCTGACATTACTTCTGGCAAGGAAAATCAGTATCAGTTCTCTGTAACATAAGGGAGGGGTGGTGCATCTGATTAAGAGCATGGAATTGGAGTTGGCATAGTACAGGTTTCAGTTGATTTAGGGGTGAGTTTGGGAACTTTGATAACCTCTTCAGTTCCAGATTTTTACCTATAAAATGGGAATTATGGCTATCTCTCTTCCCCAGGGAACCATCTGCCTGCACAGACTACCTGTGGCAGAAATACCTTGAATACTTCTAAGTACTGTCAATTGTTTATCACGGATCCCAATCCAGAAGCTACAGAGTTCACATATTTGTAGAATAAGGGAAACTTGGAAGTTTAGGTTTCTAACAAACTTCCCAGGTGATTCTCATGCTTACTAAGGGGTGGGAAGGCCTTTCTAAGGGATCATGAGGGTATTAGATCCCATGAACAAAGTACTCAGGGCCATGCCTGGCCCATGATTCGTGCTCAATAAATGGAAACAATTATTTTACAGAGAATCCTATGGTGCAGGTTCTAATTTACTCAGAAAAGGTGAGCAAGTACATGAAAGGTAAGAGAGGGGCTGGCCTTACTTCCATTAGGATCATGACTCTGACCAGTGGGCAGGCACACTGAATGTAACCAGATTTGACTTAAGTGGAAGATTGAGGCACATTGCTGTGATGTATTGTGTATTCAGCAACAAAATAATCTGAAAACAGATGAAGGAGAAGGTCACCCTCCTACTAGCAAAATCCCCGAAGACTCCCAAGCTTTACGAAGGTGAATTTTTAAGCATTGATGGAAATGCGTTAATGAGCATATAAAAATGTGGTTGGATGGTGACCACTATGCCTGAAGCTCTGTTGAAAAATTATTGACAGCTATATTGCTTATTCCTGTAGTGGTTAGGAAATGAAATGCCTTGCTTTAATCAAGTAATGGCATTAAGGAGCTACTGGGAACATGTGGTTGCTTTTCCGGAATAGGAAAGAAGTCAACTGTATTCCAACCAGGTTAACTGTCAAGGAGAGTTTGGCTCAAATTTCTTTTAGTTCAACTAACATATTTTTTTCTCCTCACATATGTGAGCAAATGTATAAAAAGAAAGTCAACTCATAGTCAACACAAAACAGCACATTTGTTATAAATCTTGCCTGTTTCCGAAGGGAAATTCAGCAAAATACCTATTTTTGTTTTTTTCTCTTTTGGTGGGGGAGGGGATGGGATGTGGGTTTGGACAGCATGAAGCAGGGAGATTAGTTGTGCATTTTTCTCCCACTGAAGCAGAGGGAGAGACATCCCCTAGTTTGGATGCTTTCAATTGGCAGGGTTTTCTTGAAAACGCAGTCAAAGGAGTTTCTCCTTTGAAAAATTAACTGAGGGGAAATAGTGAACGCATAGAACAAGAATAGAAGTCGACAGAAAAACGACGAGTCTGAGTTGAAGTGGTCACTGTGACGTTTCAAGACCCTCGGGTTTTCCAAAGGCCACTTTTACATCTGCACAATAAAAATTGAGCTACTGAGTGAAAAGACCATTACTGGGCCATTTTTTCTCCAAAGTGTCAAGTTCTCAGCCAGTCTCATTTGTCACAAAATTTCCTAGTGAGTGTTGGCTTCTCTGTTTGCAACTGCGTGAGTTTTTGTGCTCTTAGGCCAGGGTGACGACCACCTCACTTACGGGCTGTGGTTCCAAAGCCCAGGACCCTGAGCACAGTGAATCTGAGTGGCCAGAACTTTTGAGGCCTCTCTTCCACATCCTTCCTCCTCCTCTTTTTCTTATTTCTGTCCTATCCACAGTAATCTGCAGGGTGTATTATTCCATCATATATCTCAGTTCTCAAAGCTTACAAAATTATTTCCATTTGTGAGGTAAACTCACTCTTTTTCTTCAGCTTTGACTTTGCCCACCAGGCTTGCTGTGAAGAATGAGCATAAAAAGGAACTAACCATTTCCATGTGGTAGAACCATGAGTTTCAGAAGACGGTTTATTCCACTGGGACAGGCACCCATATTGTTCTTGTTTGAATGATGGCATTTTATAAAAGGAGCCAACCTGACTCCAGAGAAAACTGACACAAGAAAGAAGCAGCCTCTGAGCATGGTGACACCTGGGCTGGGTTGTCTCCTCAGTCCCTGTAGCACCCAGGTGCTGTAACAGGGAGAGAGATGCTGACTTGGCCAGTGCAGGAGTTATGAGAGTGTGCTAATATTTGCTGACTGCTTTGAAGATGAAAAGCATTATGGTGCACTAAGTACAATAATTATGAATTACAAAGCCTCACACAACTCCTTGGAAAATGAAGGCTACACAGGCAGAAAATATAAGTGTTTGTGACAGGAAGCCAGGCGCCCAGGTAGCTTTTGGAATGTGAAGGGCTCAGCACAGGGTGTCCTTACAGGGGGCAAATCAGGAGCTCTGGACAGTCAGTGCTCTCTAGAGCTGACCTGGCAATGATGGGAAAGGTGGGAGGGAGACCCCCTTAGAGAGCCAGTTTCTTAAGGACCCATGGGTTGTGGATAGAGCTCACTGTCTCAGAGGAACAGGGCCAAAGGAGTGTGACTGTCATGAGAGACAAACCCAATTTGGAGTTAGCCTGTGCCCTTATCTCACCTGTTCTCCATTATTTGATGGTTGTAGGGCAATAAACTGAAGACCTCTGGCCCATTTGATAGTCACACAGTCCAGACACACATCAGAATGATGCTCACACACTAGTCGCTGAGCTCTTGTATGGATCCTGGCAGGAAGCACACCTCTGGCCATCTGCTGGTGTGTACAAACTTATCTTTCTCATCTTGGAACCTTGAACTCTTTCTGGGTCATCTGGAGTCATGAACTGATGGATCTGAGTATCAGTGCACATAGGTAGGCTGTTGCCTATGTTAACTCAACTGAGGGGTACTGGGCAGGGTGTCCAAGCCATTTTCAACACTTTGCTTGCTACTAGAGTGATTGGAGATGGAAAAGTCGTGCAGGGTGGGCATCCAGTAACACATGTGAGGTGCCCATGACCGAGGAGGTGGGGAGCAGGTGGCTGGCTTTCAAGCAAGGTTAAGGGTAGAGTGGACTAAGGGGAAATCTGGTGCATTAAGGACACCAAGCACAAGGAGATCGGTTAAGTGTGAGAAAATAGAGCAAAACAGAGAAGAAAATGGACTCTGAAGCCTAGGCTCAGCATCCCAAGCAAGGGTCCAGCAACAGATCAGGGTGTTGGTCACCAGAGAGGAGCACGAGGCAAAATCCCAGCATCTCCAGTAGCAAAGCTGTTCTGTGTATGGCAGAGATTGATCCATGTGTGCACCTGATCCATTTCTTATTCTTCCTGGGCCCAGGACTAGAGTAACGTGTGGCCCCTGCACTAGATGGAAGCTGGTGTATGACCAAGTCTGGCTGGTAGAATATGAACAGAAATAGGAACATTCTTCCCCTGGTCCTCAGGCCTTCCTTCACAATCCTCCATTGTCTTTCTCTCTGGTGCAGACCAACATGGTGAACTTGGAGGGTGGCAGAGACACAGATGGAGGAAACCTGGATCGCTGATCTGGCTGGAAACACCTACTTTGGACTTTATTGTGATAAACCACTCACATCTGAGTGTGTCTTTGGTACATCAGCTGGTGCTACTCAGCCCACTAGCTTGAGACTCCCCATGGTTAGTGTCAATCCAACATTAAGGTCAAAGACATGCTACAAACTGCCTGGCTTGGGAAGCCATGAAGGCAAGGGCCCTTGACCACTACTCTGAAGGACGGCTTAGCTCTGTGAGAATGTTTGCTTTTGGTGACCTGTGTGTGATTTTTACCCCAAGAGTCCTTTACATTGCTGGCCACGACTGGTGGTGTTTAACTCATGTGTGAACACAGTGGAGACCTTGGGAGAGGGAGGTGCTATGTGAAGTATGAATAAAGGGGTGAGTGACAATGTGAGGGCAAGGAATCTCTGCTGGGCAGCTGCCCTATAAAATTCCCTGCCATTCAGAAATCATGTCACCAGCTGACTCCTTTGAGAGATTAGCAGATAGCTGTCAAGATAAAATATTCTTGCCACGTGAGAAGCCGTATGTAGGACAGGCGTAAAAGAAGCCTCTTATTGTTGACTACATTTTAACAAAACCTAGTACGTTTTTAGAAAAAAGGATAATCGTATGTTTTCTAAATGTCCTGAGTTACCACTATTATATCATAGAAAAGTCTGGGTTGAATGTTCACAACAGACTTTGGACATGAGTGGTCCTGATGTGGTGACTTTCGATGACCCTGTAACTCTCCCTAATGGCATATTAGCAGGACAAAGGTGAGTGACTTCAAGACAAGCAGTGGCAGCTCCTAAAACCATCTGACCCTGAGTCAGCCTGCAGCTGCAGTTTCTAGAGTGAGCAATGGTTTTAGCCTGGATCCATTGACCCAATACCTTCCCAAATAAGCCTTTCATAAGAAATGGGGGGAGCAGATATATTTGGGGTTGAAGGATTAACTCTTTTCTGAGTGAATTATGTATTCCTTTGAGACTGTGTTCTGTTTCAGAGTCTTATCCATTTTAATGGAAGTTCTATTTATGTGATTTTTAAATCTATAGATTTTTTTGATATCTGAAAAATTCATTGCACTTTGCTCTTCCACTAAACACTTAAAATGCTGAGAGAGAAGAGGTTGTGTTTCGCCAAAGCCAAGGAACTGAGCCCCCTTCACAAGTTTGCTTAGAACTCAAAACAGGAAGTTGTGTTTGACCAAAGAACATGCCTTGCTTTGCCTCTAACTCTCCTTTTAAGTCTTCCCTTTGGATAGGATTTGAGATATCATCAGGCAGCCAGTACATCAGTAACATAGAAATCTGCAATCATGGAACAGCTTTCCCCCTCTGCATTCCTTCACACCTGGAGATCTCTTAACCGTTGATACTGTTATTGATGCTATTGTTGTTTCCTTCTTTACCTCTCCACCCCAGCAGTTTGAAACTATTGTTGGGTTTTAAAAGTCCAGCCACAGATTCTTGGCTCTATGATCCAAATCTACAATTATTCACCATGTGTGTTAGTTACTTTTCTCTCGTTGCTGAGACAAAATACCTGACACTCAAAGTTAGAGGGGAAGGAGTTTATTTGGCTGACAGTTCATAGAGGTTTCAGTCCATAATCAGCCAACTCCAAGGCAGGGATGGCAAACAGGAGTCACAGAGGAGACACAACATGGCACGCACAAGGTAGCAAAGGCAACAAGAGAGTTTAACAGCATCTTTCTGTCCCTTTTATCTTATTCAGACTACTGGGGTTAGAGCGGTGCCAAATTAATCACCCAAGTGTAGTGGTTTAGTAATCACACACCCTTAACCCCTGCATCACACATTCCACATTCAACTACCTCTGAAAAAGAAAGTCCCACCTCATGAGCATGAGGCTTTGGGGGAACACCTAAACACAAATCATAACACCATGCAACTCTCCACTCCTTCAGTCACAGACATACACATTCTCACAGCAGTCATTGTGCACAGTGACATAAAAATGGCACACACGACAGCCTTCCTGAGAAGCAGATGAGCAGATGAACCAACAGTTAGCACCTCCTGGCATTGTGGGTGTTGACAACCTTAAAGTGTGCAGCTGTAGGGATCAAGTTTGAATACCTATCTTTGTATTTTGCCAGTCAAAATATGTGCCTGCCCTGGTGTCCCCTAACAGAGTCCACTGCAGAGTGAAGAAATAAGACCGTCATGCAGCACTGGTTCTCAGACCTGTTGAGAAGCCCCACGGTGGTCTAACGAGCAGTTAAAAAGAAAAATCCCTTGTTACAGACCTTTTTATGTCTCTAGATTTGGCTGTGGACCCCACAAGGGCAGTGCCATGACTCAATGGTGTTTGTATCTTCACTAAATATAAGGAACATGCAGTAAGGACCTGGGTACGGAAGAGCCCACTCTTTGGCTTCCAAAGGCCAGTCCTGCTTCCGTGTGCCCTGAGCATCTGCTCTATGCTTGTGGCCACCCGGGACAGAGGTACTGAGGCCACATGGAAGATGACATTCTCTCTTACTCCCCTAGACAGGACAGTGGTGGCCTCTCAAAGCTCTGGCAGAAGGAAGCATTGTTAAAGGACCACAGGAGCTACCAAGGGAGAGTAGAAAAACTGAGAAAAAAGCAAAGTCCCTTATCCCAGCTCAGTCACCAACTGGCTCAACACCCTCAACTACAGTTCGACAATCTCTAAAGCCCTTTACATTACTTAAAATCCATCCTGCCATTTGGTAGGGTGCCAGGCCCATCAGCCATGGAAGAAAGAGAAGGTCTGAAATGAGATAAGTTTGATACAGGACAGCCTGTGATGTTTCCCCTGTAAGATGAACTGTTTGATCCCAAGGCCACCCTCAAGAAGTATTAGAACACAGAAGAGCTAAAGAGCTGGCAAGAGGTGGTTTTTGACAGTGAGGCAATGAAGCATTATTTAGCACATCTGCTTCTGTCCGGTGACAAGGAGACTGCAGCATACAGTGGATGCAGAGAGCAAATTCCTTGAGAAGTTATAGGCCTGACTTTCATACATAAAGAACTTTAAGCCTGGCACCCCCAAATTCTACTCTCAAATCCTGAACATCTTGCTTTCTTCAATTTCCATTAAGTAACACTTACTAGTGCAGATTGAAGACTGGGACTGCCATCAGTTCATCTATCCATCCATTCATCCATCCATCTACCTACCCCGGGTCCTGTCCCTGCCTCACTGAAATGACCAGAAAGGACATATGACAGTGCACAGTGATCAGGGTCTGGCACAATTGGGGAACAGTACAGAAGCCACCATCTTAGCCAGCTGCTCCAGACCTGTGATTCCAACACTAACATTCTTGTGCTGTCTTCCTCCAGAAGTTACCATGAGGATAAGGTAGCAAGACCATGTGCTTCATAGCATAGAAGGCACGAACCTGGGATTACAGAATCCTCTAGACCCAATACACGTCCCTCAGGTTTGTAAAAGAAACAAAATATGTAGTGAGGGAGGGGAGGAATCAGTCTTGTAGGTGGTGAGGTCTCAGAGGTGAGCAGAGAGTAAGGAAAAGTGGTCTGATGGAAAGGAAGAGCAAATTCTCGTTTCTGATCCAGCACACAAACCACCTGTATGATGAGGTGAGTTATGTACCTCTCCAGGCCTTGGCTGCCTCATTTATGTGGTAAATGCAAAATGTCTACGACCCTTCTGAGCTTCCCCTGAGGACATGGCAACTACACAGGAGTACTCCGCGTGTGCGCTGTGCTTGGTACATATACAGGCCCAAACACACATGCTTGTATCCATAGTACGTGCACGTCCACACCTGCACCAGCAGCATCACCATGCACACTGGGGTACACATACAAAGGCACAGACACACACACACACACTCATATACACAGTCACTCTCACACACTGCTGTGCACTCTCTATTTCCACATGTGCTCATACACACACATATACCTCACACACACATGCTTAGACTCACAAATCCACTCTCCCACACCTGCTCACACTAGTGCTCACACATGCGCACCCACTCAAGCTCATACACATTCCCATGTACACACACACACACACACACACACAGAGACACATAAATACACACAGATCTCAAGCCCAGTATTCCACACTCCATCTCCGAATTTTCAGCAGACTACTCAGGAAATGAAAATAAAAATCATCTGGAGTGTTTTATACAATCCTGATCTCACACCCTCTCATTCAGTCCCTTTTTCCACTGTGTTGGGCCACATTCTTCATTTTCGCATAGGTACCTCTTTCAGGGAAAGAAAGCACCAGAAGAAGAAAGTTAAAGAAATGAAATTTCTAACAATAGAAAAAGCAAGAAAAAGAAAAAGGGGAGAGGAAGTCCTTCTACTTCCATCCATAACAAAAATAAATGAAAAGAATATAAAAGGAAGTTTGGCATGTTCTTTTAGGATATTTTTATAAAGAACTGAATGTCCCTGTTTACTTTCTGTGGAGCCTGTTTCCTCTCTGGAATTTCTTGAGGTCGTGCTTATCAGTTATGTATCTCTGTCTCTGCAAATGAATACCAAGAGTGCGCACAAACTCACACACACACACACACACACACACACACACACCTCGCTGGGACAGGGAATCCCAGAGGCCCAGGGGATCTCTGAACCAGGGCCATTTCTGGGTCCAGCAAATAGCTCCTTTTTCCTCCCTATTCCCTGGTTGGCCCCAGAGCTTCAAGAAGAAACCAGGGAGACACTTATAGACTCTCACACACAGTTACACATCTGGAACCCCCACATATGTGCTCATAGACACACACATCCACATGCCCACACATGCCATGTGTGGCCTGTGGTTAACAGCTGGGTAAGCCGCATAGCTGTGCCTGTCCTCACTCCTGCACACAAGGACAAAGATGTCTGGCCACTGTGGAGCTGTCCCCACAGAATTACTCTGATAACCTCAGGAGAAAGGCAAGGTCCTGACCAAGGCCTTTCCCTTCTTGTTTGATTTCACTTGCACACGTATATAAATTAGACAGAGCTCTAATTTTACAGATTAGGAAACTGAGGCTTAGGGAGATTAATTAACCTGTTAGATCACATGGTAAACTGGCAAAGCAGGAACCTGGACTTACATCACTTACATCCAAATGTAAATTTTGTTAAATCATCGCATCGTGATTAATAAAGAATAATAAAAAATAACAAACTATAATTTAACATTTACATTCTACCAAGCACCTGGCACCATTTTAATTGCATTTTATAGAATAGTTTATTTAATCATTACAATCCTATGAAGTGGGTACTTTTATTATCCCCCGTTAGCAGGTATAGAAATCGAGCCCAAAGCATTAAGCATGAAGCCACCTGGCCAAGGACAGGAGGGGGGACACTTTAGTGTCACTACCTTGCTGGGCAGCAGAAGTCTGGGACTCTTCACTCCTCCCAACAGCCCTCAAAGTGCAACATTACACGTGTCCCCCTACACTGCGGACATCCACAGGGCCTTTGCCCCACCAGTCAATGGCAATGTACTCTCCCCCAAGGATCAGGGATCGATCCAATTATGAGTTTGTTGCAAATGAAAATTAATATCACTGGCCCTTGTATTTAGTTTTGCTTTCCCTGATGAGATAGCTATTACAGCTACATAAGCCAGGTAAGAACTGTAGTAATGTTGTTTCTAAATTAATTTCCACCCAAGAATTTTTGGTTTTCACTTTTCATGGTGAGAGAGGCTACCATCAAAGAACTGCAATCCCTGTAAATTGTTCTGGTCACTAAAATGTGCCAGATGAGGTGGAGAGAAAAGAGACAGGCCCAGGAGTAAAGGCACATGAACAGCTGCAACACAATATTCAGAAAAGTATCCCATCTCTCTGCTAATTGGAAAAAATCTTAAGGATGCAATTAAAACAAACTTATGGACATGTTTTTATTTTTTAAATAGTATTTTGTTTTTCCACTGAGATTTTGATTAGACTGAAGGCATAATTGTTGGGTGGCTCTCACCAGGACATGTGAGTGTTAGTGAAGTGGCCTGAACTCTGCCCTAAATTCTCCAAATACAGGGGCCCAGTGTTGTCACAAATCAGCCCTCTGGTAGCCACACATCGGGCATCCAAGAGTCATTTCCGGTGTTCAGCTGAAAAGGTCTGACTAGGTGTTTTAAAGACAAAAATTCTCCAGCCCCAGGATGGTGACAAGTGACAGAGTCAAATTAAATAAAATGACAAGGCATAATGTGGTCATGACCACTGTGATGACTGATTGATACCGGTACTGGAGCCCTCTGAGACCCCTTAGTACAGTGATGGCAAACCTTTTAGAGCTTTCAATGATACAAACACCCCACTGTGGCACGCATGCCATAGGTTTGCCACCATAGCCCTAGTGGGTCCTAGGCATTGGATCCAAGGACTTTGCTAGGGAAATGGGCACCAGTTCCAAGGCTGCTTCCATCAGAAAAAACTACAGTCTGCTGCATCACAGAATCCTCTCATCTCAGAAACATGTCTTTTTTTCCATGTCAGATCAAAACCAGGTTGAGGCCTTTTGAATTGAGGTGCTAAGGCTGAGGCAACTAGAGAAACAGGAAGGCCTCCTTATTCCTGCTGCCTCTTGAATGCTGCCCCAAAACCTTGAAGCCCAGGAAGAACTCTGATGGACACTTGTGGGCTGCTGTGGTTCCACTCTGCATGCAGTTTCTGTAACCTCTCAAGGGCTAGAACATCCTGGGGGGCGCTGCAGCATCTTGTTGGTCCAGGATCACCTCCTGGTTTGTCCCTCTAGGACTGAATGGGGGGAGGGTGGATCCATACTCTCAGGAGGCTCTGCTGGAGGGTTGTTGGTTTGCCTGGAGATCCCTCCAAAGGAATGCCTCCCTCCCTCTGCTAGGAAACATTACAAATTGAGGTCCTGGTTAAAAGGACCTCTTGACGTGGCCTCTGAAGATTCCAAACATGGGCAAGACCTCCAGAAAGCAGTGACTTGGGGTGCCATTAGTGGAGAGGCCTACAAAGAAGGAGGTCTTTGCCACCCTTGGTGAGGCTTCCCCTCCATGTCCTTATGGAAACAAACTCCTGTCCCTGCTTCACCAGCTCCTCAGGAGGCCATCATCTTGTCTTTTTCAGTTAAAGACTCTTTCTAGAATATTTTTTAACCTGAGTCCAGCTGAAAATGTTGGTATAGGGGTGCAGGTGAGGAGAGCTCCAGTGTGCTTTGCTCCCAGGCACCCACTTGCCAAACTCCAGGAGCTTCTAGAACACTCTGACACTACTAGAGAGTGTCCACAGAACCTCTACCACAGTGAGTGAATGGCCTGACTCATGGAAAACCTTAGTGACTCACCTGAAGATGAGTAACTGCTCTTTGCAATTTGAAAGAGTATTGCTCACAGAAAATTTTGTCATTTCTGAACTTTGTATTCTTCAGTGAGGGCCGCATTGGTGTGCTTCAGGAAGGCATACTGGTGGTTACATCCAGCTAAAACAATTCAGTAACCAGACAGGCAGTTCTGCAATAGGTCTTGGAGTGGTGAAATCCAGAATGAAAAGCTCTCTCTTCCCATTTAGAAACTGTTGACTGGAGAGACATAAGTCAGGCTTTTCATACTACAGTCTCCTTCTGTGTGAGGAGGAAGTTCAGTTTTCATTTATCTCTGGAGTCCTTTGAAGTACATGCCTCTGTCTGCTAATGGCCCAAACCAGAGACATTAGGATGGATTCCTTTTACGTTAAACAAACCCAAAGTCTGAAAAGACAGTCATATTTCTAACCAAGTAAACCTGCCTTGATTCTGCTGTTTCCTCACTCAAGATGGCTCCCCAGCACTGTCGCTAATGATGAAAAAAATCTACTTGCTCTCATAGCAAGGAGCTGACCGAGTGAGTGACAGGCAAGACCCTCCGAGAGATTTTCCAGACATAAACCCATGTTTTCTTCTAATCCACTGTACCCCCAGGGCAGTCTGTCTCCTGCAGGGGTCCAGAAAAAAGAGGAGAGATAGAAACAAGAGCAAGAGAGGACAAGAAAGGACGAAAAGATGAAATGTGAAGCAATAGCAAAAGGAAATGAAAGAAACTTTACTGCTCAGTTTCTACTCCTGCCTGACCCAATTATCAGATTTTGCATTTAAGTTTAAAACAGAAGATCAAACAGCAAGAAGGACTTTGTACTTCTGCCAGGAGACCATATGATATCTCTCAGTGACTCTCCTGTGTGCCAGGAAGACGGAACCATGCCTCTCTGCCGGGCCTGCATATGGTGTGATGTGTAAAAAAAAAAAAAAAAAATCAGGCAAGATTCATGAGTGACTGCTCTCATGGAGCATGTCCAGGCTTTATGGCACTTTATCAGTTAAAGAAGAAAAAAGAAGGCACAATCTAATTATAACTTTCCACAAATAAGTCAAAAGTAGAATGAGAATTGAAAGAAAGACCAAGGCTTGTGTCATACTTTGCAAAACTGATCATCTCAAGGGTTGTTTTTATGTGATACGGAGCTTTTTACAAGGTATGGATCATATCTGTTCTGGGTATTTTGACGTTTCTGGCAGTGGCCAAGTGTATCCTCCATAAATTGGAAGGGCCGGATGGCAAACCTTAACTTCTCCCTTCTCCAGCTTACAGCTTGTCTCCCAAAAGAATTACTTTGGGAAGACATGCATTGAGATGGTTTATGTGGGTGATGGTACTAAGTGGGTTCCATGTCTTTAAACTAGGCTCTGTGAAGCTAAATGAAATAGATGCTTTGGAAGAGTCTCTTCCCAGAATTGCAAAATCATTGGGAAATCTTGACGTTCATGTTAAGGCGAGGAGAATGTGAGAAGTTGGTGGAAGGGTGCTCTGCCCTTCATGACAAATTTTGGAAGAATCACAGATGATTCTTTCTTTATGAATGATAGCAGAATTAGGTTGAGCACAGTAGCAATCATTTTTCCTAATTAAATCAGCTCCTATTCTTCTGAGATTTTTTCAAACTCAGCCCGTTTTCTTGGAGAAGAGCAATGTGGCAGAACGTGGAAAATGCTGTTTTGGTCTGATATTGGATGGCTGGGGGTTTTAAGATTGCCCTCAGAGGTCACCACCTGCGTGGCCCTTTTCAGCTCCTACTTCCCTTCACCCTACAGGAGAGACTCACTTCTTTTTCTGGATTTTTCCTGTGCTCCTAAGTTGGTCAGAGATCCTGCTGTGTTTTGTTGTGGCTACTTATCTATGGGCCTCTTATTTTCATCTGTGAACTCATTTAGTTTTCATAATAACCTCATGAGCAAGGCATTATATTCTGTCCCTCTATAGGCCATGATGGGCCCATAAGCCACTGACAGAAACCATGAGTGCATGTGGCAAGATGTGAACAGTTGGTCAATCTGAGTGAAGAGAGTACAGCAGTTCTGTGTATTTCTCTTGCAAATTTCCTGTGTGTTCAAATTATTTCAAAATGAAAAAAAGAAAGATCTCAAGTGTTAAATAATTCTGGATTTCAGTACTGGCTCAGCCACTTACTAGCTGTTTATAAACTAAGGATTTTACATATACTAGTCCATCTTATTATCACAATTTTATAAGGTTCTATAAATATTATGTATTTATCGTAAGTGTCCACAAGAGAGAACAGAGGCTCACAGTTTGCAGGCTCTGTCCAAAAAGTCCATGCTTGTGTATAGCATGCTGAGCTTATCCACATTATAAGTTGGCTTATTAACACAATCTTAAGCTCCCTAGAGCTGTAAAGAAATTAATATTGGGTCAGTTCTTTTCACCAGTTTTTTTAAATGAAAATACACAGTAGCTGTCAGTCAAGACTCTGACCATCCATCCACGTACCAACTCATCCTTCCACCCTTCCTTCTATCACCCAGTACATAAGTATGAGATATGTACTGTGAACAAGGCCTTTGTCAAAAGGCAGGTGCGTACCTTGCCTTCACTGAGTTGAAGGAAGACATGCATGCTTAAATGTACTAGGAGCTATCACATAGATCACTGAAAGGGCAATAGATAGGGAGGTGAATGCCAGAAATTCAGAGGATGGAGAAATTCTTCTTCTATGGGGCCCATGATTGCAACAATCAAACCTCAAGCATAACAACATGCTGTGTGGTTCACCAGCTCTTTATGAAGGATTTCTGTGGCTGCCCAGATGGAGCATGGCTCTGTACTGATGTTTCCCCTGGAAGAACTACCTCTGGGATGATTTTAATGATCCTTTGTAAGGTTGTAACTGATCGCTTAGAGACCATAATTTTGTAAATATGGTTGAGAATACTTTCTCCTAAACACATTAAAAGGCCAACAGTTATGTTTTTGTGGCATTTTTATAACCCGCTACCTAGATCTTTCTGTAGTTTATTCATTTATATGGCAACTGGATAAACTCACTGTCACTAGAAAAACTGGAAATTTCACTGCTGGCTGCTCCGACTTCCAGATGATTTATAACCAGAGAGCCCAAAACTGATCCCTGGGGGCTTGGAATTAATACTTCTCATTTAGGGACTGTCCATTTGGCTTCTGCCTCCATATCAATATTCTATAGCAAAACATCTTCCAATTCCATAGTAATAAAATAAATACAAGTTTTGACTAGGCTCCATGCCAAAGGGCCTATGGAAATGAAAACTGATTATATTTGCTGGCCCCATTTGTCCATTTTCTTATTTTCTACCTAAAGAAATGTGTAATATGCATTGTCCTAAAAAGCAAACAAATGAAAATAACTAAAATCAAACCCATGTTCCTAAAAAGAATGAGTTGATGCAATTTTCGTTTGCTGCTTGGTGAAATGAGCCACACGTTACCATCACTAAGAGCATTTGCTAGTTGGTAGAATTCTACAGTGGATTCCATCATTAAATAAAACCTTACCCTGGATTGATGTTTTGTGTAAACCAAATGTTTATATGTTAGTTTTCTTTACTGGAGATTATATACTATAATGGATAAGACTTTCTACTTAAAGGGGAAAGTGGTTTGGGACTTTGACCTGATCCTCTCCACAGAATGACAAGAATCCCTCTTGCAGTTGGTGATGTGCAGCTTTTGCTGTGGGCAACATTTGGAAGCCTCTGCTCATATTATATTCCTGGTATCCTGCTTCACCAACAGGGTCCGGGGCCAAAAGACCCGAAGGTTTCCTTGAATCTTTTTCATCAACATCTCTCCCTAGATCACATCATTCACATTACTTTTACATTACCAATGCTTTCATCCCCCTCTCCAGCCCAGAACTCTTCACTTGGAATTTAGACTTAACTTTCTATGAGTTTGAGATTTTTCAAAACCAATATATTCTAAACTAAGCCCATCATGTGGATAGATTCCTTAGCTCACTGGATGGCAATAGATTATAAGACTAGCTTCTCTCAGCTCTGTTTCTTGGAGACTATTTCCTAGGTTTCAGTCCTCCATAATGGTATCCACCAAAGGAGGACATGGATGTGGAAGTCTTTTATTCATGCCCCTCAACTCCCTAGAAGGTATTCTGGCCCTGGCACCTGTGACATGATATTGTAATGGTTGTATATCTGATGATCTTCCTTGCTTTATACTTATCACACCTAGGATGGATTTTTGTCTATGGATGGAGATGAACTAGGGAAAGTCAAATCCTTGCAATTTACCGGCCTCCTGACCTGGATTGAACAAATCACATAATCTTTCCAGGACGTGGTGTCAGTGTGGTTATGTGTGAGAAATTTTTGTGTGTGAGTTTTACAGTATCACACAGAGATCTAAGTTATCTTTGTTTGTTTGTTTGTTTTTTTGGTACTGGGGATCGAACTCGGGTCCTTGTGCTTGCAAGGCAGGCGACGGAACCACTGAGCTAAATCCCTGGCCTCTAAGTTATCTTTAACATGCTGTTTATTTTCTCTTATAGTTAGTTTTATAAACTTTTTACCTCTTTATGTAATAAATGTTTTATCACAGGTCCATTCCATTCTTCTGTGTGTTCATTATAATAACCCTCCTATAAATCCTCTTATAAAGCCCAAATGCTAATTTAATTTGCCAGGAGTGCAGTGGTGGCTTCCCCTCAAGTCACTAAAAACCCAGATGTCATTGTCACAGAGAGTAAAGGGCTTATCTGCCACTGTTAGCTTCTAAAAAGCATTTTAATCTTTTCTACTCTTGCTAGCATCATATATGCATTACACAAAATCTCCTATCCCCAGGGAAGGCTCCAGCCCTGATATCATAGCTGTGAAAATAGGGAGGAGGGAAAAGTGAAGCTTGTTTTCCTTCCTCCAATGAGCGTGTGCTTCTGGTCTGGTCCCTTTGCTTTGTTATCTCAGCATTTATGATGAGTTTTAGCCTGGATTACTCTAAGAATTGCCCCCCGCCCTTAAACATATAGAACTTTAGATGAAGCGCCTCTGTCTCCTTTTTGGATTCATCTTTCAAATGTTATCCTGTTTTATGAAAAAGCCAAGAACAAAGAGATGGACTAATTGCTTGTATTGCCTGTTGGTATGGCTGATAGTTTCAGTCATCTCAGTCACTGCTCAAGCAAGACTGGTCAGCCCTGGGCTTCTGAGGTAGAACATGAGGGCATTTCCCAGTGCTAGTTGACCCAGGTTACTGATGGGGGAATCCACCTTAGCTAAAGGGGTGCCAGATCTCTGCCAGGGAGCTCTTTTGAAACTAGGGCAGGCTTTTCTTGAAACTCTGTTTTCAGACTGAAATCATGAATAAAAAATGGTGGTTCAGTGTGGTTTTTACTCAAAACCAGGTGAAGCTTTGTGGTTCAGCCAAGTTTTGACTTGAAAAGAGAGAGACCTCACTGTGTTTGGTTGGATCTTGTTTTACCTTTCATGTTCCATTTGGTTCTGTTTTTCTAGTCCTGAAATCTGAGGTTCAGATGAGGAACACAACATAAATAAAGTGAGGTTGGTGGAAACTCTGGTACAATGAACATGACCTCACCCTTGTACAGGCATACCACCCTACTGGGCTATCGTCTGCTTCTCCTTTCACCTAAATCTCCTTCCCAACTATCCTAGAAAGGATCTTTCCCACACTAGATTTTTTTTTTAAAGTAATGGAGCTATTACCACCATAAAAAATAGCAAAGGCTATCTTGGTCTTATTTATTCTATCAAATCCATTAATGAACCTGTTTTTGCAAGTTAGCCATTGAAACTTTTGGAGAGAACATTTTAGGCAATAGACTCACAGACTCAGACATTACATATGTGTGAATTTATAAGCTATAAGTACCTACTATGCACTGGATACTTGAGCTTATGAAATTTTCTTCACATATCACATTTTACAGACAAGAAAACGAGGCTCGGAGCAATACTAAAAAGGAAGGCAACTGAGTGTAGTAAAAGCTGAGTATTCTTTATCTAAAATGCTTGGGACCAGAAGTACCTTGCATTTCAGAGATTTTTAGATTTTAGATTACATGTGTGTATATAATGAGACATCTGGGGGCTAGAACCCAAGTCTAAATACAAAATCTATTTATGTTTCATTTATGTATATAGCCTGAAGGTAATTTTACACAATATTTTTAGTGTGTCTACAATCTGATTGCCACCTAGCACATGAGATCATGGGTGGAATTTTCTACTTGTGTTGGAGGTCAAAAATATTGGGTTTTGGATCATTTCAGATTTTTGCATTAGGGATGATCGACTTCTACTAGGAAGATCCAGCTAGTGAGCAGCAGGGGGAAATGTTATCCCCATGTCTTTTTCTAGCTCTTTCCTTTGGATCATGGGGTCTAGAAGTCAGGTCAAAGTGTTGCTCTTCAGGAGTTTTCAATTTGGCCAAGAAGCCAAATCCTACAAGGAACACCACAGTATACAGTGGAAAGTGCAGAATGTCCTAAGGACTGGCCTCAGGACAGTGAGCTATGAAGTCAGAGGAGAGGAGCAATCCCTTCCAGTCCGGGAAGGGGTGTGGTGCAGACAATGGCTGTAGAAATCTTTGTGACAACAGTGACCTTGGGAAAGTGAGGAGTAGCTGCATGTGGAGCTGGATGTGAGAAAGGGAAAAAACACTCTTGGAGAGGAAACAGGGTGAGCAAAAACAAAAAGCAAAGAAAGGAGAAGCTTATATGTTGGAATATAAATAAAAGGGAGCTGGGAAAAGTCATTTTGGAAAGATACACTGGGCCTAAGTCCTAGAGGGTCTTGGTTTTATGACCAATGAGTTGTATTCTATCTGCAGAGGGAAGCCATTAAATATTTCTGGCTTGGGATTGACAAAATCAGGACAAAGCCTAGAAAGTCTAAAGCCCATGATTTAATTCTGAAGATTACTCATGCCTCATTGAAAATGTGAAGGGATATTTAAAAAATAGAGCAATTGGCCTTTTAAAAAATTACTATATAAAAGTGAAACATTTCACACTATTTGAACTCAATAATGAAATGTACTGAAATTATAAATTAATACCAAGGTCTTACTTGAATTCTGAAGATAGTGTTTATTAGCACATTTTCATGAATATACTGTTAAGTGCCTACTTTCTCAAATGGAAAAATTTCTCCACATCTATGTGTTCTTTTTTTTAAATCACAATCAACCTCCTAGGAGAAAATTAAATTAATATTAAATCTTTCCCAATGAGAGAAATGAAATACTAAGGAATAACATTTTACTGGGTAGTACTGAAGTTTGGAGAACCACAAGCCAATATAATGTCTAAGATTGTTTTCACCTCTGAGAGGTCAATTCTTCCCTGTAGGTACAACAACACCTTCACTGGAAATACATGACAGATTCAAGCCTGCTTGGCTAGCTGTTTTGATCCATAATGGAAATACTAGTATCCAGGAAAGTTTGCCTCATAGAAAGGTGGACAGAAACAATCTCCAAGCCAATTTGGATGACAACTGACAGAAATGCTACATGAAAGGTTTTGATGCAAAGATCAAACAGAGAACTTCGAGAATTACCGGGGAGAGCAATCTTATTAGAGGATCATGGTTAATCACATTTTGGTTGATTACGCTTTCCTTTGGCTACTGGCTATTTTTGTTAAACAATATTGATTGATTGTTTGATTGATTGACTTACTCACTACATTCTGGTAGGTGATGGTCATAGAAATGTCAAGAAAATATACATATGTAGGTACCACAAAACACAACATGAGAGAAATCATCAATATAATATGCTTCTGAAATCTTGAACTTATCTCTCCAAACTGCCTCACTTATACAGGGAATGTTCCATCTTTTAAGGGATGGCTATAAAAATATTCATTTCACCAACTGAATGAATATTCCTTGGAGAAACATTAATGTAATAAAAATTTTGCAATTTGAGAATATAGTAGTTGGTTGCTTCTCAGCCTTTTGGCTAAGACAAGTGGAGATTATAGTGGTTGCGCATACAGTGTTGTTTGTTGCTGTTTTATTGACTGTGGCTACTGCATAAATTGATGTTTTGTAAAGTCAGAATTATCAATTTCATCTTTAAAAGGAAAATGAAAAATTTAGAAAATAATAAGAGCTCATGTGGTGTTGAATTCCTCACTCTTCCCCAGGATCAATTGTTCTTCAATCTCAAGAATGGATATTTTCAGAAACATAACAAGCATTGACAAAAGTGTTATATTTTTTGATAATCTTCCAGTTGGAGGAGAACATTTATTTCTTTTAAAATCTACCAGAAATTGTCCCTGGAGGGTTATTTTCGTTCATTGAGTTTGGGCTATGGATTTAAATAGCTAGCAGGTTGTGCATTTTGCAAAATTCAATTTTGGTCAAATCCTTTCAAGACACCATTGTATCAATCAAAATTCTAATTTGAAGGTGTATCATCTTTAGTCTATAACCACCTTCTTTAGCTGAGCGATAGGCTGAACTTCAACCCAAAGCAAGCTTTAAGCTGTCATTACTATGCAGGGATGTAGCAGATGGCAGGGTAGAAGGACTGTTAAGTATTTGATCTGGAGTGGATTACACGTACCTTTATACCTGCTTAGAAGTTGCTCCCAGAAGAGTGTTTGTAGTTTGAAAACACACTGGGGTGACATGGCCCTAAAATCATGTGGAGAGTGTTACTGGAGAGACCTAAACCCTGTCTCCTTCTTTGACCTAATATCCTCCACATGTGACCCACAGATGTATAAAGGATGTGGTAATTTGGGGCGTGGCAAGGGTCTTCACAGAATAAGGAATGCTTCAAGTGACTGCAAGGACATGCTTTCTTGGTTAGTTTTCTACAA
The DNA here is from genome assembly GCF_000247695.1 of Heterocephalus glaber. The sequence continues at coordinate 23,087,820 of NW_004624745.1, forward strand.
TCGCAAAACTAGGTGGCCCTCTCTGGCTAGATGAATGGGAATGCTGTTTTAAAAATAAAAAAGAAATGAACATTTCTTCCCTTTTTACTGCCTTCTGTTATGTCTATGACCAAAAGCCTAGTTTTGATGTGTTATTATCATACTTTCCCAAGACAAAAAAAAAAATGTTGTCAAACTTAAAGATTCTATTTTTACCAGAATAACAAGACGCCACTGGGAGAACATTACTTTATTAAAAAAAAATTTTTGTTACTTCTCTGCCACAGTTTCACATCTTTGACAGTTGTGTGTTTCCTGGTTAAAAAAGCATTAACTTTTTCAACATTTGCTACTTATTTTGTGAGCCAGATTAGGACAAGGGCACCCCAGTATTTAAGAACAGCTGTAGAGAGTAATGAAGGGAGAGACTGATGTTTCTGCCAGTTAGGCTGATAAACTGTGGGCTGTTTTATTATTTGAACCTCTGTTTGCTGATATTGAGGCATGTTTTTCTAAGCCACCTGGATGCAAAAAGTTTTTAGGTGATCTTGGGGTCTCCCTTGCCAGAGTTCTCAGATGAAAACAACACTTTTGTCCATTCTGGTCCAGGTGGTTTCCTTGTGTCTTAGGAGACAGACCATTGTTCCTTGAGCTGGGGAGTACAGATTCTCTACCTCCTACCAGGGATGGGGGTCCAAAGGCTCCAAGTATGCATTGGTGATTAGGAGCCTAAAATACATATATCCCCATTCTCAGGTTCTGGAATGTCACTCCAAACCCAGCAACAGATTCTGAAGCCCCTGTTCCCAGACATGCAACAAGTTTTATGAGTTACAGCCCTTCTAAATCTTTTCTTTAAACCACAGACTTTATAGCCAGTGCATATTTTTTCTTGTATAGGTTGGTAACTCAGAGGTCAATGCCAAACATTCTCTATAATTACAATCAAATGATACTTATTAAGAAAAGACTCTCTATGGATGTTTTACCTGGTGATTTATCAGAGAATTATGTAGGTACATATGTGGTTTGGTGTGGCTGATGGTTTCATTCAGGCAGACTGTGACAAATGAATGCTAATTTAAAAATGACTAGACTGATATTTAGTCAGTCTGTCCGAAGGAGGCCATATTGGTCATTTTAGGGCCACCTTCCTTGTTTTCTTGCTCTATCTGTTGCTCAGCATTTTGACTATCTTTCCTGCAGACATATACAAATATGGGTCACTTAATGACTGGGGTATATCCTGAGAAACATGTCACTGGGCAGTTTCATCACAGTGAGAACATCATAGAGTCTAGTTACACACACTAAGGTGGCTACAATGTCAGTAGGCAGTATTTGTAGGACCATCATCAAATGTGGTCTGTGGTTGACTGAAACGTCATTATGTGTTGCATGACTGTATATCAACTCGCAAGCCTATTGCATATTCACTTTTCAGTCACACTTATTTTTAAGTACATTGGTTAGACATTGGTGATGTTTCTAGGAATATAAAAGGTGGCCTAAATTTTCATTAACAAACTTTTTCTCTCCTTGGTCCCAAAGCAATATCATACAAGGCAAAAGGGAAGGCCCAGAGTCTGGGACGTTGCCTTGGCAAAGCAGAGTCCAGCGCTGAGCTCACTGGACTCTAGAATTGAGTTGCCTAGTTTCAACACAGCCCTGGCCCAGTTAGTGCCTGGCCTGGATGAGGTACTTGCTCTAAGATGGGATTATAACACCTGCCCTGCAAGCTTTTGGAAGGATCACTTGAGTTGATGTACATGAAGTCCTTAGAACAGTGCTGGCTTGAGAGTCAGTGCCATGTAAGGATCTGGTATCACTTTGATCTTGGCTTTGTCACTGAGGAGCAGGTCTTTGAATCCCTCTAGGTCTCACTTTTCTCTATGAATAACACATGAATTTCTCTGAAACCACTTTTCTCTATTTTTTTTTTTTTCTAAGGAAGTCGTCTTGGAAGCACTAAGGACATCACAGAAAGGAAGGGGCCGTGAAGTTTATCCACCAAAGCAGGCAAAGGGCTCAGTCCCAGCCAGGATGGTCACCCCACAGGTCACAGGGAGTACCTGGACAAATCTATCCTGGAGGTAGGGGTTCTGCCTAGGAAGATATGAGGAGGTGGGGATATTATTTCAAGTTATAAAGGTCACACTTTAAGAGCACCCAAATGAGACAGCAATTTCCAAAATTCAGTGTAGTGTTAGGCTCCATACTTTTTTCAGTGCCCATCTTAGTTTACTTCTGTCTCCAGATAGGATCAGGATCAACATCACAGAAGAAAGAGACTCCTATTAAAAACCAGTTGTGTGGATTTTTGTTTCTGCTGAGTTTTCTCCCATAAAGCCACCCCGACTATCCCAAGAGAAATGGTTTTCCCCATTACTGATGGAAAGTTAAGTCTTCTCATAAGGAGGATTTCCCCTTCCAGAAATTCAAAACGAGAAAAAGCATCAGGCAATGTGAATGTGTGCCAGCAAGGAGGGTTTTCCAAAAGATTCAGACAGAATAATTTGTTTTTCATGGTTTGTAGGTAGCAGATAAAACCTACATGGAAAAATGGACAAGGAGAAATGGAAAATAAGACACAGAATCTGGAATCATAAGTTTAAAAAGCAATTTGTTTTATTTCAGCTGTGCCCAGAAATAACTTGAGGTTAAACAAGTGAGTATTTCTCCTGGAAGCAGCAGCTACAATTAGGTCACCAACTTAGAGAAGACGTAGGTGGAAATTTGAACACCAACTCTATCATTATAAAGGTAGTTTATCAGCAGAATTGTCAGTTATGGGTTGTTGTCTTAAAATGATTAAGAGGCTAAAATATCAAAGGAGAAAGCAGAGTTTGTGGAAGGGTCCCTCTTAGGCTCAACAGCACCTGAGGTCCCAAATAGGGGAAAGTTGCTGTAATAACATCTTTGAGGATTTGATTTGAACTCCTTTCCTTTGACACCAATCTGATGTGAGAAAAATAGATCTTCCTCCTGGGGTCCCTGTTTTGGCCACAGAAACAAGGACCACATATTTGATTCTGGTGGTGATAAAATGACAAATCTGTTATTGTTTAAGATAACTGAGGTGTGGAACTACTATTTTGACTTCCTACTGAAAAGCTGGATGCAAAAATCTATAACAGAACTATTCAAATGTTTAGAAACAATAAACAACAAAAAATAAGGAACCACTGGACCAATACTAATAAACAGATGTTCCTTGGATAGACTTACCTCATCCAAGACTGGGTTTGTTTTTTATCTGAAAGTTTATTTGAGCACCTAAAATAGGTTTAATTGTTAATTTGATACCTACTATGACATTATTTATGGATTTACTAATAACTAGATTTTATAATTATTTGGATCCATATGAGCTATGGAATTCAGAAAAATATTATTTCTAGCCTTATGAATTACTGATTTTCACAGTAGATTTTACTTGATAATTAATTTGATTCCTTTGGTTTGATCATTTACCAGTTCCAAATGACCCATTTTCTTTCTGAATCTCCTTTTACCATAATAACATGGCTTTAAGTTTCACAGTGGCTGTATCTATTTCCTTAGCAAGAAAAATGGTCTGAGCCCTGTGTTTTTGGTATCTACAGCCTTTTGCCATGAGTACAGTGAGGTGTTCCCTATCAAATCTCCCTTCTTTTTTTTTTTGGTACTGGGGATCGAACTTGGGACCTTGCGCTTGCAAGGCAGGCGCCAGAACCACTGAGCTAAATCCCCAGCCCCGAAATCTCCCTTCTTTATATGGGGTTGACTGATATTTGGACAAAAGCCTGAAAGAGCCGGTCTTGGAAGAACTATTAAACATGCAGTTGTAAAGCCAATCAGAAGCAACCAATACCACGTTGTTGGCTTTATGCACCAGCACATGCCATTGCTAAAGGTGCCTATACATATAGGAGGTGCTTTGCTCTGTCCGCCAGTCATGAAGATCCTTGATCTTTTTCCAACATTAGGCACACTGAGTGCTTCTCTCCTGCAAGCGTTATAATTAGAAATTGCTATACTATTTGTCATCAAGAATTTCAATAATCTCCTCTGCCATACACTAGGTACAGAGAACTCCTCTGGGAACAGACTTTGAAGCAGTATCTACCTAGAGAGCTACCATTTATGTCACATGCTAAGCAAAATGGAGAAGGTTTACTCTTGATGGAGAGGGAGCTCTTTCTGGTGTTCTAGATTTTGTCCAAGGCTCAATTAAGAAGTCAGAAATTGGGTGCGTTTTAGACACACACACACACTCTCACACACACACAGAGAGAGAGAGAGAGAGAAAGAGAGAGAGAGAAAGAGAGACTCAAATGCTCGAGCTTAGACAGCTACTGCCGATTAGACTCTTAGCCTACCTAGATGTCAATTTTCTCTTTATACTGAATAAAATCTAGTCTCATTAAAAATATGATATTACTATATCCACTTTCATTTAGAGACATTCAGCTACTTCCCCATGATCTCACAACACATAGATAGTAGGATCAAGTTTTGAAGGCAAGTGGGCCCATTGTGGGAGTCTCCTACTCTAAGCTGCTTCCAAGATGAAGCTTCAGGAATATTCCAGGCACCTGGTTCTTTTTCCTCTGTAGCTTCCCCCACCCAGAGATGTCTGGTACGATGTAAAGTGAGAAGGCATTAAACATCAGTGCAAGTGCATAAGGTAGGATTTTTGGAGGATTAGGTGTTATTGGACCATGCCCACTCCACTCACTCCAGAAATCTGTCTTGTTTTTCAGTGTATCTTGTAGGAAGGTTAAGCATTAGAAGCTCAAGTGATGATGTGCATCATAGAAAGTGCTAAGCTAACCTATCTCTGAATGAGTCACTCTTTCCAGAAACAGTGGCCTTATTTCTCTGAAATTCTTATAGACTTTGGCAAATAGAGGTACAAGAAAAGCTACTTAACTTTTAATACTATGGTTACTCTTACTAATAAATACTGAAATAACTTTGCCTCTAATATTACTACCAATAATAAATAGTTTTCACTTTTTTGACAAGTTGTTACCAATACGTTGGATACTTGAGTTTCAAAATATTTTATACCATACAGGGCTTCCTGAATGTCAAAGAAATGCAAATTATATTACATGGTAATTACCCACAATCTCTTTACTGTTTTGTTTCATACAATGTCTCTTGTGTCCTAGGCCTACAACAAATGGTTCTTAGTAAGCTGGGGCTGGGCTTTAGAAACATCATGGAGGTAGACTAGATAGAACTTAGACAGTGGTTGAATCTGGGAGTGAAGGACAGGAGTATCAAAATCAACTTTTAAGTATTAGCCCTATTGACCAAGGGCCATTTCCAGAAATAGGGAAATTAAAAAGTCTGAGAAGGTGATGATGAATTAAACCTGTGACACATTTGCCCAAGTTTCCTCAGGGTGACATCTCCATAGATCTGTTCAAGTCAACTAAATGGAAGGCCAGTGATCCAAGATGGCTGGCCTGGAGGGTCTAAGTTGCCAATCATGGGCCTGTGTGTTCAAGCCAAGAGTAACAAGATTCCCAAAGGGAAGAAGGTGGGCTAGAAAGAGACAAGACTATAGAATGTTTGGAGTAAAAATGAAGAGTAGCCAGAGGAGAACTGTGGATAGAATAGTAGTAATGTGATATAGAGGAAATCACTACTGTGAAAATGAAGGGCCAAAGAGTGGGAGAATCTTTTTCAAAGGATGAGATGATTTAGACTTTAGGTTCTACTGTATCAGATCAGTTAGCAAAATGGATTAATCTTAGTATGCCACTGTGCACCAGGATGTCTCAGGCCAGGGTAAGTAAAAGAGATGGTATTAGAAACAATCTTAGAATTATAGTCTACCATATAACTTATCTGTGGAGTAGCCCATTTCCATGGCTACAACTCCCTGGTGTATTTTGGGAAAAATGGTTTGAGACTCATTACTTCTGAGGTACTGGTAACAAAAGGGAAAGAAGAATGAAGATGGTAGCAGGAATGGCAGAGCCAAAAAGAAAGGATATTAAGTCAGGATAAATGCCTAGCTGGTGAAGAGAAACCAAGAGCAGGAGAGGAAGAGAAGGGAATGAGGAGCAGAGGAAGTAGGATCAGTAAGGTCAGAGGGCAGGATCACTCATCTCTGCCATGTTTCTGGAAAGTGATGGGACAGATGCACTGTTCATCAGAAAGAGGAGACATCAAGGTGCAGATAAATCATATTGTGGGAAGGAAGGAAGGAGAAAAGGAAGAAAGGAAGGAAGGATGGAAGGAAGCAAGGAAGGAAGGAAGTTAACAGGAGCCTTCCTCGGTGCTCACTGTTCTATTCAGAAGCTCAGGGGTGAGAGAATCACTCCAGAGAACAAGTTTCCTGGTACAGGGGTCAGCTGTGGTCCATGGCCGGGTTTGAACCTGCCCTTCTAGACAGAGCCTGGTAGAAGCTGTGTGTGGATAACTCAGGTCCTGAGTGCACAGGTTAAAATGGAAAAAAGTCCATATCAAAGTGGTTTTGTGATTCCAACATTTCTTAGAAAGAAGCCTCAAGTGAGAATAGAAAAAGGAAATCGTGGAGTTTGTATAAGGGAGGCAACATGCAGTGGTCATTTTGAGTGAATAAATGACAAAGGTAAAGAACTCAGAGCTCTGCTGAAAGATGCAAAGGATTTAAAGCACATTTTGGATAGAAAAGTCCTTCATTTTCCTCATGGTCCAACCACAGTGTTTTGCAATGGGGCTGATGGAGCAGGAATGAGCCTAGGGTTCAGGCCGATTACGGCAGAACTGAGGGTGCTGTCTGGCATGAAGAAACAGGTGGCCAGAAGGATTTTCAGTGACTATGAGGATGAAAAATACAGTCAGTAGGCATGAAGAGGGTAGATAGGGAAGGAATTAAAATTGAGGATGGAGAAACATTCTAGAATGTGAGATCTTAGAGATCACATGATTTTTGCTGTGAAAGATCTTAGCCTATGGTTAGTGTTCAACCATTCTGAGGCCAACCACACCCTAACACCTGTCCTGACCCTACTTCTAACATTGAAGGGTGTCCTTAATGCACATTTTAGGGTTCCTCAGTGGGCTTATCTTCCTTTCTCACATATACAGAGGCACTGTTACTAACGGGATAAGCACCCACATTATTCATTTATATGTTATTCTCCTGTATTATATTATTGGTCATTTTACTGCAATCAAAATTTCCTTCATCAGGTAAGTGGTATCAGATGTAACTATCTGTGATAGAAGTATTTGCTCTGATTGCTCTGACAGTCATGTAGGTCCTAAGTGCTGGTTTCCCCTTATAGGCCACCTACACTAACTTACACTGTGCCATCATCAAACCATAACAACTGTGTTCAAAGACATCACTGTTTGTTTTTTCAACATGAAACTTGAAAGGGTCATACCTCAACACACAGCTCCAGGATTTTAGTCTGTGGAAGAGATTTCAAAATGGAGGATAGCAATAATTGATGCCACAAGATGGGGGCAGAGGGGCCATAGGGGCTTTGATCAAAATATATGATGAATATTTAAATTTATAGAAAATTTATTACAGTAAAGGACACATTGCCATTAACCTCTCTCAAAAATTCTCCCTTTGTTTCAAACACACTTGTCCCATCATTCTTACAAATTTTTTAATTTCAAAGTGCCAATACTAATTTAGTTTTTAAAAATTAAAAAATTTTTATTAGCACATGTTTACAGTACATAATGATTACATTCATTGTGTGGAGTTCATACATGTACATAGCACAATTAAATTCTCTTTTGATCTCCTTTCCCTCCTTTCCCCATCACCTCCTTCCATCTCTTGGTCTCTTTCCCTTTTGCAAACTTTTTGAAGCAGTTCAGGAAGTCCTCTTTTGTGAGTGTCTTTAAGAGGTATGACCAAAAATGCACTGAATGGACAAGAGGAGGCTTCTGGGCTGCCATACCACCCCCGCCAGCACAGAGGAGGTGAGCCATGCAGGTGCCAGCAGCACCCCGCCCCCCCCATCAAAATGAGAAGACATGGAAACAAGTCTCAAAACCAGACTTGCAGATCACCTACAGCAACCCCAAAGGCAAATGAGATGGAACCCTCTGATACTCAACCACCTGGACCAACTGAACTGGCAACAAAAGAGGATTTGGAAAAAATGAAATCAGAAATAATTTCTCAGATAACAGCAGAGATTGTGCTCACAGTGCAAGACATGATTAATAAATCTAGAGAGAAGCCGAGGAACATGATGGAATCCCAACATAGGAAACAAGTGGAATCCATAAAACAGATACAAACAGATTTCCAGCAGATTAAAAACTCCACTGAAAGTCTATGCAGCAGAATGAGCCAATGTGAGGACAGAATTTCAGATATAGAAGATAAGATTGCAATTAGTGACCAGGAAAAGAAAAATTGCTTCAAAATTGTAAGGCACCACAAGAAATCAATCCAGCAGCTGCTAGATGGTACAAAGAAGAATAACATAAGACTGATTGGAGTCAATGAAGAAACAGGAGAGAGTGCAGATGACATAAAATAACTGTTCACAGAAGTGATGGCAGAAAACTTCCCAAGCAGGGGAAAAGAACTTGACATACAGATAAGTGAGGCATATAGGACTCCAACTAGCCTGCATTGAAAAAAAATCTACACATAGGCATATAATTGTTAAGATTCCAGAAACTCAACAGAAGAACAAAGTTCTACAAGCAGTTAGAGAAAAGAAACAAATCGCATACAAAGGAAAGCCCATAAGAATCACAGCAGACTTTTCAACACAAACCCTCAAGGCAAGAAGAGCTTGAAGTGACGTACTCCAAGCCCTAAGGGAAAAAAACCTCCAACCCAGATTGATGTACCCTGTAAAACTATCATTCAAAATTGATGGAGAAATAAGATGCTTTCACAACAAAGAGCACCTCAGGAACTTCATGAATACCAAACCACCACTCCAAAAAATTTTAGACAATATCCTAGGAAAAGACAATGAGGATCAGAACCCTAGGAAGCCCAGCAGAATGAATCCATCAGGCATGACAAGAAATTAAATGCAAAGGGGGAGAATCCAACAAAACAAAAAAGTCATGACAATGTTAAGTCAATATGTTGCAGTTATAACCATCAATGTTAATGGTCTCAATTCACCAATCAAAAGAAATAGACTGGCAGGATGGTTCAAGATGCAAGATCCAACAATATGCTGTATACAAGAAACTCATTTAATTAAAAAAGAAACTCATAGTCTGAAAGTTAAAGGGTGGAAAACAATACTCCATGTGACAGGAACCTGAAAAAAAAAAAAAAAGCAGGAGTAGCTATCTTCTTTGCAGATCAAGTGGATTTCAAATGAAAATCTGAAACACACTGGTCCCAGGAATTTCAGATAGGGGGTACTCAACTTGTATGCACAAATCTGTTGTGAACATGTGTTTTCATTCCTCTCAAGTAAAAACTTAAGGACTATTGGTTCTTAACAGTAATACAAGAAATTTCTATATTGTTTTCCAAAATGGTTTTATCATTTTACATTCACATTAGCTGTATTAGAAAGTTCTAACTGGTTCACACCTAAGCTGACATTTGTTCTTTCCAAACTTTTAACTTCATCTCCCTAATGAATGTATAATTCAATCTTGTTATTGTACTGATTAGTATTTTTCTGATTCTAGTGTTGCACACCTTTCCTTTTGCTGTACTGGCTATTTATCATCTTCTTGTGTCTACTTTTTAATTGGGTTGTCTATTAATGAGCTGTAAGTGTTCTTTATATATTCTGGTC